>JAACNH010000180.1:260475-357181 GCA_019447015.1 Hymenochirus boettgeri | reverse complement strand
GACTGAGTTATACAGGGAACTATCTGGGTACCACTCATTATTATAAGGGATAATGTATCCCCATACTGTAAATTATAAGGATGTTAGAAGTCACTGAGGAGTTCTGTGTCTATATAAAGGTACAAGGACACAGACTGAGTTATATAGGGACTCTGGGTCCACTCTGTATTATAAGGATAATGTATCCCCTACTGTAAATTATAGATGATTAGAAGTCACTGAGGAGTTCTGTGTCTATATAAAAGGTACAAGGACACAGACTGAGTTATACAGGAACTCTGGGTACCAATCATGTATTATAAGGGATAATGTATCCCTACGTAAATTATAAGAATATTAGAAGTCAATGAGGAATCGTGGTCTATATAAAGTACAAGGACACAGACTGAGTTATACAGGGAACTCTGGGTACCACTCATGGATTATAAGGGATATGTATCCCCTATGTAAATTATAAGGATATTAGAAGTCACTGAGGAGTTCTGGTGTCCATAAAGGTACAAGGACACAGACTGAGTTATACCAGGGAAACTCTGGGTACCACTCATGTATTATAAGGGATATGTATCCCCTACTGTAAATTATAAGGTATTAGAAGTCACTGAGGAGTTCTGTGTCCATATAAAGGTACAAGGACACGACTGAGTTATAAAGGGAACTCTGGGTACCATCATGTATTATAAGGGATAATGTATCCCCTACTGTCAATTATAAGGAATTACGAAGTCCTGAGGTCTACAGTCGGGAACTTCTAATATCCTTTTATTTTTACAATAGGGATTGAACTGTTACCATATTAGTTAAATCAGTTTAAGGACAATCAAAGCCCCAGAACAACACTCTTTCAGAAGATGGAGCACTAATATAAAATCGATAATCGGTGTCTCACCTCTCGTTTTTATATGGTTGTTCGGAAAGTTACAGTTTAGGACCGAGGCCACATGCAGAGCTTACGAGCTCTCCGGAAACAGGAGCGTTTCTGGCGATTGCACAAAAAAATGCTGATCACATTTTACACTGGGTTTGTGTTTTTTTCCCAGCATCCCAGTATCACAAATGGTCAATGACCATTATGTTTCTTTACACATGCTCAGTCCTAAGATATTCAGGAACTTGTTACAGTTGGTCACACCACTAGTAGCCCTACCCAATCTTTACAGGACAGATTAGGCAAGGGAGTATGTGACTGAGGACGGGGTGTGGCCACTTATGTACATACACACAGTATTTCATCCAGTTCTTTAGGTTAACATTTACTTTTTAATGCTTTTACTGTAGTGGGATCTTACGGTTTATTGGTGTTTAAAGGGGACATTTTCAGATTCTTGACATGTAAACTTTTGGGTTTAGTTCTCCTTTAATATTTATGATGTAATTAAGCACAATTATAACCAATGACATAGCTAAGCACCAATTATAATATATAATTTATAGGATATTTTTGTCACTTGTGTATCATAATTTTAACAGAGAAAAAGATGATCAATGCCATATCATCGTATCTGTGCTAGGGCACTGTATAATATTGTGATATCTGCTCGGCCCAAACAAATTATGGTACCTGTTGCTAGAGACCCATATAATATCATCATATCAAGCTAGTGCCCCATATATATTGTGGCATCAATGCTAGCGCCCCATTTAATATGGTACCTGTGCTAGTCCCCATATAATATCATGGTATCTGTGCTAGTATTCTCCATATAAATCAGGTATCTGTGCTTCTCCATATAATACCATATTATATGGGGAACTAGCACTGATTTGTATTATATGGAGAACTAGCACACAGTTACATGATATATATGGGGCGCTAGCACTAATACCACATTATATGGGAACTAGCACTGATATTGTATCATGCTAGCGCCCCATATAATATTGTGGTATAAGTGCTATCGCCCCATATAATATCATGGTAACTGTGCTAGTTACCCCAAATAATATGGTATCTGTGCTAGTTACTTTTCAAGTCCAGTTGATCTAATTGAATACAACAGATAAATATCAGTGCTAGTTCCCCATATAATTGGTATCAGTGCTAGCGCCCCATATAATATTGTGGTATCAGTGCTAGTTCCCCATATAATATGGTATCAGTGCTAGTGCCCATATAATATGTGGTATCAGTGCTAGCGCCCTATATAATATCATGGCATCTTGAAAGTGCCCCATACAGTATCAGGTATCGTTATCTAACACATGGGTTTTAGGAGTGAAAAGCCAATCATGTCTGGGTCATTATAATTTACTTTCCATAATCCCCGGTATATACAGGTAATGGGTAAAAGCCTTTCCTCTTACAAGTGTCTAACCACAGTCCGAGTGCGTATTTGGTACCAGTGCTGATCGTTCCACATCTTCCCCTTCCTTCGGGGCTGTGTTGAGGAATGTTACAATGTTAAGGTCCGTTTCCGCCAGAGAACCGCCGTTCAGCTCCGTGATTCTACATGTAATAAATGGCAAATAGACATCACATCACAACCGACAATCCCAACTCTCCCAATGCACATCGTTGGTTCTGTCTTACGGATTGTGGTAGGTAGGGTACCCGGCGCTATCCCACAATCCCCTGCTACAATGTGCTTGCTATCTCTGTGTCCAACCATACACAGGCACTGACTTCCTCCTCACACGGACACAGTCTCTCTGTTAGGAAATACATAGGGGGGTTATTCCATGTTATATCAGCAATAGGATGGTTACCATACAGACACCAGGACCATTAAAATAATTACCCACAATTCATAATGGGGGAAGGAACCTACAACTATGGTAAGGTCAACATGGAACACTACTTACCTGCAGCTGTAAATCGGTCTCACGGCTGCGAACCAAAAGGTAAGTGACAATATGGTGGCGAAGAGGGAGACCCCCTGGTCAGCATGGGAGGGAATGCAGACTGCAGAAAAAAATAGGTTATTATTTATTATCAAGTCACATCAAATAGCTCAGTGAGCTCAGACATGCTCAATCCCTTACTAGCAGTGCTAGTACCTCCCAAAGTCCACAGCTCCCAGGACATCTCAGTGAGCTGTAGGCCAGTTTCCTCTTGAAGTTCCCTCAGTCCGGCTTCCAAAACCTGTTACGGTAAGAAATCAATAGATTGTGATGCACCTGACCAAACCTGACCAATAAAAACAATATTCTATCGGCTCATTATCATAACCTACCTGTTCCCTGGCTCGATGTGTCCTCCTGGGAAAAGAAAAGAACGGTTCAACGGACATGGATAGATTGCAAGTTCTGCAGCCAAGCCGTGATTACATCAGTATTGCCTGTTCCAGGTACAACAGCAGGAAACTGGGGATATAGTTCAGCACATTTTCATCTAAATCCTTCTAGTGTTGCTGTGTCTGTGTCCTAATCTGCTAGATCCCAATTTGTCCAGTCTGATTGGCTCCCATTAGAACAGGAAGAGTTATAGGGCCCATCCTTATCTAGTCATTCAGTCTATAGTCCCAGGGCTATTGGTATAATTTCATCCCCGTCAATCCCTGGTCAAACCCATCAGCCAATGGATCGTTCTGGTCAGAATTTAGACGATTAGATTGGATGGTTGTGATTCTAACCGCAGGTTAACGATGGCATTGGGCAAGTCTGTCTGTACCAGAACGAATATGACCACTGATGTGTGGATCTGAATTGTACAGGATATGGTTGTTGGTTGAGTTATGGACCAGTGGACATTAAAGGCACAGATGTGGCTACCATTCTGTCACCATATCCTTTCCTCACCATCCCCCACTCAATCCCGGCCATGATCCCTCTAATTATTCACCAATGTGGCACCGTATTTAGGGATTCTGGAGATACTTCTTCATAAACATCCCTTAATACAGGCCAAAAATGGCTTAGTCAAAGAAAAGGCTTCTGGGAAATAATATATTACAAATGGATTCCGCTTCCTGTATTCTGGGAACTGTAGACTGTCCATTGCACTTACCTGGTGGTACCAGACATTAGGGAAGATGTTTAGATTCTTGGACCTCCTGGTGATCAGAACCTTTTTATTAACCGACTCCACGAGTACAGCCACACCTACATCCACACCGCAGTTGGGTCTCCTCGGGAGAGACGTCTCTTGGGTGGGACTAAGGTTTTTGATGGGGCAGAAGGATGGTCTCTGTTTAATGGAACAGTAGGAGTAAGCAGGGGATCCACATTGTGCGGGGTAGTGTAATCAGGTTACCTGTAGCTGGAGACTGGTGGACCCAGGAAAGTGACGGTCGGAAATAACAAACTGATTTCGCTCAGACCACAGTGAACGGACGCAGTGTCCCCCTGCTTGGCACAGAACAATCCAGTATCCCCTGAAACGCACAGTAAGGCACATTGGTAAGAATAAATGCTGGATTCACTATTACATGTACATTATATATACAGTATTATTATATACAGTATTATTATATACAGTATTATTATATACAGTATTATTATACAGTATTATTAGTATATTATATACGTATTATTATATACAGTAATTAGTATTATTTATAAAGTATTATTATATACAGTATTATATATACAGTATTATTATATACAGTATTAGTACAGCCCCTAAATACTTTCCTTTATTATAAGGTTTTGCTAGTGGCTAATTCCCGTCACAGCCAATCAAATTTTATATTTTTACTGGTCACATAACAGCCGATTGGTCGCATTTGGACATACTCTTCAACCTCACCATGAAGCGATATAGGAAATAGATCCAATACCTGTGCAAACCTGGCGCACTGCAGTCGGGAATTCTCTTGGTCAGATAGACCAGGACCGCTTGGCAGGTTCCATTTTATATCGGATGAAACGTCCAATTCACATTTTATATGTCTACAGAAACCAAAACAAGATATTCAATGTGTCCGTTCCTATATTATACTAAACGTACTATATCCAAAATATACATGCCCCTTACATAGGTACCTACCCTCCATCATGCCCCTTTACATAGGTACCTACCCTCCAACATGCCCCTTTACATAGGTACCTACCCTCCAACATGCCCCTTTAAATAGGTACACTAACCTACCTCCAACAGTCCCCTGTTGGAGGGCAGTTACATACCGACCAACATGCCCCTTTAAATGGGTACCTACCCACCAACATGCCCCTTTAAATGGGTACCTACCCACACATGCCCCTTAAATGGGTACCTACCCACCAACATTCCCCTTTAGCTAGGTACAACATGCACTATCGAGAAACACATTGCACAGAGCAGAGCCAATGTTAGTATTATCCTCCCCCTGCAGCTCTGTACTATGTTTCTATAAATGTAATATTAAAGAGCAATGCACTTAGATCCTATTCATTGGTATCGCTATTTACCGCAAACAAAGATCGCGGTCATAAATTTATGATATCGGTTGTAAATGTAATACCACAACGGTACATGTATGTTCCCATATACAATACCATGGGTACCGCGTGTATACAAAACGTGTATGTGGCCGTACAATACCGTGATTGTACTTTTACAATTACCTGTGCAAGTTACTGCCAGTTTGTAATTATGTCTCCATGTTGTTCCTATAAGTGTGAGGTTCAGGGGCAGTACGGTGGCTCAGTGGTTAGCACTGGTTCCTTGCAGCGCTGAAGTCCTGAGTTCGATTCCACCCTTGGACACATCTGCAAGGAGTTTGTATGTTCTCCCCGTGCTTGTGTGGGTTCCTCCGGGCACTCCGGTTTCCCCCACAATCATAAAGACATACTGATATGTTGTATGTGTCAATTAATGTGCTTAGATTGTAAGCTCTTCGGGGCAGGGCCTCCATGTGAATATATCCATGTAATTGTACAGCGCTACGGAAGATGTCGGCGCTATATAAATCCACAATAATAATAACTTAAAAGAACATCCTTAAGGCAAATACACACATGCACACAAGGGCCACACTATACACATAACAATATAACACATATGTATGTAAAGCTGTGCAGGCTGTTTTACCCAGAGATTGGAACCCCCATGTACCTGGTCACTCACCGCCCTCTGCACAATGTACACAAAGACATATCTGTGCACTGCATCCTGGAACTTATACAATCCCACAATCTCTTTGATTAGAAAAAAAAAAGATACTTAGTCTCCCCTGCTGGTCAGAGAGCAGATTTTTTTTAATGTTTTCCTATAACTTTTTCTGTTTTATTATTTGGAGTTAAAGACGATTTACTGTTCTTTCTATTTCTTCTTTTCCATTTTATTCTTCTGTTTTTGGACTGTGTCCTCCTCCCACAGTTTTTGAGCTAGAGACACAAGATTCACCGTGCGAGACCCATAGGAGACGTAACCAACTAAGGAATCCATAGACTTTACTGTAAATAGATTATAATCTAATATATGGACAATAACAACTGTCTCTTCATTGGATTCACCTGTGAGCAGTCGCAACCAGTGCTTATTACCTGTTCTCTTCACCGGATTCACCTGTGAGCAGTCGTAATCAGTGCTGATTACCTGTCTCTTCACCAGATTCACCTGTGAGCAGTCCTAATTAGTGCTGATTACCTGCTCTTCACTCGGATTCACCTGTGAGCAGTTCCTAATAGTGCTGATTACCTGTCTCTTTTTGGATTCACCTGTGAGCAGTCCTAATTAGTGCTGATTACCTGTCTCTTCACCAGATTCACCTGTGAGCAGTCGTAATTAGCGCTGATTACCTGTCTCTTCATCGGATTCACCTGTGAGCAGTGAATTAGTGCTGATTACCTGTCTCTTCATCGGATTCACCGTGAGCAGTCCAAATTAGCGCTGATTACCTGTCTCTTCACCGGATTCACCTGTGAGCAGTCCTAATTAGCACTGATTACCTGTCTCTTCATCGGATTCACCTGTGAGCAGTCCAAATTAGCGCTGATTACCTGTCTCTTCACCGGATTCACCTGTGAGCAGTCGTAATAAGCGCTGATTACCTGTCTCTTCATCGGATTCACCTGTGAGCAGTCGTAATTAGTGCTGATTACCTGTCTCTTCATCGGATTCACCTGTGAGCAGTCCAAATTAGCGCTGATTACCTGTCTCTTCACGGATTCACCTATGAGCAGTCCTAATTAGCACTGATTACCTGTCTCTTCTTGGATTTACCTGTGAGCAGTCCTAATTAGCGCTGATTACCTGTTCTCTTCTTGGATTCACTCGTGAGCAGTCCTAATTAGCACTGATTACCTGTCTCTTCATTGGATTCACCTGTGAGCAGTCCTAATTAGCGCTGATTACCTGTCTCTTCACCGGATTCACCTGTGAGAGTCCTATTAGCGCTGATTACCTGTCTCTTCATCGGATTCACCTGTGAGCAGTCCTAATTAGCACTGATTACCTGTCTCTTCACCGGATTCAACTGTGAGCAGTCCTAATTAGCGCTGATTACCTGTCTCTTCATGGATTCACCTGTGAGCATCCTAATAGCGCTGATTACCTGTCTCTTCATCGGATTCACCTGTGAGCAGTCCTAATTAGTGCTGATTACCTGTCTCTTCACCGGATTCACTGTGAGCAGTCTATTAGTGCTGATTACCTGTCTCTTCCTTGGATTCACCTGTGAGCAGTCCTAATTAGCACTGATTACCTGTCTCTTCACCGGATTCAGTGAGCAGTCCTAATTAGCGCTGATTACCTGTCTCTTCACCGGATTCACCTGTGAGCAGTCCTAATTAGCGCTGATTACCTGTCTCTTCATTGGATTCACCTGTGAGCAGTCCTAATTAGCACTGATTACCTGTCTCTTCATCGGATTCACCTTTGAGCAGTCCAAATTAGCGCTGATTACCTGTCTCTTCTTTGGATAGAAGAGACAGGTAATCAGCGCTAATTAGGACTGCTCACAGGTAAATCCAAAGAAGAGACAGGTAATCAGCTCTAATTACGAATTGCTCACAGGTGAATCCGATGAAGAGACAGGTAATCAGCGCTAATTAGGACTGCTCACAGGTGAATCCGATGAAGAGACAGGTAATCAGCGCTAATTAGGACTGCTCACAGTTGAATCCGGTGAAGAGACAGGTAATCAGTGCTAATTAGGACTGCTCACAGGTGAATCCGATGAAGAGACAGGTAATCAGCGCTAATTAGGACTGCTCACAGGTGAATCCAAGGAAAGAGGACAGGTAAATCAGCACTAATTAGGATGCTCACAGGTGAATCCGTGTGAAAGAGACAGGTAATCAGCAATAATTAGGACTGCTCACAGGTGAATCCGATGAAGAGACAAGGTAATCAGCGCTAATTAGGACTGCTCACAGGTGAATCCGATGAAGAGACAGGTATCAGCGCTAATTAGGAATTCACAGTTGAATCCGGTGAAGAGGACAGGTAATCAGGCTAATTAGACTCTCAACAGGTGCATCGATGAAGAGACAGGTAATCAGCGCTAATTAGGACTGCTCACAGGTGAATCCGGTGAAGAGACAGGTAATCAGCGCTAATTAGGACTGCTCACAGGTGAATCCAATGAAGAGACAGGTAATCAGTGCTAATTAGGACTGCTCACAGGTGAATCCAAAGAAGAGACAGGTAATCAGCGCTAATTAGGACTGCTCACAGGTAAATCCAAAGAAGAGACAGGTAATCAGTGCTAATTAGGACTGCTCATAGGTGAATCCGGTGAAGAGACAGGTAATCAGCGCTAATTTGGACTGCTCACAGGTGAATCCGATGAAGAGACAGGTAATCAGCACTAATTACGACTGCTCACAGGTGAATCCGATGAAGAGACAGGTAATCAGCGCTAATTACGACTGCTCACAGGTGAATCCGGTGAAGAGACAGGTAATCAGCGCTAAAGGCGTCGGTCGGGGGTAAGTAATATCGTGCTGGTGTATGGCCACCTTCCTTACCCTCGTCCAATCAATATCTCAGGAGCCAGGGCCGAAGATCAGAAACTTACGTTTGCGCGACCCATGGCAATGCATGCGCGCTATAGTTTAATTAGATACAAGGAAGTGGCCCGACCCGTCGTTCTGCTGCGGTGGGATCACCCAAAAAGGTAAGTTTTTGCTATCTTTGTCCCTGGACTACTGATGATATTGATGGAACGACGGATGTAAGGTCCTTAACCCCCCGACCCCTATACCATTAAAGAATAGTTCACTTATTCCTTTAATGGGCAAACTGTGGTCTCCAAAACAAGTTAGGGTGAACGATAGCCTGCAGTCTTTCTTTAAAAGAGCCCTAGATCACATCTCTGGCTGAAGCTGTGAGAAATGTAGTTAAATGTTCAAATTCCGCTTCCAGGTGGTTGAGAGTGACATCACCTGACCTCTGCCATACCCTCAACCCCCCGGGGACAGGTGATGCTCAGTTTAGACTTAATACAAAGAAAAACAGAAGTACCCGGGGATGGATTTAGGGTTTTATTTGAAGTAGTAGAACAATGGAAGGGATTATGGTATAACCCTTGCTAGTTTATCAAAGTATTGGAGACCAACAGTAACCTTAAAGGCTAATTGATGTCCCCATTCAGCAGTCACATCAGGCTGTGAGTGTGGATTCACCTGCTGTCTCCTTTGCACATGCTCAATTATAAAAAACGCTCATTGAGAAGAGGGGGACGGCAGATACCTTTGCCAGAAAGGATAGAAGTATCATTACCATCTGGTTGTACCAACTACAGTTAATAAACTGGTAAAAATAGCATTTGGTATTAAGATAACTAAACAAGTATTGTATGCCGTAATGACTTACGTTTTACTATAGTATTGGAAAATAATCTTTTTGGGGATGGCAAAGGAAAACAATGGTGGTGTGTCCTGGTAAAGCCCAAGGAGTATTTCCAGCTGTTTCTAAGTAATAGCTGGTTGGTCTAAAAAACAACCATCTGGGTCTTTCAGAGAATATTGGGATTGGAACTGAGAGTAAAATATAATTTACCAACAGATAGGCAAGAAGCCTAGTAGAGCCGCTTCTAGGATATCTTGGGGTGCAGGCCAGTATACAGTCTATGAAAGGGGGGTCAGGCCACACTTCTTTGAAACGTTGAAATCTTTATTCAATCACAGCATTCAAAAACAAATATGCGACAATGGCTGACATCACCTCTGACGCGTTTTGGGTCCAGTGGTGCGCCGTGCAGTGTATTGTTTTATGGCTCGGTGTGATTTGCATAAAGATGGCACCTTTTTAAAGGAAAGTGTGCCTGTTTTACCAAGTGTTACGTGAGTGACATCCATTTTTTCTCTTGTCTAGGATTGTGAAGACAAGGGATGTATTGGCGGAACACAGAACGGTTTTAACCAGCCACTTCCGGGACCAAGCCATTCATCAGTGCGGTGTCCAATACAATGGATAGGTACCAGGAATCTGTACTGGGGTGGTAATTGCTAAAGTGGACAGTGATAGTGACAACTAAATGCAACAAGGTTCTCTCTCTTTTTTTACATTGAATTTCAGACAAGTTAGGGAGATCGTGTCGACAATGCTGGAATGAGTGAAGTCACCACTTCCTACAGCGCTTTGCTTACACACAGCCACTATCATCCAATGAGGGTCAGACTCATCATACCAGGTTCAGCTGCATTTGTGTTATACATTATATTTCTATAAGCACAGCTTGTCGCTGTACAAATTTACAACACATACAATTTAAATATGGTTTCTTTGGTCTGGAAGAAGAAATGACTATAAACATTTGGAAAAAGCCAAGTGTAATACAATATTCAATTAAAAAGTCATCCAACGGACTGTAACTATAGACCATGTAAGCCCAAAGATCAGTGGTAGGGAAGGTGCTGGAAACTTTGCGTAAGAAGTTAGATTCAGGCACCAGCCAATGGAAACTGGAATATTGGATTTGCGAAGCTTTGATGCGTGCACATAGGCGACTAATGTATAAAATGAGGACTGTTGGCCTTGAGAAGAAAAACATCTTGAACATGGATAGAGAAAATGGGTTGGATCGCAAACCAGAGAGTGCGTGGTCCATGGAGCTACATCTATGTGGGCTTAAAGTTCTAAGCGTCTCAGGGTTTCTGTAATGGGGTGATATTGTCTTCTATATAGTCCATTAGACTGGTTGTTCATTGAACAGCCTAGTCAAGTCGTGAATAGCTTTAAGAGCAGTCTGATTTGTTAAATGAACATTAAATACTTTATTTACAATATGTCTCCAGGATTATCATTCTATTATGTGATGAATAGGGTTTGTTTTTTCTTTCACTGGTTCAAGTCGGCATTAGGGGATTGACTGTACTTAGGTAGTTTGTTTACTTATTTAGTCGAAGTTTGCTATGGTATGTGGTTGTGTATGTTGTATGTTAAGTAGTGTTGGATTTTATGGTATAGTATTTTTGTGCTTTACTGTGCTAACTGTGTTCGTGCTTATTGGGGTTGTGTTATATAAAGGTTGGCTAGATTGTACGTATGTCTTATACAACCTCCATACTATTATATGTAAACTGTTATACAGACATTATGGGTAGGGTATAAAGGTTGGACTGATGGACGTATGTTTTATACAACCTCCAATACTATGTTATATGTAATGTATTATACAGACACCCCCCCCCTTATGGTAGGGGATAAAGGTGGACTAATGGACGTACTGTCATTATACAACCTCCAATATATGTTACATGTAACGTTTAAGGAATTATGGTGGGGTATAAAGGTTGGACTAGATGGACGTATGTCTTTATTACAACTCCCAATACATATGTTATATCGAACTGTGATATACCAGAAAAAAACCCATTTTATGGGGTGGGGTATAAAGTTGGATCAGATGGAAGTATGTCTTAAAACAACCTCCAATACTATGTTACTATGTAACTGTTATACAGGAAATTATGGGTAGGCTAGGTATAAGGTTGAATAGATGGACGTATGTCTTTATACAACCTCCAATACTATGTTACTATGTAATGTTATACAGACATTATGGGTAGGCTATAAAGGTTGGACTAAATGGACGTTAGATCTTAGTCTTAACAAACCTCCAATACTATGTTACTATGTAACTGTTAGACAGACATTATGGGTAGGGTATAAAGGTTGGACTAGATGGGAGTATGTCTCTTTATACAACCTCCAATAATATGTAAACTGTGAACAGACAATTATGGGTTAGGGTAATAAAGGTTGGATAGATGGACGTATGTCTTATCCAAACCTCCATACTATGTTTACGATGTAACTGTTATACAGACATATGGGTAGGGCATAAAGGTTGGACTAGATGGACGTATGTCTTTAACAACCTCCATAACTATGTTAACTGTTATACAGACATTATGGGTAGGGTATAAAGGTTGGATTAGATGGAGTATTGTCTTTATACATCCTCCAAACATGTTACTATGTAACTGTTTATACAGACATTATGGGTAGGGTATAAAGGTGGACTAGATGGACATAGTCTTTATACAACCTCCAATACTATGTTATATGTAAACTGTTATACAGACATTATGGGTGGGGTATAAAGGTTGGACTAGAGGACGTTATGTCTTTATACAACCTCCAATACTATGTTACATGTACGTATACAGACATTATGGGTAAGGTATAAAGGTTAGACTAGATGGACGTATGTCTTTATACAACCTCAATACTATGTTACTATGTAACTGTTATACAGGACATATGGGTAGGGTATAAAGGTTGGACTAGATGGGACGTATGTCTTTATACAACCCTCAATACTATGTAACTGTTATACAGACATTATGGGTAGGGTATAAAGGTTGGATTAGAGGACGTATGTCTTTATACATCTCCAATACTATGTTACTCTGTAACTGTTATACAGACATTATGGGTAGGGTTATAAAGGTTTTGGACTAGATGGACGTATGTCTTTATACAACCTCCAATACTATGTTACTATGTAAACTGTTATACAGACATATGTTGGGGGGGCAGTGGCGTTTTTATAAATAATATATGTATGTATAATTTTTATATATAAAGGTTGGACTAGATGGACATATGTCTTTATAAAACCTCCAATACTATGTACTATGTAACTGTTATACAGACATTAGGGTAAGGTATAAAGGTTGGCTAGATGGACGTATGGTCTTTATACAACCTCCAATAACTATGTTACTATGTACTGTTATACAGACATATGGGTAGGGTATAAAGGTTGGACTAGATGGACGTATGTCTTTATCCAACCCAATACTATGTACTATGTAACTGTTATACAGACATATGGGTAGGGTATAAAGGTTGGACTAGATGGCGTATGTATATACAACCTCCAATACTATGTTTACTATGTAACTGTTATACGAGACATTATGGGTGGTATAAAGGTTGGACTAGATGGACGTATGTCTTTATACAACCTCCAATAATATGTTATTATGTAAAATGTTATACAGACATTATGGGTGGGTATAAAGGTGGACTAGATGGACGTATGTCTTAAAATAACCTCCAATACTATGTTACTATGTAACTGTTATACAGAAATTTGGGTAGGCTATAAAGGTTGGACTAGATGGACGTATGTCTTTTACACCTCCAATACTATGTTTACTAGTAACTGTATACAGACATTATGGGTAGGCTATAAAGGTTGGATAGATGGACGTATGTCTTTATACACCTCCAATACTATGTTACTATGTACTGTTATACAGACATTATGGGTAGGGTATAAAGGTTGGACTGATGGACGTATGTTTTATACAACCTCCAATACAACTATGAAATGTTATACAGACATATGGGTAGGGTTATAAAGGTTGGATTGGGAGTATGGTCTTTATACAACCTCAATACTATGTTACTATGTAACTGTTATACAGACATTATGGGTAGGGTATAAAGGTTGGACTAGATGGACGTATGTCTTTATACAACCTCCAATACTATGTAACTGTTATAACAGACATATAGGCGTAGGGTTATAAAGGTTGGACTAGATGGACGTATGTCTTTATAAATCCTCCAATACTATGTTACTAGAACTGTTATAAAGACAGTATGGGGTAGGGTTAATAAAGGTGGAACTAGTATGGACATCATGTCTTTATACAACCTTCCAATACTATGGTACTATGTAACTGTTATACAGACATTATGGGTAAGGATATAAAGGTTGGTTATTAGATGGGCGTATGTCTTATACAACCTCAAGGCTTTAAAGGTTGGACTAGATGGACGTTAGTCTTTATACAACCTCCAATACTATGTTACCATGTAACTGTTAAAGACATTATGGGTAAGGTATAAAGGTTAGACTAGATGGACGTATGTTCTATACAACCTCCAATACTATGTTACTATGTAACTGTTTACAGACATTATGGGTAGGTGTTATAAGGTTGGACTAGATGGACGTATGTTTTATACAACCTCCAATACTATGTAAACTGTTATACAGACATTATGGGTAGGTATAAAGGTTGGATTAGATGGACGTATGTCTTTATACATCCTCCAATCTATGTTACTCTGTAACTTATACAGAATTATGGGTAGGGTATAAAGGTTGGACTAGATGGACGTATGTCTTATACAACCTCCAATACTATGTTACTATGTAACTGTTATACAGACATTATGGGTAGGGTATAAAGGTTTGGACTAGATGGACGTATGTCTTTATACACCTCCAATACTATGTACTATGTAACTGTTATACAGGAATTATGGGTAAGGTATAAAGGTTGGACTAGATGACGTATGTCTTTATACAACCTCCAATACTATATTACTATGTAACTGTTATACAGACATATGGGTAGGGTATAAAGTTGGACTAGATGGACGTATGTCTTTATAAAAACTCCACTACTATGTTACTCTGTAACTGTTATACAGACATTATGGGTAGGGTATAAAGGTTGGACTAGATAAAGATGGATGTATGTCTTTAACAACCTCCAATACTATGTAACTGTTATACAGACATTATGGGAGGGTATTAAAGGTTGGATTAGATGGACGTATGTCTTTATACATCCTCCAATACTATGTTACTATGTAACTGTGTATACAGACATTATGGGTAGGGTATAAAGGTTGGACATAGATGGACATATGTCTATACAACCCCAATACTATGTTACTATGTAACTGTTATACAGACATTATGGGTAAGGTATAAAGGTGATTAGATGGGGCGATGTCTTTATACAACCTCCAAGGCTATAAAGGTTGGACTAGATGGACGTAGTCTTTATACAACCTCCAATACTATGTTACCATGTAACTGTTATACCGACATTAGGGTAAGGTATAAAGGTTTAGACTAGATGGAAGTATGTCTTATACAACCTCCAAAACTATGTACTATGTAACTGTTATACAGACATTATGGGTGGGTATAAAGGTTTGGACTAGATGGAGTATGTCTTTATACAACCTCCAATACTATGTAACTGTTATACAAGACATATGGGTAGGGTTAAAAGGTTGGATTAGATGGACGTATGTCAGTTTACATCCTCCAATTACTATGTTACTCTGAACTGTTATACAGGACATTATGGGTAGGGTATAAAGGTTGGACTAGATGGACGTATGTCTTTATACAACCTCCATACTATGTTACTATGTAACTGTATACAGACATTATGGGTAGGGTATAAAAGGTTGAATAGATGGACGTATGTTTTATACAACCTCCAATTACTTGTACTATGTAAACTGTTAACAGGACATTATGGGTAGGTATAAAGGTGGACTAGATGGACGTATGTCTGTATACAACCTCAATAACTATATTACTATGTAACTGTTATACAGACAATTATGGGTAGGGTATAAAGGTTGGACTAGATGGACGTGAGTCATTTATACAACCCCAATACTATGTTACTCTGTAACTGTATACAGACATTATGGGTAGGGTATAAAGGTTGGACTAGATGGACGATGTCTTTATACAACCTCCAATACTATGTTACATGTAACTGTTATACAGACATATGGGTAGGGTATAAAGGTTGGGTAGATGGAAGTATGTCTTTATACAACCTCCACATAATATGTTACTATTGTAACGGTTTTATACCGACATTATGGGTAGGGTATAAAGGTTGGGCTAGTGGACGTATGTCTTTATACAACCTCCAATACTATGTTACTATGTAAACTGTATACAGACATTATGGGTAGGGTATAAAGGTTGGGCTAGATGGACGTATGTCTTTATACAACCTCCAATACTATGTTACTATGCAACTGTTATACAGACATTGTGGGTACGGTATAAAGGTCGGGCTAGATGGACGGATGTCTTTATACAACTCCAATACTATGTTACATATGCAACTGTTAAAGACATTATGGGTAGGGTATAAAGGTCGGACTAGATGGACGTATGTCTTTATACAACCTCCAATACTATGTTATATGTAACTGTTATACAGACCATTATGGGTAGGTATAAAGGTCGGGCGAGATGACGGATGTCTTTATACAACCTCCAATACTATGTTATACTATGAAAACTGTTATACAGACTGGGTAGGGTATAAAGGTCGGGGCTAGATGGACGGATGTCTTTATAAACCTCCAATACTATGTACTATGTAACTGTTATACAGACATTATGGGTAGGGGATATAAAGGGTCGGGCTAGATGGACGGATGTCTTTATACAACCTCCAAATACTATGTTACTATGTAACTGTATACAGACATTATGGGTAGGGTATAAAGGTCGGGCTAGATGGACGGATGTCTTTATACAACCTCCAATACTATGTTACTGTAAACTGTTATACAGACATTATGGGTAGGGTATAAAGGCGGACTAGATGACGTATGTCTTTATTACAACTCCAATACTATGTTACTATGTAACTGTTATACAGACATTATGGGTAGGGTATAAAGGTTGGACTAGAGGACGTATGTCATTATACAACCTCAATACTATGTTACTATGTAATGTTTATACAGACATTAGGGTGGGGTATAAAGGTTGGACTAGATGGACGTATGTCTTATACAACCTCCAATACTATGTTATTATGTAAATGTTATACAGACATTATGGGTGGGGTATAAAGGTTGGACTAGATGGACGTATTGTCTTTATACAACCTTCCAATACTATGTTACTATGTAACTGTTATACAGACATTATGGGTAGGGTATACAAGTTGGACTAGATGGACGTATGGTCTTTTTAAAACAACCTCCAAACTATGTTACTATGAAACTGTTATACAGAAATTAGGTAGGCTATAAAGGTTGGACTAGATGGACGTATTGTCGTTATTCAACCTCAATACTATGTTACTATGTAACTGTTATACAGACATTATGGGTAGGCTATAAGGTTGGGACTAGATGGACGTATGTCTTTAACAACCATCAATACTAGGTTACTATGAAATGTGTATACAGACATTATGGGTAGGGTATAAAGGTTGGGCTAGAGGACGTATGTCTTATACAACCTCCAATAATATGAACTGTTATACCACATTATGGGTTAGGGTATAAAGGTTGGATTAGATGGACGTATGCTTTATACATCCTCCATACTTGTTACTATGTAACTGTTATACAGACATTATGGGTAGGGATAAAGGTTGGACTAGATGGACATATGTCTTATTACAACCTAATACTATGTTACTATGTAAACTGTTATCAGACATTATGGGTAAGGTATAAGGTTGGATTAGATGGGCGTAGTCTTTATAAACCTCCAAGGCTTAAGGTTGGACTAGATGGCGTATGTCTTTAACAACCTCCAATAATTTGTACCATGTAACTGTTATTTACAACCTATGGGTAAGGGTATAAAGGTTGGACTAGATGGGACGTATGTCTTTATACAACCTCCAATACTATGTTACTATGTAACTGTTTACAGGACATTAGGGTAGGGTATAAAGGTTGGACTAGATGGACGTATGTCTTCTTAAACCTCCAATACTATGTAACTGTTATACAGACATTATGGTAGGGTATAAAGGTGGATTAGATGGACGTATGTCTTTATACATCCTCCAATACTGTTTCTATGTAACGTTTATACAGACATTATGGGCAGGGTATAAAGGTTGGGGACTAGATGGATATGTCTTTATACAACCTCCAATACTATGTACTATGTACCTGTTATACAGACATTATGGGTAGGGTATAAAGGTTGGAATAGATGGACGTATGTCTTTATACAACCTCCAATACTATGTTACTATGTAACTGTTATACAGACATTAGCGGTAGGGTATAAAGGTTGGACTAGATGGAGTATGTCTTTTACATCCTCCAATACTATGTTACTATGTAACTGTTATACAGACATTATGGGTAGGGTATAAAGGTTGGACTAGATGGAAGTATGTTTTATAAAACCTCCAATATATTTACTATGTAACTGTTATACAGACATTAGGGTAGGGTATAAGGTTGGACTAGATGGACGTATGTCTTTATACAACCTCCAATACTATGTACTATGTACTGTTATACAGACATTATGGGTAAGGTATAAAGGTTGGGACTAGATGGAGTATGTCTTTATAAACCTCCAATAATATGTTAGTATGTAACTGTTATACAGAATTATGGGTAGGTATAAAGGTTGGCTAGATGGACGTATGTCTTATACAATCCTCCAATACTATGCTTACTAGTGCAACGTTATACAGACATTGTGGGTAGGGTATAAAGTCGCGGTAGATGGACGGATGTCTTTTATACAACCTCCAATACTGTGTTACTATGCAACTGTTAACAGACATTATGGGTAGGGTATAAAGGTCGGATAGATGGACGTATGTCTTTAACAACCTCCCAATACTATGTTACTATGTAACTGTTATACAGACATTATGGGTAGGGTTATAAAGGTCGGGCTAGATGGACGGATTGTCTTTATACAATCCCAATACTATGTTACTATTGTAACTGTTATACAGACATTATGGGTAGGGATTATAAGGTCGGGGCTAGATGGACGGATGTCTTTATACAACCTCCATACTATGTTACTATGTAATGTTATACAGGACATTATGGGGTAGGGTATAAAGGTCGGGCTAGATGGACGGATGTCTTTATACAACCTCCAATACTATGTTACTATGTAACTGTTATACAGACATTATGGGTAGGGTATAAAGGTCGGGCTAGATGGACGGATGCTTTATACAACACTCCAATACTATGTTACTATGTAACTGTTATACAGACATTATGGGTAGGGTATAAAGGTCGGACTAGATGGACGTATGGTCTTTATACAACCTCCAATACATGTTACTATGTAACTGTTATACAGACATTATGGGTAGGGTATAAAGGTCGGACTAGATGGACGTATGCTTTATACAACCTCCAATACTATGTTACTATTAACTGTTATACAGACATTATGGGTAGGGTATAAAGGTCAGACAGATGGACGTATGGTCTTTATACAACCTCCAATATTACTATGTAACTGTTATACAGACATTATGGGTTAGGGTATAAAGGATGGACTAGATAGACGTATGTCTTATACAACCTCCATTACTAGTTACTATGTAACTGTTATACAGACATTATGGGTAAGGTATAAAGTTGGACTAGAGGACGTATGTCTTTATAACAACTCCAATATATGTAACTGTTATACAGACATTATGGGTACGGGTATAAAAGTTGGACTAGATGGATGTATGTCTTTATACAACCTCCAATACTAGTACTATGTAACTGTTATTACAGACATTATGGGTAGGGGTATAAAGGTTGGACTAGATGAACGTTGTGTCTTTATACAACCTCCAATACTATGTTACTATGTAACTGTTATACAGACATTATGGGTAGGGTTATAAAGGTTGGACTAGATGAGTATTCTTTATACAACCTCAAACTATTTACTATGTAACTGTTATACAGACATTATGGGTAGGGTATTAAAGGTTGGACTAGATGGACGTATGACTTTATACAACCTTCCAATACTATGTTACTATGTAACTGTTATACAGACATTATGGGTAGGTGTATAAAGTTGGAATAGGATGGACGTATGTCTTTATACAAACCTCCAATACTAAGTTACTATGTAAACTGTTATACAGACATTATGAGTAGGGTATAAAGGTTTGGACTAGATGGACGTATGTCTTTATACAACCACCAATTACTATGTTACTCTGTAACTGTTTATACAGACATTATGGGTAGGTATTAAAGGTTGGATTAGATGGACGTATGTCTTTATACAACCACCAATACTATGTTACTCGTAACTGTTATACAGACATTATGGGTAGGGGTATAAAGGTTGGATTAGATGGACGATGTCTTTATACAACCTCCAATACTGTGGGATGTGTAACTGTTATACAGACATTATGGGTTAGGGTATAAAGGTCGGAGTAGATTGGCGTATGGTCTTTATACAACCTCCAATACGGTGTTACAATGTAAACTGTTATACGGAGCATATGGGTAGGGTATAAAGGTCGGAGTAGATGGACGTATGTCTTTATACAACCTCCAATATATGTTACTATGTAACTGTTATACAGACATTATGGAGTAGGGTATAAAGCGGACTAGATGGACGTATGTCTTATACAACCTCCAATACTATGTTACTATGTAACTGTTATACAGACATTATGGGTAGGGTATAAAGGTTGGATTAGATGGACGTATGTCTTTATACATCCTCCAATACTATTGTTACTATGTAACTGTTATACAGACATTATGGTAGGGTATAAAGGTTGGACTAGATGGACATATGTTTTATACAACCTCCAATACTATGTTACTATGTAACTGTTATACAGACATTATGGGTAAGGTATAAAGGTGGGATTAGATGGGCGTATGTCTTATACAACCTCCAAGGCTATTAAAGGTTGGACTAGATGGACGTATGTCTTTTACAAACCTCCAATACTATGTTACCATGTAACTGTTATACAGACATTATGGGTAAGGTATAAAGGTTTTGGACTAGATGGACGATAGTCTTTATACAACCTCCAATACATGTTACTATGTAACTGTTATACGAGACATTATGGGTAGGGTATAAAGGTTGGATAGATGGACGTATGTCTTATACAACCTCCAAATATGTAACTGTATACAGAACATATGGGAGGGTATAAAGGTTGGTAGAGGACGTATGTTTTATAATCCCCAATACTATGTTAAGTAACTGTTATACAGACATTGGGTAGGGTTATAAGGTTGGACTAGAGGACATATGTCTTTATACAACCTCCAATACTATGTTACTATGTAACTGTTATACAGACATTGGGTAGGGTATAAAGGTTGGAATAGATGGACGTATGTCTTTATACAACCTCCAATACTATGTTACTATGTAACTGTATACAGACATTATGGGTAGGGTATAAAGGTGGACTAGATGGACGTATGTCTTTATACATCCTCCAATACTATGTTACTATGTAACTGTTATCAGACATTATGGTAGCGGTTATAAAGGTTGGACTAGATGGACGTATGTCTTTATTACAACCTCCAAATACATGTTACTATGTAACTGTTATACAGACATTATGGGTAGGGGTATAAAGGTTGGACTAGATGGACGTATGTCTTTACTACAACCTCCAATACTATGTTACTATGTAACTGTATACAGACATATGGGAAGGATTATAAAGGTTGGACTAGATGGACGTTAGTGCTTTATACAACCTCCAATACTATGTTACTATGAAACTGTTATACAGACATTATGGGTTGGGTTATAAAGGTTGGACTAGATGGACGATGTCTTTATACAACCTCAATACTATGTTACTATGTAACTGTTATACAGACATTATGGTAGGGTTATAAAGGTTGGACTAGTGGACGTATGTCTTTATACAACCTCCAATACATGTTACTCTGTAATGTTATACAGACATTATGGGTAGGTAGGGTATAAAGGTTGGACTAGATGGAAGTATGTCTTTATACAACTCCAATACTATGTTACTATGATAACTGTATACAGACATATTAGGGGGTAGGGTATAAAAGGTGGGGCTAGATGGACGTATGTTTTATACAACCTCCAATACTTGTTACTATGTAACGGTTATACAGACATTATGGGTAGGGTATAAAGGTTGGGCTAGATGGAAGTTATGTCTTTATACAACCTCCAATACTATGTTACTATTAACTGTTATACAGAACATATGGGTAGGGTATAAGGTTGGGCTAGATGGACGTATGTCTTTATACAACCCCAATACTATGTTACTATGCAACTGTTATACAGACATTGTGGGGTAGGGTTATAAAGGCGGGCTAGATGGACGGATTGTCTTTATACAACCTCAATACTATGTTACTATGCAACTGTTATACAGGACATTATTGGGTAGGGTATAAAGGTACGGACTAGATGGACGTATGTCTTTATACAACCTCCAATACTATGTTACTATGTAATGTTATACAGACATATGGGTAGGGTATAAAGGTCGGGCTAGATGGACGGATGTCTTATACAACCTCCAATACTTGTTACTATGTAACTGTTATACAGACATTATGGGTAGGGTATAAAGGTCGGGCTAGATGGAACGGATTGTCTTATACAACCTCCAATACATATGTTACATGTAACTGTTATACAGACATTATGGGTAGGGATAAAGGTCGGACTAGATGGACGTAGTCTTGTATAACCCCAATACTATGTTTACTATGTAACTGTTATCAGACATTATGGGTAGGGTATAAAGGTCGGACTAGATGGACGTATGTCTTTATACAAACCTCCAATACTATGTTACTATGTAACGTTATACAGACATTATGGGTAGGGTATAAAGGTCAGACTAGATGAACGTATGTCTTTATACAACCTCCAATATTACTATGTAATGTATACAGACATTATGGGTAGGGTATAAAGGATGGACATAGAAGACGTATGTCTTTATACAACCTCCAATACTATGTTACTATGTAACTGTTATACAGACATTATAGGTAAGGGTATAAAATGGTTGGATGGGACGTATGTCTTTATACAACCTCCAATACTATGTTACTATGTAACTGTGATACAGACATTATGGGTAGGTATTAAAGGTTGGACTAGATGGACGTATGTCTTATACAACCTCCAATACTATGTAACTGTTATACAGACATTATGGGGTAGGGTATAAAGGTTGGACTAGATGACGTATGTCTTATAACAAACCTCCAATACTATGTTACAATGTAACGTATACAGGACATTATGGGTAGGGTATTAAAGGTTGGACTAGATGGATGGTGTCTTATACAAACCTCCAATACTATGTACTATGTAACTGTTATACAGACATTATGGGTAGGGGTATAAAGGTGGACTAGATGAACGTTGTGTCTTATACAACCTCCAATACTATGTTACTAGTAACTGTATACAGACATTATGGGGTAGGGTATAAAGGTTTGGACTAGATGGACGTATGTCTTTATACAACCTCAATACTATGTTACTATGTAACTGTTATACAGACATTATGGGTAGGGTATAAAGGTTGGACTAGGATGGACGTATATCTTATACACCTCCAATACTATGTTACTATGTAAACTGTATACAGACATATTGGGTAGGGTATAAAGGTTGGACTAGATGGACGTATGTCTTAAAACTTCCAATACTATGTTACTATGTAACTGTTAGACAGACATTATGGGTAGGGTATAAAGGTTGGACTAGATGGACGTATGTCTTTATACAACCCTCATACTATGTACTATGTAACTGGTATACAGACATTATGGGTAGGGTATAAAGGTGGATTAGATGGACGTATATCTTTATACATCCTCCAATACTAGTTACTATGTAACTGGTATAACAGACATTATGGGTAGGGTATAAAGGTTGGAATAGATGGAGTATGTCTTTATACAACCTCCAATACTATGTACTAGGTAACTGTTATACAGACATATAGGGTAGGGTATAAGGTGGATTAGATGGACGTATGTCTTTTTACAACCTCCAATACTGTGTTTCTGTGTAACTGTTATACAGACATTATGGGAGGGTATAAAGTCGGGTTAGATGGAGTATGTCTTTATACAACCTCCAATACTATGTTACTATGTAACTGTTATACAGACATTATGAGTAGGGTATAAAGCGTCGGACTAGATGGACGTATGTCTTATACAACCTCCAATACTGTGTTACTAGTAACTGTTATACAGACATTAGGGTAGGGTATAAAGGTCGGAGTAGATGACGTATGTCTTTATACAACTCCAATACTATGTGTACTAGTAACTGTTAACAGGACATTATGAGTAGGGTATAAGGTCGGACTAGATGGGCGTATGTCTTTTTACAACCTCCAATTACTATGTTCTATTGTATGTTATACAGACATTATGGGTAGGGTATAAAGGTTGGACTAGATGGACGTATGTCTTTATACAACCTCCAATTACTATGTTACTATGTAACTGATATACAGACATTATGGGTAGTGTATAAAGGTGGATTAGATGGACGTATATCTTTATACATCCTCCAATATTAGTTACTATGTAAACTGTTATACAGACTTATGGGTAGGGTTATAAAGGTTGGAATAGTATGGACGTATATCTTTATACAACCCCAATACTATGTTACTATATAAGTTATCAGACATTATGGGTAGGGTAATAAAGGTTGGAGTATGGACGTAGTCTTTATACAACCTCCAATACTCTGTTACTATGTAACTGTTATACAGACATTATGAGTAGGGTATAAAGGTTGGACTAGATGGACGTATTTCTTTATACAACCACCAATACTATGTTACTAGTAACGTTATACAGGACATTATGGGTAGGGTATAAAGGTTGGATTAGATGGACAGTAGTCTCTTATAACAACCTCCCAATACTATGTACTATGTAACTTTATACAGACATATGGGTAGGGGTATAAGGTTGGACTAGATGGACGTATGTCTTTATACAACCTCCAATACTATGTTACTATATAAAACTGTTATCAGACATTATGGGTAGGGTATAAAGGTTTGGACTAGATGGACGTATGTCCTTTAATACAACCTCCAATATATGTTACTATGTAACTGTTATACAGACATTATGGGTAGGGTATAAAGGTTGATAAGTGGACGTATGTCTTTATACAACCTCCATACTATGTTACTATGTAACTGTTATACAGACATTATGGGTTAGGGTATAAAGGTTTGGACTAGATGGACGTATGTCTTTATACAACCTCCAATACTCATGTTACTATATAACTGTTATACAGACATTATGGGTAGGGTATAAAGGTTGGAGCTAGATGGACGTAGTGTCTTTATACAAACCTCCAATACTATGTTACTATGTAAACTGTTATACACGACATATGGGTAGGGTATAAAGGTTGGACTAGGATGGATGTGTGTTTTATACAACCTCCAATACTATGTTACTATGTAACTGTTATACAGACATTATGAGTAGGGTTATAAAGGTTGGACTAGATGGACGTATGTCTTATACAACCTCCAATGCTATTTACTAGTAAATGTTATACAGACATTATGAGTAGGGTATAAAAGGTGGACTAGATGGGCGTATGTCTTTAAACCTCCAATACTATGTTACTATGTAACTGTTATACAGGCATTATGAGTAGGGTATAAAGGTTGGACTAGATGGACGTATGTCTTTATACAACCTCAATGCTATGTTACATGTAACTGTTATACAGACATTATGGGTAGGGTATAAAGGTTGGACTAGATGGACGTACGTCTTTAAAACCTCCAATACTATGTTACTATGTAACGGTATACAGACATTATGGGTAGGGTATAAATGTTGGACTAGATGGACGTATGTCTTTATACAACCTCCAATACTAGTTACTATGTAACGTTATACAGACATTATTGGTGGGATAAAGGTTGGACTAGATGGACGTATGTCTTTATACAACCTCCAATGCTATGTTACTATGTAACTGTTATACAGACATTATGGGTAGGGTATAAAGGTTGGACTAGATGGACCTACGTCTTTATACAACCTCCAATACTATGTTACTATGTAACTGTTATACAGACATTATGGGTAGGGTATAAATGTTGGACTTGATGGACGTATGTCTTTATACAACCTCCAATGCTATGTTACTATGTAACTGTTATACAGACATTATGAGTAGGGTATAAAGGTTGGACTAGATGGGCGTATGTCTTTATACAACCTCCAATACTATGTTACTATGTAACTGTTATACAGACATTATGAGTAGGGTATAAAGGTTGGACTAGATGGACGTATGTCTTTATACAACCTCCAATGCTATGTTACTATGTAACTGTTATACAGACATTATGGGTATAGGTATAAAGGTTGGACTAGATGGACGTACGTCTTTATACAACCTCCAATACTATGTTACTATGGAAACTGTTATACAGGACATATGGGTAGGGTAAAATGTTGGACAGATGGATGGATGTCTTTATCCATTACTTTTACAATTAAACTTATATAAACATTATAGATTTGCTTGAAACTATAAATAGTCAGAGACCATCTTGTCTTTTTCAATTGGTCTCTCTGTACTGACATTACTTAGCCTCCTGTTTTTTCTGTGTAAGATTTTCAGGGCACTCCCTGCAGGCTACAATATCCCAAGCAAGTGCTGGACCAGTACCTGACACTGTTGGCAGGATGATCCAGTAAGTATAGTTCTCTGCCATTTGTCCTGTGCTCACACTCTGAACAGATCTTTGTCCTGTGCTTGAGCGGTTTTTAGTCGCCTTGTGTGGCTTTGCCCTCCCTAATGAGATACTGGGTGAAGCTTATGGTGGTAGTTGATTATTCGCGGATGGCTAAGTTTGTTTTACTTCCATTCATTACTCCTTGTTGGCACAGCGGAGTATGGCGGTCCGGAGACAGCGGCGGAGGAATGTTTGTCATCAGTATCCTTTTTAAAGTCAAATCCCTTCCAGTTTAGCGCCTTCCCATTAGGATTCACTGACTTAACTGCCACTTGCAGATCTGCATAAAGCCATCGCCTCATTGGCTACAGCCACGCTGGAATCGACCGTCCAAGAGAGGTAAGAAGAACCACTTACCATCCCATTCGCAGAAAATAACAGGCAGTAGGAGGAGGAAAGAGCCATAGAGTCAGTTTGGAAGGGATAAGGAAGATTACCGGTGCTCACTTGTTTTACCATATGAATGATGGTGTGACAGCTCACGTTGCCGATTGAACCAATCCTATTTCCCCCACACAGGTTCGGCTCTCGCTCCGCCAGGATTTTCCGCCTTCTTCTCCGCAAAAGACACTTGGAACAGAAGCAAGTGGAGGACTTTGCTATGATTCCTGCTAAGGAGGGCCAAGGACATGTTGTACAAACTGCTATCGCAGAATCTCGTTTCCTTGCAGGTTGGGCTCGTCTGTCCACGTGAATCTCCGCTCTGTCCTTGTTCTTCCCTTGGATCACGTTACCCACAGAGTAATAATATAATAATATAATAATAATAAACAATCAGTGATACTTTCAGTGTATCTATGATTACATAACACGTCCTTTAGCGAATAAGAGACACACAGTTAACACCAACACTTTTGATTGGTTCAAATGTTTTAAGGAACTGATACCCTGAGATCTAACCACGTTTCCCATCTATGGATAATCTCACTTTAACTTGTATAAACAGGAAATACCAAAGACACCGGACCACGCCCCGTCTCGGACGTTCTACCTGTACACAGTGACCACTCTTCCCGCAGCGCAGATGTTACTGCAAAGATGTTACAAGGTACCAGGACCCAACGACATTGACTGGAACATGTTACAAAGAGATAGTAATGTACCAATGTAAACACCAGGCAATGCAATGCTAAATTAGTGCATGAGATTTACTTAAGAGCTAGGCCACACGGCTGCGTGTATTCTGTGTTTGCGTTTGCGCATGCGCTTTTTAAAAATCATTGAAAACGCGGTAACGCACCGAAAACGCGCAATTTCGGGTGCGTTGCAATTGCGATTTGCGTTCCGCATTTTTAATCTCAATCGCATGCATTTTCCTATACCTATTGAAGAATGCGCAAACGCTTAATGCTAATGCGTTTTACCCACAATTCTCTCTGCCCAACAGACCGTGTCTAACCTGATAGAGCGAAGGCAATCGGAAACCAAGGAGAACAAGTATGTTAATAATTCTACTTTCGTTACTGCTTCTAATCTGAATGGGAATCTGGTGTCGCCAAGCTGACACATGTTATAGGAGCATTAATATTTCACACAGCTCTGCTCCCATCTGCTGTAGGAGACCGCGGTCCTTATCTTAGGTTTAGAATTCGTATCCTGAAGACGTCTGATACATTGTATTAGCCTAGTGACCCTGTTAGGGAAATAACTGGAGAGGCTTTATCATCCAGGACAGATATTTAAAGGGAAGTTTAGTGGGAAATATTTTTTTTAAATTTTAGTTTATATTACACAACTTAGTTATTCTACGTATCCTCTTCCATTTTGAAAAATCAGTTGAATTTATACCTTTTGGTGTTCCCTGCTGTTGACATTGTGTGGCTGACATTTCAGGTTCTGTAACGGTTCTTCTTCTTCCCAGAATGCACCATCCTTGGAATGTTCCTAACAGTCATTTCTACTGATTGGCTGTTGGATGGGTCAAAGATGCTCAGATCTCTAATGAGCAACTGAATCAACCAGGGACTGGGTCAAGGGCAAAACCATAACAGTCTCTAATAGGGGTCCTGCAAACAGGAAGTCAGTATTTCAGAATCATTTATTTATACACAGACAAAATGCTGACTGGGCAGTTTAAGGTCATTAGGATGGGAAAATACTGCTCTTTTTTCTTAACAGCAAATGTATTTGCACTGAACTTCCCCTTTGAAGGATAAATCCAATCCCATTGTAAGGTGTCTCATTTTTCAAAATAAACATGTCAGAGGTCACCGAGCAATGGGAGGGATAGCGGCAGAAACCTGGCAAACTCATTCCTCCTCTTCTGTTCACTACAGGCGTCTGCTGGAGAAATCGCAAAGAGTTGAAGCCATCATAACGTCCATGCAGGCGACAGGGGCGGAAGAAGGACAGTGGCAAGAAATCGAGGAAGTGATAACGGCACCGGAACGCCAGCAACTTGAGAATTTGAAACGCAATGTGAATAAGTGAGTTTTGGGAGCATGTGGGGAGTAACCCAGGCAGTTCGTGGTGGTGGGGTGTGGGTTTTGACCGAAGCCACGTTGTTTGGCTATTAGTCCGTTTGGCGATGAACGTTTCAGTACCAATAGAAAGTTAAATATCTCTGTTCCCGTTGTGCGCTATGAAGAAACGCAGAAAAGCGCAGAAATAAATCTGTTTTCATTTTTGTCCAGGTTGGATGCCAGTGAAATTCGGTGGATGAAACAATCTTATTTTGGAATCTTATATCAACAGCACAAAGAGTAAATTGTGACAGAGCCTGATCTGTCTGTCCGTGTTTAATTCCACACTGGAAAGAAAATAAAGGATCCGTCCTTAAAGTACTTTTTTTTTTTTGAGAGAAAATAACTGACCTGATAAGAAACCTTCAACAAGGACAAGCAAAGGTCAAATGTGCAAAAGAATATAAATGTAGCAAATAACGCAAGGTTTGGCTTTGTTGTACATTATTTGTGCAAATGTATTCGTATTTATATAATCAGGACAGAGAAAAATATATTAAATAGTGATACAGGTGTATAGTGTAATGTGTGACCAAAGGGCTTATTCCTGTGGATTGATAAAGGGAAACTAAGCAGCATTTGTTGTAAAGGACACTCCACCCATAAGAACATCTTTTAGAAAGAATGGCTCTTTATAATATGTTGATATATTAGTTGTTCTATGAACATTACTGTATGCCTGCTATGCTTCTGGATGCCTCATGGAAACTGAGCAATTTAGGAACCTGTACTGAGCCTGTACTGAGCCTGGGATGCTCAGAAGAGGCAGACAGGGGATTAACATGTCATTGGCTGTGATGTCAACTGTCAAATCCATACATGACAGTTACTAACTGGAAGAACCAGGAAGCAGAAACAGGGGAAACAGGACATTGTGCAGGATTTCCGGTTAGACTTATATATTTCACATTTCAAACTATTACCGTTTAGGGTTTTGGGGGGTGATTTACCTGTATGTAAGTTTTCATTTTGGGGTGGACTTGCCCTTTAAACTAATTTGCTCATCTAGCCCCAAAGAGTGACACTTATTTCATCTACATACAGGCTCATTTATGATGGCGTGCTGCGGGGACACATCGCTCTTTCAGCCTATTAAAATGCGAAATGATTTATGATCGGTTATCGCAATGTCAAGCCTCGGTTTACGCCGGCTGCACAAGAACCGGAATAGGCATTTGCACCTATTTACCAGAGGCTGCGTGCGGCTTGCATATGAGTATTTTAACCCTAGTGATAGCTGCCGTTAAATACTTACGTGCGGGTGAGATTCACCAGAGCCGTGCAGCCTATGGTAAATCCGATATGGGAGATTTTCCCAGAACGCTTGCAGCTCTGGGTGAATCTCCCTGCTAATGGTTTATTTTGCACAGACATGAGTAGGGAGGAAATATCTCTCTGTGACCGAAGCCTTGCCAGGTCCTGCCAGGCTGCTGACTTTATCTCATGGCTGTACCTGGACTAGTGATCTCTGTGCAAAATTCAGTTTCACAAACAAAAAGATACTTTGAATGTTACTTTAATAAACGGTGATGGATTTGGGGTTTAACAATCCCGGTGCCACCTACACCATAAATAACTCTGTGTTAAGTGAATCTGTAATGGAAAAAGATTTGGGGGTTCTGGTAGATAACAGACTTAGCTGTAGCAAACAATGCCAGGTAGGAACAGCTAGAGCTGCAAGATATTGTCTTGTATAAAAGAGGGAATAGATTCAAGGGAGAAAATATTATTCTCCCTCTTTACAAGGCACTGGTAAGTTACTATGTAACTGTTATACAGACATTATGGGTAGGGTATAAAGGTTGGACTAGATGGACGTATGTCTTTATACAACCTCCAATGCTATGTTACTATGTAACTGTTATACAGACATTATGGGTAGGGTATAAAGGTTGGACTAGATGGACGTATGTCTTTATACAACCTCCAATACTATGTTACTATGTAACTGTTATACAGACATTATGGGTAGGGTATAAAGGTTGGACTAGACGGACGTATCTCTTTATACAACCTCCAATACTATGTTACTATGTAACTGTTATACAGACATTATGGGTAGGGTATGAAGGTTGGACTAGATGGGACGTATGTCTTTATACAACTCCAATACTATGGTACTATGTTAACTGTTATACAGACATTATGGGTAGGGTTTAAGGTTGGATAGATGGATGTATGTCTTTATACAACCTCCAATACTAGTTACTATGTAACTGTTTACAGACCTTATGGGTAGGGTATAAAGTTGGACTAAATGGACGTATGTCTTTATACAACCTCCATACTATGTTACTATGTAACTGTTATACAGACATTATGGGTAGGGTATAAGGTTGGAATAGATGGACGTATGTCTTTTACAACCTCCAATACTATGTACTATTGTAACTGTTACAGACATTATGGGTAGGGTATAAAGGTTGGACTAGATGGACGTATGTCTTTATACAACCAATGCTATGTTACTATGTAACTGTTATACAGACATTATGGGTAGGGTATAAAGGTTGGACTAGTGGACAGTATGTCTTTATACAACCTCAATACTATGTTTCTCTGTAACTGTATACAGACATTATGGGTAGGGTATAAAGGTTGGACTAGATGGACGTATGTCTTTATACAACTCCAATACTATGTTACTATGTAACTGTTATACAGACATTATGGGTAGGGTTATAAGGTTGGACTAGATGGACGTATGTCTTTATACAACCTCCCATACTATGTTACTATGTAACTGTTATACAGACATTATGGGTAGGGTATAAAGGTTGGACTAGATGGACGTACGTCTTTATACAACCTCCAATACTATGTTACTATGTAACTGGTATACAGACATTAGTGGGTAGGGTATAAGGTTGGACTAGATGGACGCACGTCTTTATACAACCTCCAATACTATGTTACTATGTAACGTTATACAGACATTATGGGTAGGGTATAAAGGTTGGACTAGATGGAAGTAAGTCTTTATACAACCTCCAATACTATGTTACTATGTAACTGTTATACAGACATTATGGGTAGGGTATAAGGTTGGACTAGATGGACGTAGTCTTTATACAACCTCCAATACTATGTTACTATGTAACTGTTATACAGACATTATTGGGTAGGGTATAAAGGTTGGACTAGATGGATGTATGTCTTTATACAACCTCCAATACTATGGTACTATGTAACTGTTATACAGCATTATAGGTAGGGTATAAAGGTTGGACTAGATGGACTTTTGTTTATACAACCTCCAATACTATGTTACTATGTAACTGTTATACAGACATTATGGGTAAGGTATAAAGGTTGGACTAGGGACGTATGTCTTTATACAACCTCAATACTATGTTACTATGTAACTGTTAACAGACATTATGGGTAGGGTATAAAGGTTGGACTAGATGGACGTACATCTTTATACAACCTCAATACTATGTTACTATTTAACTGTTATACAGACATTATGGGTAGGGGATAAAGGTTGGACTAGATGGACGTACGTCTTTATAACACCTCCAATACTATGTTACTATGTAAGTGTTATACAGACATATTATGGGTAGGGTAAAGGTTGGACTAGATGGACGCACGTCTTTATACAACCTCCAATACTATGTACTATGTAACTGTATACAGACATTATGGGTAGGGTATAAAGGTTGGACTAGATGGACGTATGTCTTTATACAACCTCCAATACTTAACTGTTATACAGACATTATGGGTAGGGTATAAAGATTGGACTATGTCTTTATACAACCTCCAATACTATGTTACTATGTAACTGTTATACAGACATTATGGGTAGGGTATAAAGGTTGGACTAGATGGACGTATGTATTTATACAACCACCAATACTATGTTACTATGTAACGTTATACAGACATTATGGGTAGGGTATAAAGGTTGGACTAGATGGACGTATGTCTTTATACAACCTCCAATACTAGTTAATATGTAACTGTTATACAGACATTATGGTAGGGTATAAGGTGGACTAGATGGACGTATGTCTTTAACAACCTCCAATACTATGTTACATGTAACTGTTATACAGACATTATGGGTAAGGTATAAAGGTTGGACTAGATGGACGTATGTCTTTATACAACCTCTCTTAGGGCCCTATTTATAAAAGATCGGTATCGTAAAATACCGATCTTTATCGTAAAATAACGACAGTTTTTTTACCGATAACGACCGTTATTTCCGATAACGACCGTTATTACCGATAACGACGGTATTAGCGATACGGCAAATACTGGTTTATCGGTAATTCGGTCGTTATCGGTATATACCGGTCGTTATCGGAAAATAACGGTCGTTATCGGTAAAAAAACTCGTTATTTTACGATAACGATCGGTATTTTACGATAACGATACCGATCTTTTATAAATAGGGCCCTTACTATGTTAATTAATACATGAATCTGTACAATATTATCACAGTAAATTTAGATGGAGGAGAAAGGAATCTTCAACTCCAAATCCGGTTTTCATTACTATAGTAACCAGATCATCTTCTGATTGGAGGACCCTCTTGGGATTAGGCCACACTAGTGCGTTTCTCACACGCTGACAATCACGGTTTGCGATGCATTTGCGAGTGAGAAGGACACGTGTGTGCATGTAGTCACTATCTTTTTGCAAATCGAGAGATTACTGGAAGTGCATCACAAATGGACAGTAATGCACGTAATACTATGTGATATAGTGTGGCTACAGCCTTAATAACTATAATTAGCAGGGCTGCACTAATTGTAAACTGCATTACTGCTGACTGATGTCTTGCTACTGTCCTCTGATTTTTCACTGATCCAGCTATTCTATCCATGATCATTATTATTATCCTAATGACAGAGTGTCATGAACGCCAGTTCGCTGGGCACGTGATCTGACCAATCAATCGGAACAAGCTGCCACCACTTTAAGTTACGGCCTAAAGACGCCCCAAAAACACCTTGACTCTCACTGACTATGCACACCCCTGTCCTGGCAGCTAATGGTTAACACTACACCATTCACTCCAGCAACTAACTGGTTAATTAGCATCAGTCCTTCACAAGCAGTCACCGAGTTAATTAGCATTTACACTGCACACTCCATTCAAACACATATAAACTTATCAGAGGCTAATGAGTGTCTTAGAGCATCAAAGACAAAACTTATTACATTTTAGATTTAATATTCCAAAAGGTGGACAGTAGTATATAATACACAAACAAAAAGAAAATGGTGTTATAATAAAATGACATACAATAGGTACAACAGTTATAGAAAATAAAAAAGAAAAAATATTCACAGACCCTACCTACTAGAAGAAGTCCTGTATCCCGGGGCAGGAGAAACATTGGGTCCATACACAGGTTTTTAGCATGTCCTCTTAGTATGAACACAGTTATAGGGCTACAAGGATTTTTTAAACCATTTGAAGAACCACCCCCTCCTGACTATGCATGAGGTGGGAGTGTCTAGGAATGCCAGATTTACGACTAGCAAAAGCATTCATTCACCCTCAGTTAGGCAGATTCCATATAAATGTAGATATGTACATTGTATTGGGATATTGACCACATATTCCTCTCCTGTATTAATTATCAATTCCTCCAATACCAAACATGACCTGTGTGTAATCCACATTTCCGAAGATATTAACTCGTCTTGGCAGGGGAATATGGGCTCCATGTTGGGTATCATTTTGAGGGGCCTTACTTTCCATTCACAGATGTAATATTGGTTTCTGTCTTACACATTCCAATACCGAAATACAATTATTTTACATGTATGGTTGTCCTTAAAATTTAGTACCCACCAGACCAGCTGAAGTGAATCCTAGATGCACGGTTGGGCCCCACATTGTCTGGAAAAGGAGATCTGGTTCCATGCTTCACTAATCGTAATATAAACAATAGGACTGTTCCAGGGTGGAATGGTATTTTTATTGGTCCTTTGCAAGAACTAATACCAATAGTTAACCCATTTTGCCCAGTCACTACACACTTTCCTGACACACAGTGTTTCCATAATCAGACATCCAGAGTACCAGGGCAAGTTGCAGCCCATTCTTTCAAATCAGCCCAGCACTAAAATAGCTTATTTTATTGGTAAACACTTCATTTAGTACACTCCCCAATAGCTCACAGGTGAATCGATAAAAAGACAGGTAATCAGCGCTGATTAAGACTGCTCACGGGTGAATCCAATGAAGAGACAGGAAATCAGAGCTGATTAAGACTGCTCACGGGTGAATCCATGAAGAGACAGGTAATCAGAGCTGATTTAGACTGCTCACAGGTAAATCCGATAAGAAGAGACAGGTAATCAGCTCTGATTAAGATGCTCACAGGTGAATCAGATGAAGAGAAAGGTAATAGAGCTGATTTAGACGCTCACAGGTGAATCTGATGAAGAGACAGGTAATCAGTGCTGATTTAGACTGTTCACAGGTAAATCCGATAAAGAGACAGGTAATCCAGCGCTGATTAAGACTGCTCACAGGTGAATCCAATGAAGAGACAGGTAATCAGAGCTAATTAGGACTGTCACAGGTGAATCCAGAAGAGACAGGTAATCAGCACTAATTAGGACTGCTCAAGGTGAATCCAATGAAGAGACAGGTAATCAGTGCTGATTTAGACTGTTCACAGGTAAAATCCGATAAGAGACAGGTAATCAGCGCTGATTAAGACTGCTCACGGTGAATCCAATGAGAGACAGTAATCAGAGCTGATTTAGACTGCTCGCAGGTGAATCGATGAAGAGACAGGTAATCAGAGCTGATTTAGACTGCTCACGGGTGAATTCAATGAAGAGACAGGTAATCAGAGCTGATTTAGACTGCTCACAGGTGAATCTGATGAAGAGACAGGTAATCAGCACTAATTAGGACTGCTCACAGGTGAATCCGATGAAGAGACAGGTAATCAGCGCTGATTAAGACTGCTCACGGTGAATCCAATGAGAAGAGAAGGTAATCAGAGCTAATTAGAACTGCTCACAGGTGAATCCAAGAAGAGACAGGTAATCAGCACTAATTAGGACTGCTCACAGGTGAATCCGATGAAGAGACAGGTAATCAGCTCTGATTAAGACTGCTCACAGGTGAATCCGATGAAGAGACAGGTAATCAGAGCTGATTAAGACTGCTCACAGGTGAATCCGATGAAGAGACAGGTAATCAGAGCTGATTAAGACTGCTCATGGTGAATTCAATGAAGAGACAGGTATCAGAGCTGGTTTAGGACTGCTTGCAGGTGAATCCGATGAAGAGACAGGTAATCAGAGTGATTTAGACTGCTCACGGGTGAATTCATGAAGAGACAGGTAATCAGAGCTGATTTAGACTGCTCACAGGTGAATCAGATGAAGAGACAGGTAATCAGCACTAATTAGGACTGCTCACAGGTGAATCCGATGAAGAGACAGGTAATCAGCGCTGATTAAGACTGCTCACAGGTGAATCCAATGAAGAAGAGACAGGTAATCAGAGCTAATTAGAACTGCTCACAGGTGAATCCAAAGAAGAGACAGGTAATCAGCACTAATTAGGACTGCTCACAGGTGAATCCGATGAAGAGACAGGTAATAAGAGATAATTAGGACTGCTCACAGGTGAATCCAAGGAGAGACAGGTAATCAGCACTAATTAGGACTGCTCACAGGTGAATCCAATGAAGAGACAGGTAATCAGTGCTGATTTAGACTGTTACAAGGTAAATCCGTTAAAGAGACAGGTAATCACGCGCTGATTAGACTGCTCAAAGGGGAATCCAATGAAGAGACAGGTAATCAGAGCTAATTAGGACTTGCTCACAGGTGAATCCAATGAAGAGACAGGTAATCAGCAAATTAGGACTGCTCACAGGGGAGAATCCGGTGTGAAGAGACAGGTAATCAGCACTAATTAGGACTGCTCACAGGAGAATCCTATGAAGAGACAGGTAATCAGCGCTAATTAGGACTGCTCACAGGTGAATCCAAGAAGAGACAGGTAATCAGCGCTAATTGGACTCTGCTCAAGGTGAATCCGATGAAGAGACAGGTAATCATGCTAATTAGGACTGTTCACAGGTGAATCCAATGAAGAGACAGGTAATCAGCGCTAATTAGGATCGCTCACAGGTGAATCGGTGAAGAAGAGACAGGTAATCAGCGCTAATTAGGACTGCTCACAGGTGAATCCGGTGAAGAGACAGGTAATCAGTGCTAATTAGGACTGCTCACAGGTGAATCCAAGGAAGAGACAGGTAATCAGCACTAATTAGGACTGCTCACAGGTGAATCCGGTGAAGAGACAGGTAATCAGCACTAATTAGGACTGCTCACAGGTGAATCCGATGAAGAGACAGGTAATCAGCGCTAATTAGGACTGCTCACAGGTGACTCGATGAAGAGACAGGTAATCAGCGCTAATTAGGACTGCTACAGGTTGAATCCGGTGAAGAGAACAGGTAATCAGTGCTAATTAGGACTGCTCACAGGTGAATCCGATGAAGAGACAGGTAATCAGCGCTAATTGGACTGCTCACAGGTGAATCCGGTGAAGAGACAGGTAATCAGCGCTAATTAGGATGCTCACAGGTGAATCAATGAAGAGACAGGTAATCAGTGCTAATTAGGACTGCTCACAGGTGAATCCAAAGAAGAGACAGGTAATCAGCGCTAATTAGGACTGCTCACAGGTAATCCAAGAAGAGACAGGTAATCAGTGCTATTAGGATGCTCATAGGTGAATCCGGTGAAGAGACAGGTAATCAGCGCAATTTGGACTGCTCACGGTGAATCCGATGAAGAGACAGGTAATCAGCACTAATTACGGACTGCTCACAGGTGAATCGATGAAGAGACAGGTAATCAGCCGCTTATTACGACTGCTCACAGGTGAATCCTGGTGAAGAGACAGGTAATCAGCGTGAATTTTGTAAGCCCTATCAAAGTCTATGGTGCTCTTATCAAGGGTCGCTAGGAAAATAACGTTTAGCAGGATTTTAACTCCTTTTGCGCTGTCGTTCACAAAAACACATCCATACAACTGGCGCCACTTTTTTTATATCCGTTTGCAGTACATTTAGCACAAGTTTTAGCAGGTTTTTTTCATTACACGCCGAATCACCCTTTTATTATCAGACTTTCATTCTCCTTCAAAATATGCAGCACTTAAGATGAAAAAGGAATTGAAATTTACTGGGAAACACAATTGTAAATTAATTCCCATAGAGGACACAAGGCGTTAACCATATAATGTACCCATCTATTCTAAAGATTAGAGATTTCTTTGAAGAGATGTAGACTACGTTGCAAACATTGTTGAATTTTCCTCCTCTTTCAGTTATTTAATGGTACCCTTGGATATACCCTATTGGATCAAATGCATATACCAATATTCACGAGAGTTGTACAAGATAGTGATAGCAGGTATAAATATTTTAAATAACCCAATGTATAATACAAAAGTCCACCCACAGCTTGTGGAAATGAACAATGCTCTTCATATGGCTTCAGAATCAGATCTATACATTGGAATAACTATCTCTGTCTTTCTAATCCTGCAGTAAAGCATTTCCCCAGTGCCTGGCAGACCATTTATGTATGATTATATGCTTGCTCACTCATCTGTTAGAACACAACTTAAATAAACTACTTGCGGTCCATTTAGATTTTTTTTACCCAAAAATCATTACCCAATTTGTTTAAAAACCCTCTAAAGTGTGCTTTGTTACTTCTACAAGCTTTAGATTTTTTTTGTTACCAGCATTAAGGACATATATGTACACCACATTGATGTTGTGGATTACCGACATATATGTTATGCAACATGGGTAATCTCCCTTTCCACTCCCTTATTTAACGAGTAAATACCGGTAATTGTAACCCAGCAAAAAAATGTGTGAAAAATATTGGTTGGAAGCTCCACTGTAATTTCATTGTTTTTGTTTAGATGTATTTCCAGGTGTTTTACATTGTTGTGTGTTACATGGGCTGGAATTTTGATGGTTTGCAACAGGTGTAATAGGTGTTTGGATTTGGATTACCAGCTGTGGAGGTATTTTGGATTAGGATTCCTAGCTGTAGGAGGTATTTAGATAAGGATTGCCATCTGTAAGAAGTATTTTGGATTAGGATTGCCAGCTGTAGGAGGTATTTGGATTAGGGTTTTGCCACCTGTAAGAGATTATTTTGGATTAGGATTTCCATCTGTAATAGGTATTTGTTTAGGATTCCTAGCTTAGGAGGTATTTTGGATTAGGATTGCCAGCTGTAGGAGGTATTTTGGATTTCGATTGCCTACGAACAATGCACTATGTGGAAGTTTCCTGCACAGTTTATACATTTACATTATCTATTTTCATGTTTATTCAGGCACTCCTGAATATTGTAGCATACCTTAGTTAAAAGGCAGTTTGAATGAAACGTGACAGAGCGACATATAATAAAACACTTTGTTTTGTAATATGTAGATTTAACTTTATTTCAGATGTTTTTAACATTGGGGGAACGTGATTTTTTTATAAAAAAAAGGTCAGAAGGTTTAGGTTCAGAAAACAAAAAGGTGCTTAGCATAAGGGGCATATAAGAGAAGAAATGTAGAGGAATCTTGAGATTCTAGAAAAAACACACACACCACAATCCTCAGAGTAAAATATGCTATCCTCACAATCAGCAGTTATATAATATAGTGGATAAGCACCCCAACTGTAAATTATAAGGATATTAGAAGTCACAGAGGAGTTCCGTGACCATATAAAAGCACGAGGCCGCAGGCCGAGTACCTTTATACAGGGCCGGAACTCCAAGGTGACTTCTAATATCCTTATAATTTACAGTTGGGGGTGCATTATTATTATAACCTACCCCTTGTGGTTCTGGTTTCCTTCTCTCCTGGAACGTAAGATTATAAGGCTATAATCTTACCGTTCCTCCCATAGAAACCAAACTACAGGGGTAGGTTATAAATGTATTATAGTTTCCATTTTCAATTAACATGGTTAGTGTAGCAACTAGAATTCATTCATAAAGAACTGTATTTTACTGTTCCTGAGTCTGTTGATAACTTGCATCCCAACATTTTTTATCTTCTACCCACACATTAATTATATTGTAGCATTTTTACCCTATAAATATAGTGAAAGGGATGTTTCTACTAAATGTAAACAGAAAAAATATGTTCCACAAATTAAAAATGATGTTCATTAAGTGGCTTTGTTCACCACATAACAATTTATAGCTGTTTTAATCTAGTATTGCTGTTCTAATTTGTTATATAGGTGGACATGGTGTATTACATTTTGTGTTTAACATTCTAACATGTTGCACAATAATTGCAAAATTATAATTTTAATTTATTAAAGGACCATTATACTCACCTTCCCCTCCTGTTCTTCCTTCCCTTCATATTACCCAGGATGTGACCTAAAATGCTAATCCCACCCTGGGTTCTTTACCTAACAGCTGAACTTACACTAAGTTTCCCTCCGCGTTCCTGTCCTCTTCCACAGTCGCAATGTAGCCAATGGTAAGACATGCTCTGCAAGAAGGCATGTTTTCCAATTTGCTGTATTGAGGACTGTCACTGATCGTGGGGGGAGGATCGGCACCGAAAGAGACTTTGCATAATTATATAATCGAAAAGGTAAAGTACCCAGGGTAAGGACTTGATTGAGGTCCTCACCCTGGTACTATGCAGTTTTCATAGGGAATAGGTTAGTAAATTGTCTTTATAAGTCCAATCTGAAGCATTACATTTCAGCTGTCAATCAAATGAGCAACTTTGCTTAGCTTTCATTTTGACAGTTGAAGTGGGAATTGCATGGTGGGAAATTCTCTCCCCCAGTGCTGGCTCTATGTGATTGCTAAGCATGCTCGACATGCTTAGTAAGTGATGTATGATATAAGGAGTCTGTTAAAATGGGATGGGAAGTATTGAAGTAATGAAGATGAGGCAAATTCATATTTTTTTTACAGTACCCTTTGAGATTGTAAAAGGAACAATTATACTGTAAAAATTGTCTTTTAAGAAAAAAAATAACAGGGAAAGGTAGATAGCATTGACTATTCTACATCAATATTGTTTTGTTGAGGAACTACAGTACATACAGTTTATCATGCGAGGTTAGTGCCCTTGGTCTTCCTGTATTAAAGATAATGCTGAAGCACCCAGGAGGACTGGCAAAAGCAGTTTTCTTTGTGCTGCCACTCTCATAGAAATTATATTGGGAGGTAGAAAGTACCAATCTAATTCCCTTCCCCAGGAACATTTCATTTTAACTGTTTTTGAAAAAATGTTAGGCACTGTAGTTCTCTTTAAGAGGTGGATTATATTCTACATTTGAACTTGGTTAAGCCCAGTACCAAGTATGCACTTTGTAAAAAAAAATATACCGTATATATTCGAGTATAAGTCGATCCGAGTATAAGCCGAGCGAGGTCATATTTTACCTGAAAAATGTATAAAAACTGACTCGGTATAAGCCGAGGGTAGAGAATTATGACCTACTGTCTTCTGATTCATTATTGTTTTGTGGCTTAAGTTGCCCTTTAAAGGACAGCGAATTCCCATACATGAATCCCATACAGTAATAGCCAATCCAGTACCAGTAACCTCCATTCCTTGGCAGATCTTTGCAAACTACAAATCCCAGCATGCTTTGTTCTGGGAGTTGCAGTTTCTAAACATGGGGATTGGCAAGGTTCGTAATCTTTTAATTAAGCTTACCATCATTTACAATTCTCCTGACCCCCATATAGTAAAGGGCCCTCTGACCCCATATAGTAAAGGGTACTCTGACCCCCATATAGTAAAGGACTCTCTGAGCCCAATAGTTAAAAATGTCACCTGAGAGTTGTAGTTTCAAGCTGTCATTTGCACTGAACTAGCAGCTGTTTTTTGCCCCAAACTGAGGAGACCCATCAGATTTACAGCATCCAGATGAGCAGCGACAGTGCTGAGTGAGTCCAGCAGCCAGACTACAGGAAGCAGGAAGTGTAAAGGCAGATCAGCTCCTGTAACTTTCTATGCAGGTTAACACAGCGCCACCTATGGTTACTATCAGCAATTGCAGAATTTGGATCTAAATTAGGACTTGACCCGAGTATAAGTCGAGGTTAGGTTTTCAGGTAACTTTAAAGCTGAAAAATTGCGTACTCATCTCAGTATATATGGTAACTGTGAATACTGTAATTACTGTTGAGAAAATAAACTTCTTAGCAATCAAGTATATTCAGTAACAGTCATATATGCTCTTGGTTTTTTTAAGTGGTTTTGTTGAACAGAGGAAAATAAGTAATTTTACTTTCTACCCCTTTAATGCCATTTATTTACAGTATACATTCAGTAAGTTTCGCTCTGCAGCTCCATACCAATCTGGCACAATCATTCAGAGAAAGTGGTCCCTGCGGGGATGGCTCTTCTATTGATTACACTAGATCCGCAATTCATTTCGATCCATTAATCTATAAAACCTGTTTTCACATAGTTTATTAATTAATATCCTTATTAAAATTTAATTAATTAAAAAAACCCACATACTACATTTCCCTAGTTATCAATGTAAATGGATATTTTATACAGTTATTATGGTATGATGTGTGGGGGGGTCTCTGTATAGCTCTTTATAGTTAATCAATGTAATGGATGTTATACAGTTATAATACATAATTTTATAACTCTACATGCTTGCTCTGTAGTGCTCAACAGATCAAAAACAAGGAAGTTGCAGCCTGTTCAGAAGCTGACAGCCAATCAATAACAGCACAGAGATCCTCCCTCTCCCTGACACTAGCAGCGATTTCAGTTTTTTGTTTTCAAACACTTCAATGCTCTGTCCTAACAATGATATCCTTTACTTTATACAAAAAGAAAAGTAATCTTTGCAATGTATTTCTTAGCTACCAAGGATGTAAGAAATACAAGTCTGGGAATTGAACCTGCAAACTTGTACATTTATTCTGTCTTGCTAAAAGCAGAGCTTTACCTCTAGCCTAACAGAGAAACTATGAAGGACACTAGTACATACAGGAACTAAGTCTGGGGATTGTAACTTGTGACCTTCTGAACTCTTTCTAAAAGTGGTGCCTTACCAGGTACGCCACAACTCAACCGATATCGGCGTGTGGGGACATCTGTATATACTAGTGCATAGAGACAGTAAATTCTGGGGTCAGGGGGCATGGCCCTTGATAACTTCATGGCCAGTGAGTTGTACTGGTAACAGCACGGAAGCCTTTTTACTACAAATCTATAACTTAGTACTGAATTCAACTTACTAGAGAACAATTTTACAATGTAAAGGTGTTCTGGGGAGAAAGGTGTACATATAGGATGAAAATATGTTTAGTTCTCCGTTAATACTATTATGCTGACTTTTAATTTCTGTCTTCTAGAAAATTTATATGCCCAATTTTTTATATAGGATAAACTCTTGGTGACCTCTTCGTGACTACCTGATCTCTGGAGCCAAGAGGTATCTGGAAATTTAGATAGTCTGGACGTTTTTTTGCTTCACTAACTTTAACATACACAATTGGAGTCTGTTTTTTTATATTAATTACCTTTTTAGGGGGCCTTTGATAATACTAACCAATATTTAACCCGCTCAGGCAAATAACTACACACTGTCATCACAAGAGATTAGATTAGTCAGGAAAGGAGTTACAGAATTAGGCATATTCTATACCTTCCAATAGGAAAAAAGGAAACCTCCCATAATAAATAAAAATACTTGTCTGAACATGGGTGGCATTTAACCTCCCAAAGGTAATATCTCTAATGGCAGCAGTAATTTCCAGTTATTTTGCTTAATCAGCAATATGAAGCAATGTGGCTAGATCCACCTATTCCAACTGTCAGGTATTTAAACGGTTTAAAAAAAAAACACTGACTTAGACAGTAATGTAGGAGATAAAGTATCCTGCCACATCTCCCATTGTTTTCTCCAGAGGGTCTTACTCAGCAAGGTATCTACTTCCAAGTAAGAAAGCAAAAAACTCACTATAAAAGAAAGACCTGAATAGATTTACCGGCGCGGAAGCGGCAGGGGTCTGCTTGAAGAAATGCTAAAACAGATGTCAATTATATTCCAACTGGATAAGCTCACTTCTCTCAAAAGTGTGTACCCAAAATAGAGATAAAAATATGTATAGAATTAGTATCTTATCACTTTAAATCACAAACACATTCACACTATATGAAACAATTATTTAATTAAACCATAGATAAAAGGATATAATGGCAAAAAGACACATAACTTTTTCCTATGTGTCCTTTATTGCAGAAAAAATTGCAAAAACATTTAAAAGTATGCAAAAGGTATAATACAAGCAATCATAAATCATAAATGCAAAAATGGGGGTATCACTGGAGCAGTAGATTCCAAGCAGCATCCAGAGACTCTCCCTGTATAGCAAAGCAATGCAGTCAATTCCTTTAATGGAGCTGTATGTGCTTATTCAACAATCCTTTAGGTAGCATTAAAATCCAACTTTGGACAGGTTATCTATAGAGTCCCAACATGTTTTGCAATTATTGTGGCTTTTCAAGGGTCATATGGTCTGTATGTCCTCTCCCCATATTATTCATATCATGTTTGGTATCAGTGATTTTGTGAAAATTAGCCAATACGAACCTATTAATATTTGTATGTGGTATGTACAGTACTCAGGTATAGACTAGAGGGCAAATTGAGATTGAGATTAATAAGAATGAGATTAAATGTTCCCGCCAAAAGTGCGGATACACCTCCCAGGGAAGGACAGGCACACACCTCTGGGGACCAAACTACTATCCAGTTCAGGATACTGTATAAATTAGGACAATGGTATGGAGTGTGGTCCTTCATGTTCTATCAACCTTTATTCTTACCTATACTACCCCTAGTGTTCAATTACTTTATAATATATTAAATGATAAAACTAGTTAAAGGCTAATTCTCCTATTCTAAATATATTCCAAAGAACCTTGCTTTTGAAGTAACTTTACCTTGTAAGAATTACTGTTTAGATATATAAATGTGAATACTCTTTGCTTACAGGATCTTTAAAAATTCCTTCCTCTCCTTTTTGTTTATTCAACTTTGAGGTTGTTGGAGTACATTTTTCGATAACTGCAAAGTGATAGACAGACCTGAATGGAAATAGTGAAAATAGTATCTACAGTTTTAATAATTCTCAAAAAGGACGAACTGTATTGTCACAGTGCTGGGATTATTCCTTAGCTGGGATTTTCTTGGTACAGGCTGATCTCATCCCAGCCTGCGTAAGGAATAGGGATGGCATAGAACTCGAACTCGAACCCGAGTTCGAGCCGAACTGTTCGAGTTCGAACGGACCCGGACTTCTCGAACTATCTCAGACGCGGACTTTCGATATTCCCGGACTTTAGATGATTTATCGAATGTTCGAACGTTCGAGTATCGAATCCGCGAGTAAAATGTCATGGTATCTAGGCGCGAACATCGAATCTGCGAGTAAAGTCTCCATTACAGCCTATACGCGAGTATGAATCTGCGAGTAAAATGTCCATGTTACCCGAATGTTCGACGCGAAAGCTGAAAGTAGCGCGCGTGGAGTGTAAAATCGATTTTAATTAAGTCCTGGATATTGGAACATGCTCCCCAGACCATTTCCCAGGTCCCCCAGCCATTTACATTTAGTTACCATAATATTTTAGTTGTATTTGACTCGAACTTTTCGAACTTTTGCCTCCCATAGACTTTAATGGGTCCGTTTTCGAACTTTCGAACTTTTACAATAGTTCGAAAGTTCGAAAACGGACCGAACTTCAATAGTTCGACCATCTCTAGTAAGGACATCAAAACTTGCTTCAACAGTGGGAAGTGCTGGGTGTTTCCAAAAACTGTTCTTGTACCTATTGCTTTCCCTAATTCCCATCTTGGTGTTTTGATCCTGCATTTTGTTCCATGTTTTCTCTGCTTGGGACCCCTAAGCTTATCTGTGATTCCTGCTATTGAAATTTTGGTAAGACTCAATTACTCTGAGCTCTGGGTAACTAGAATATGCTCGGATATTTAACTTTTTTGGAGTAATGCTGCCCTTCTGGGTACAGAAAATGGGCAGAGATGTTCTTCTTAGAATTCTTTTCTTTACGTTTTTATTCTTCAAATTCTTATTTAACTGTTTTGAATTCTTCAAATTCTTTGAATTCTTTGCAAATTTCAATTTATAAATCCTTTTAAAAATTTCTGTTGTTTGTTCTCAAATTCTATTTCAAATTTACATTTTTCTGTAAAATATAAAAAAAAAAATTAATTCTTCAATTTTTCATTTTTAAATTCTTTTGTAATCTAATTCTTCTCTTTCAAATTCTTTTAATTAAAAGAATAACAATTTTCAAATTATTCTTTATGGAATATGGACTAAAAGAAGGCTTATGCTATTTATACTTGTCTTTAAAAGAAGAATTTAAAGATGACAAATGTAAAATATTAGAATAATAATTTTAAAAAATTATAAAAAAATAGAAAAATCCAAAGAGAATTAAGAATTAAAAAAAAATTCAAATAAAAAAAGGCTTCAAATAAGAAATTAAAAAAAATGCGAATTTAAAGACTAATTTAAAAAAGTGCAAAAAAAAAAATGTTGCAGCCTGGATCGTTTTTAATATAAATACAGACCAGACTTTCAGCATACTGATTTTTAATGTGAAGTGTAGGAACCCTAATCTGATCAACCTTAAGGTCATTTACAATATATTCTATCGGGAAGATTCAATACCGGGAAGTGGCATTATAGCATGATCCCGCGATACAATAACTGGCGTAAATGAGATTATGTCAGGTATTGCATGGCAGGATCAGGCTAAGGTAAGTAACCAAATTAAAAGCCTTACTCACAGTACGTTAAGTTTCGCGTACGAAGTAGCACAAAACTTAACAAACCGGCTTTTGAAAAAAAAAATATGGAAATGGCGCTGTGCTCTAAAATCCATCTAAGACCCACATTAACCCGAAATTTCTTGGTTAACATGGGTTTTAAACGGATTTTGACTATATTGTAAAGAGATCCATAGGTTTTTAGTTTACTATTACATAACACAAAATCACACATAAGGTGTTGTACTGTTAACATTTTATTTAACATCTTTATTTTTGCTTTTTGTGTGTACAAACATTATGGCACAAGTAGAAAGAACAGTCTGGTCTTTAAAATGACTATTGTGTTATAAGATAGTCACAACCACCAGTTATGAAACACAAGTTTCATGGAGTGTAGATAATGTGACCTAATATTATAGTTATACTGTGCTACAATTGACAGCATTTTTAATGAAATGCAATAGGAAGTAGTTTTATGCAGATGTTGCCTAATACTTTTATGTATAATTTTTATAAAGTTACTTTCACTTTTTATTCTACAATTCAGATACGGTATGTGTTTTTTATTCCATTCTTTAATTCTTCAATTTGCTGTATTTTAAAAGAAAAAAAAATATTCTCTCTGTATTTATAGTTTTTTAATCAAATTATTGAATGAAGCTATTTTGTAGATTCTTTGAAAACGAATGCTATACTCTTGTAAATGTGAATTTGAAATGTAATAGGAATACAGTATTTGTCCAAAATGTATGTTTAGTTTTCTAACATGTAGCAATTAGTGATGGCCCAGCTCGCGGATCCGAACCAGAATCCGCAGCTGATTTACCTCGTTCGCGAAACTGGGATATCACGGATTTTCCAGTTTTCTGCCTTCCGAACTTTTCCGAATCGCGTTTTCGAAAATTTTCGAAAATTACGAGGATTTCTCGTATTTTCGAGGATTTTTTCATTTTAATGGGTCCGCTATGGATTTCGAATTTTCAAATTTTTTCGAAAATTCACGGATCCTCGAGCAGACCAGACCAGATTTGCGAAGTTCGAACATCTCAAGTAGCAATCCATAGGTAAAGTTTTACAGATGCATGGTGCAGATGTTATTAGTTGTTATTAAATAATACACTTAGGAAATACAAAAATGTCAATAATTATATTTTCCCCCAACAAACCCTTGCTTGATTGCACTTTTATGTATTTGGAAAAGTATGCAACATTTTAAGATGAGAATGTATAAAGCTATTGAAACAAAAACCTAGCTAAGGATAACTGGAATAATATTACACTGGTCACATGATTGTCATATCTTTTAGAGCATAAGCATCTATTGTGATGATGATCTATTTAGGGCACATTTTGTGGTCCCTGGTAAAGAAACATTGATGGCGTGTCTATCCTCAGGCAGGTAATTCTAATGTCTCTGAATGCTCACTGGTGCAAAGCAGCCAGGAGGAGTGAAAGTACTAAAAGTACAGAAGAGGTAATAGTAAAACCAGTTATTTACAACACAAAAAAAAGACAATACCCCAAGAAACAAGCCAACCCCAGATACAGAACCCTAAACTATATAATACATATAATGACAAATGACGAAAAATATACAGAAGAGAAAATAATAAATGTATTAAATAGAGAGTAAACAAGACTATATTCATAAGAATACTGTAGAAACAGGAAAATATGAAGAACAATAGAACTAAGAACAGGAATCGAAGATAAGGATACTGGAATGGGACAAGGACCGAAGATCAGGAGACAGGACAGGGACCAAAGATCAGGATACTGGACAAGGAGGGAACAGAGGGACAGTGACATCGACTGGTAAAAACTGGAATTGCAGGAGATCCTCACAGTATATTTTTCACCTTGTCCGCTTTCTATCAAAACCAAACAAATCTCGATTTCAATCTCATTGAAATACGAGATTTAATATAATAGCATTGGTAATAACGGGCACTCCTCAAAGCATACGCTGGGTGTCATCCAAATAGATACAATCTGTGGAAAGACGGAGGCATTCACAGGACTTCTCAACAGCAAACGTGTTTATTAAAACGTGCAGGTTATACGATTGGCCGATTTCACAGTGTCTTTCTGACACACCTCCAGTAGGATTGGCTCCCAACATACACTATTTCCTACACGAGCTATCGGACCCACGATGTTAACTATGACACACCTCTGGTTTTCATTTGTAATTAGAGCAACACACCCGCTGCTTCTGAGTGGCTAGATTCACTTCCTATTATAGACTCACATCTTCACAGTTTCACGGATTAGTGGTGGTTGGTATTAAACTTGTTACACCAATTCACAAGATGTTCTGAAGACGCCCCATTGACGGGGGGCGGAAACATGTTAACCTGCACGTTTTAATAAACACGTTTGCTGTTGGAGAAGTCCTGTGAGTGCCTCTGTCTTCCGAAGATTATATATATATATATATATATATATATATATATATATATATATATATATATATATATATATATATATTCATAAGGAGCACTCTAGGAGCCTTTTTAAATGTGTTTTGATTATCACTCATCACAGTACATTTTCGGCCCTTTATGTGGGGCCTTTATCAAGTCAAGTGAACATATGTACATAGACACACTCATGCAATGTTGCGCAATGGAGCGCATGCAATTGTGCAAAAAATGCAGATTGCAAGCGTTCTGATTAGGGATGGACTAGAACTCGAACTTGAGTTTGAACGGATTGGACTTTCAAACTATCCCAGACCCGGATTTCTCTGACTTTCGATGTTTCAAGACTTTCCATCGTAAATTTGAGTTTACGGGTCGTTCGATAACCCAAGAATGTACTGGATAGTGTACTCATTAAAGGCACTGCCTAGGGGCAGCTATACAAATCTTTGGGTTATTATAATACCCTAGTAATATAATAACCTAGTAATATAATAACCATATAATATTATATTACTAGGGTATTATAATAATCCGAACATTTGTAAAAATGCCCTAGCGAGGATTCAAACCTGGTCTCCCATGTCAAAGGCGGTGCCTTTAACAAGTACCTATCCAGCCACTAAATTATATCCTTATTATATTACTAGGTATCATATGGTTATTAATTATTATATACTTGGGTATTATATGGTTATTATATTACTAGGTTATTATATGGTTATAATATAGGGTATTATATGGTTATTATATTACTAGGTTATTATATGGTTATTATATTACTAGGGTATTATAATAATCCAAACATTTGATAGCTGCCCCTAGCCAGGATTGAACCCTCAACCCTGGTCTCCCATGTCAAAGGCGGTGCCTTTAACCAGTACACTATCCAACCCTTGAATGTACTGTTCGCTAATAACCTAGCAATATAATAACCATATAATTTATGGGTAGGGTATAAAGGTTGGACTAGATGGACGTATGTCTTTATGCAACTTTCAATACTATGTTACTATGTAACTGTTATACAGACATTATGGGTAGGGTATAAAGGTTGGACTAGATGGACGTATGTCTTTATACAACCTCCAATACTATGTTACTATGTAACTGTTGTACAGACATTATGGGTAGGGTATAAAGGTTGGACTAGATGGACGTATGTCTTTATTCAACCTCCAATACTATGTTACTAGTAAGGAGTCTCCACCCACTGGATTTCATCCTATAGTAAGGAGTCTCCTCCCACTGCATTTCCTCCTATAGTAAGGAGTCTCCACCCACTAGATTTCATCCTATAGTAAGGAGTCTCTTCCCGCTGCATTTTATCCTATAGTAAGGAGTCTCCACCCACTGGATTCCATACTATAGTAAGGAGTCTCCACCCACTGGATTTTATCCTATAGTAAGGAGTCTCCACCCACTGCATTTTATCCTATAATAAGGAGTCTCCACCCACTGGATTTCATCCTATAGTAAGGAGTCTCCACCCACTGGATTTCATCCTATAGTACGGAGTCTCCTCCTACTGGATTTCAGTGTGATCTCATTGTAGTTCAGTCAGTTGTGTAATTAAAGGGCAATACCAGCCAATAAAAAACCCAAAACCCCACTTTCTTCTATTCTTACCTTTACTCCGGACGTTCCTACGCTGAGGAATTAGAACTTACAGAACCATGATTCCTCACCAGAAATCCCTCCTCCTATGCTCCTGTTACGATATGTTTATGAGGAAGCTTGTAACCGCTTGATCGGTAATGGCAGTCAACCATTGTCCGTGACGTCACCGCCGTGGCCATGACTGACAGTCATTTTCAGGAAGCAGAGAGGAAACCGTTGAGTGATCGCGGTTGTGTAAGTTCTAATTCCTCAGCGTGGGAGCGTCGGGTGAAGGTAACTGGGGTTTTAAGGGGGGGAACTATACACTATGTAAAGTTTTTTGGGGGGTGGACTTTCCCTTTAACAAAAATATGTAGCTGGATTGATCTGCTTAAGGTTTTCTTCACCTTCAGATAGTGAAGGTTTAATTTACTTACAGATAGGGACACTATTAAGAAATACATTGCACAGGACTGTGCTAAGATCAGGTTCACTTCATTATCTTCCCCCTGCGGGTCTGCACTATGTTGTTTCTATAAGTTTAACTATTAAAAGGGTAATATCATATGCAGATGGAATGCACATTTTGGGAGACTATGACCTGTGTTCTACTGATGATGATGGCTGCATTAAGCCAAAACCGCTCTACCATGGAAGCCAAGAAAATTACCCAGAAGCCTCTTCTTTCCTTATTTGGATATTTAGGGTTTATGGAAATATTTTGTACTTTCTCAGTAGTAAAATATCAGTTATGGATCTGGTAACAGGTTATAAGTGATATAGAGGTAATTTATAAACTAAATGGAACAGATCTGTAGCTTACCTGAGTCAGAAGGTTTGGTGCCAGAAGGTTCCCTGGAGCTGACGCCTTGTATTTTGGCCGACTGGGCTGGAGAGATGGAAAAGAAAGGATCGTTATGGGTAATGGCCAAATTTTCTATTGCAGCGATACTAGCGCCATATGTTAATCTATTATAAGGGATCGTTATCAGTTATTACCAATAAAACATTATCAGTTATTACCCTTTGTAAATGGGTAATGATGAAAATGTTTTTATTTCCTTAATTAGTTTTTCTGTCTAGGTAATAATTCTTTCTACTTTCTAAGTATGTCTCACTGTGTCCTATTAGGGAATATTGCTTGTCGGGAGGACTGGGACCTTTTGGCCTGGGGGGCAAATACAACCAAGTGGCCCTTTCACTGTAGATGGCAAAATGTCTGTCCACGCCCACTTTGCTATGATCACACACTTTGTTTACGTTACGTCCATTTTTAAGACTACTATTCTCATTTTACATGGTTACCTGCAACATTTTCAAGTGTATGATGTGGATAACATAACAGACTAAAGCTTCCTAAACACGTACAATTTTACCACTTACGCACAACACGAGAGTGGTGCACATGCACGAGGAAAGGCTGTTTTAGCTGATAATCACATGTATGCATCGGTCTGGTGGATCAACGAACAACACCGACCAAATGCATAATGTGCGATTATCAGCATCGTTTTTCAGCGGTAAAACTGTACGTGTGTACGAGGGATAACACTGGAGGGTTGATAATACTGGCTAAAGATCTGAAGGGATTACAACACTGTGTAATTATCTAGAGGGCTGACAACACTGGCTAAGGTTCTGAAGGGCTGACATAACACTAGCTAATGAACTGGAGGGCTGACTAACACTGGCTAATGAACTGGAGGGCTGATGTGACACTAGCTAATGAACTGGAGGGCTGACGTAACACTGGCTAATGAACTGGAGGACTGACTAATAATAAATGTGATTATATACCTGAGACCCCCATATATTGCTCTGCCCTTCAATGTGCTGCCCAGACTGTCAGTAAGTAATCTGCTAAACTTTAGACACTGCTGTGCTGCTTCTATTAATCTGTCAGTCTGGGCAGGAGTTTGAATGGAGCCAAGAACAGAACAAGGTATGTAGTTTTATAGATAAAAACATGCTACCCCCCCTCCAATCACCTTTTAGAAGGTCTGCCAAGGCAGGCAGCACATAGTTAAGCTTTAAACTAAGGCAGTGTCTCCAAAACCTCATTACTGACCTCCCATTCTCATAAATCATTTTAGTTTAGGATGTGGTGCATGTCAGCTCCCAGTGTGGTCAGTAAAGGAAAGAAGTTCAGCAGCAGAGGAGTCTTCTGTTCCTTGCCCATGTTAGAACTAGGGGCGCGCGCTGTGCCGTTTAAGTAGCTAACTTACTAATATCTTCTGTGGCAGCCCAAATTTTTTTATTGGAGACCAGCCCGGGGGGCATTTGCCCTTCAGCCTACTGGGCCAGTCCTCCCCTGTTGCTTGTCTATACCGTATTTTATAACTATTGGGGGTTGAGCATATCCAACAGGGCCAGGAAGCAGCTATAGATTGCGAAAGGGAATGGAATATGGTGGAATTTCCATGGTGCCAGGGTGGTAATTGGTAACGGTTCGTTATCTTCACATCTCTGTTCCGTTATTTAGGGTCTTACCTTTGGAGGAGGCTCTATCATGGTGGGAGGCTCGATGATTTTTGGAGGCCTCTGACGGTTGTTCCTCTCTTTGTCTTTAATGATCTCCTTTTCCGTCTGATAGATGTCACTGTACATGAATGATACAGAAGGGTTAACTGCATAACTGCAGATATCAGATATAAAACAAATAAAAATGAGCTAATTATAATTGAGATAAATTTGTAATTCATTCAAGTTAATAATTCATAAAAAAACCCAAAAACAATCATTATGCAAAGGGAAATCACCTGTTACTTTGTTCTGGGAGAGGTTGAGAGCAGGTCACCAAGTGCCTATTTGACAGCAGGGAGGAGAGAGGGGGGCTAGATAGTTCACTAATGAAATAGAACTACAGTTTGTATTCTTATTATTATAGACGTACTGTGGTCTGCCAATCACTACAATTAAATGTATTAATATATTGGGATCATAAGAGCCATCCAAGTGTTTTACATTGACATAAAATCATTTACATGAAATTGCAAAATATTAAATATTCAGGAAGCAGATTTTTTGAAGGCCAAAATGTTGCATGTGACATTTAACACATTATGTAAAATAGACTCAGTTAGTGCTAGGCCACAATGCTGCGTTTTTTTTTTTTGTTGCGTTTGCGCTCGCGTTTTTTTCAGATCCTTGAAAACACGGCAATGCGTTTCAGTTGCGCTTGCGATTTGCGTTCCGCATTTTAAACCTCAATCGCACGAAAAAAATGCATGCGCAAACGCAACGAAATTGCACATGAAATTTATATTGCAAGTCCCGTTGAATTGCCACACCCACGTAAATATTGCCTTCAATCAGAGCACAACAGTAATCCATTGCCTATGCCATAACCTGTCATTTCCCTATCCCATATTATGTCAAAGTAAAACACTTGGATGGTTCTTCGGATCCCACTAAGGGTCGTATTTAGCAAGGTTCGTTATTGAACCAATAACTAAACCAATGACTAAAATGGTCCCAACTTAAATTGTTGAATGTCCATTCTTTGTCCCAAACTGCAGCAAAGACGTAAAACTGTCACAAAGCTGTTTGGGTGGTGTATGATCCCCTTTGTAACCCCAGTGCTTATGGGAGTTGGGGGAGTGAGGATGTAGTATCTATAATGTCCTATTTGTGTAGAGAAATAGTGTAAAATGGGATGCAGCATAAAGTATTATGCAGTGTCTAGACTGGTTCGATGGTTGTCTGCCCATTCCAAATACTTTCCCATCCCAGGGTAAAACAATCCTTTAGAATAACCATTTTACATATATCTGCCTTCCTAGAGAAAGTAAAATCCCTCTGCACAAAGCAGATGATTATTTCACTGTCTATTAATCATATAATAAATCTGGCCACACAGAAGCCATTGTCCTTCAACCATTGATCATGTTGTCACTAGAGCCATCAATCATGTCCACTCAGTCTGCTACGGGTCTTGGAGAGTTGAAATGGTCCTCAAAGCTTTACCCGCACCCAACAAACTTTCAACATTCGCCAGGAAACTAAATGATTTCAGTTGTTAAAATGTAACATTATTAGCTGACAAACTGACAAAAGATCCCACTCGTTTGTCTTTGTGATTTATAGAATTCGTTTTAGGCATGAAGAGGTTCTTTCTGGCGTTGAATTCTATTCTTGTCGGGAGCATTATAATGATAAATTAGGGATAATTTACTCTTCATCTCACATTGTTCTTGGCAGCAGGTACTTAACAAATAACTCAAGTTCCTCAGGAACCCACTTGATATTTCCAAGTAGGGAATGGAATATGGATTTTACAGCAAGATTAGTCTTATTTGACATCTACCCCTTTAAGATAGCACTACCTACTCCTGCCAGAAGGTGGCTGTATTGAAATAAATATTCAGGAGTTACCACTACATAATCAGATACAAATTATGTCAGCATTAAGTTAGATTTATATGTATTGACTTGTGGTCCATCATTTTACATTTTTATTGACCTGTAAGTTAAAACAATGGATTGTGAACTTAGAATAAATTATTATATTTTGCAAAGTCTGGAGTGTTTCTGAGTTTGTATATTTTATTTATTTTACAATCATGTATCAATTTTACCTCAGGCTACAAACGAGCTCAGTAAATTTGGGCCTCTCTGAAGGGTCATAAGTCCAGCATCGTGTCATTAGTGTGTAGAGGGTTGGTGGGCAGGCGTCCGGCTTCGGAAGACGATCTCCTTTCTCAATGACGCTGATAACGTCTTTGTTCTCTAACCAGAAAAATGGCTGCTTTCCAAATGATAGAATCTCCCACATACAGACGCCTAGAACAAAAAGCCAACATTCCTTTACAATGGTGTAAGAAAGAAAATGGCGGCACCATTAGTAGAGTTCTACTAGTCTAAAATAAGGAAACCCTAACAACTTTATAGGTCAAAAGACTTTCATTCCACTTTGATGTTCCAACCAAAACACCATCTTGTATTGTGAGAGAAAATGTAAATTTGTAGTTAGTTTAGTAAAGGGGCAATTTTGTCTTTTCCTTCTACAGACACTCAAAAGATTCCCAGGGAAAAGGCGGTGTGTTCCATTTGGACAGTATTTGATGGAACCTCCTCTGACCAAACCTCATGTTGCCCTTTAAATATATATTAGACAATGTTTCTCCTAAAAACAACAGTGGTAATTGGCTTAAATACCTAAGATCATGAGCTATTTGATATTTAGTGATAAGTGTTTGTATATTCTGATAATAGAATATATATTGATAAGTGTTAGGGGGTAGGGCGACAGTTAGGGGGTAGGGCGACAGTTAGGGGGTAGGGCGACAGTTATTTAGGGAGTAAGATGGTGGTTAATTAGGGGGTAGAATGATGGTTAGTTAAGGGGTAGGATGATGGTTAGGGTGATGGTTAATTAAGGGGTAGGATGATGGTTAGTTAGGGGGTAGGATGACATGGTATAGTATAGTTTTGGGGTTGAATAAAGACATACGTCCATCCTGTCCAACCCCTCTAGCAATATCCTCATTTCCTTCCTAACTGTTGATCCAGAGGAAGGCAAAAAAAACCCCCACCAAATTTATGAAGGGGAAAAAAATTCCTTCCTGACTCCAAGTGGCAATCGGAAATTTCCCTGGATCAACTCAACTTTATGTATCAATACCAGTAACTTGTAACATTCCTTGTTTGTAGAAACTCATCCAGCTTTTTATTAAACTGACCAATGAACCTGCCATAACAACATCCACTGGAAGACAGTTCCATAGCTTTACCGTTCTCACAGTGAAAAACCCTTTCCGAACTTAAAGCCTAAACCTTTTTTCTTCAAGTCTTAAGGGATGTCCTCGTGTCCTCTGACATGTTCTATTGGTGAACAATGCCCTAGATAGTTTATTGTATGGCCCATTAATGTATTTATACACAGTAATCATATCCCCACGCAAGTGCCTTTTCTCCAGCGTACATAATTGTAACTTTTCCAGGCTCTCTTCATATTCAAGCTCCCCCAATTCCCTTTTTAATTTAGTTGTCCTTCTCTGAATACTTTCCATTTTAAAGATGTCCTTTTTGTACACAGGATTCCAAAATTGCACTGCGTATTCCAAATGAGGCCTTACCAATGCTTTTTAAGAGGGAGAATTACATTTTCCTCCCTTGAATCCATACCTCTCTTTATACAAGACAATACCATGCTGGCTCTGGCTGTTGCCACCTGGCACTGCTTGCTACCTTTAAGTTTATTATCCACCAAAACTCCAAGATCCCTTTCCAACAGGGATTCACCTAACACAGAGCCATTTATAGTATAAGTAGCACAAGGATTTTTAAGTCCAAAATGCACCACCTTACATTTATCAACATTGAATCTCATCTGCCACTTAGCAGCCCAATGTGACAATCTATCTAGATCCCCCTGCAACGATTGCACATCCTCTGAAGTTTTTAATGGTCAAAGTTTTGTGTCGTCAGCAAACACAGAAACCTTGCTGACAATACCCGGGTGGCGGGGAGTTGGTGGGGGGTCAGGCGGTGGGGAGTTGGGGGTAGTGATATGGTAGTTAATTAAAGGGTAGTATGGTGGTTAGTTAGGGGGTAGGATGATGTTAATTAGGGGGTAGTATGGTGGTTAGGATGATGGTGAGTTAGCGGAGAGAATGATGTTGAGTTGGGGGGAAGGGCGCTGGTGGTTAGTTAGGGGGCAGGGCGGTGGTTAGGTTGGGGGTAGTTAGGGGATTGGGCGATGGTTAGTTAGGGGATAGGGCGATGGTTAATTAGGGGGTAGGGCAGTGGTTGGTTAGGGGGTTGGGTGATGGTTAGTTAGGGGGTAGGGTGGTTAGTCAAGGGGTATGGTTCTAGGTTCCATTTACTCACAAGGCCCATCTCTTACCTCCAGCACCACTTTGTGCATAGTGTCCAGTTGCTGTAGGTAGGTCTTGGTCTGGGGGTGTTCATAGTGTAAGTGAATGACAGCTGTAGCTGCATGACAAGCCTGGGCAACCAGGGCCCCTAGAGGCCATTTGAGCTCGGTCTGTAAGTCTCTGCGGAGAATAATGTATTGAACTAAAGTAGCCATGACGCTTGTTACCCGGTGTCCGGTAGATCAGTGTTAATAAAGATATGACAATTCAGTGGGCGGTGCCTTTAACAACGTCATAATGATTGTAGCCAATTACAGCTTTGCGTGAAACTGAGTCGCGAGACGCAAGCGAATTCTTTTTTATTACTTCCGTGTTCCGCCGTTTAAAAAAATCTGATTGGGTGAGTGTCAGCCAATAGCCTTATCCATATCACAGAACCGACAGTTTCCATTTGCCGCGCTCAGACACAGGGAAGTGGGAGATTTGAGTTGCAGTGCGATAGGGGAGGGTACGGACAATCTTCTAACTAGAACTGATTACTGGGCTGGCATGGAGAGTCGTATGGCTGTGTATTGTGGGATTTGTAGTTCTATAACCAGGTAAGCTGTTCACAGGGTCCATATCAGTTTATTACAGGGCAAGGGGTGGACCTCAGTGGGTTCTATTGGCCCTAAACATACACCATGATATATATTCTGTAGGGCATGCTGGGAGTTGTAGTTTATTCTAAACATCTGGAGAAACAAGGTTCCACATAACTGTCCTACTGTAACCAACCCCCTCACTGGGACTGTCCCCTTGTTTTATTCATATTATTATTATCTGTAATATAGTTATTATTATCGTAATCTGTAATATTATTATTATCTGTAATATTATTATTATTATCATCATCTGTAATATTATTATTATCGTTAATCGGGAATCTATATATCTTAATATTATTAGTAGTCATCATTCTGTAATATTATTATCTAAATTATATATCTGATTAATATTATTATCTGGATAATATATTATATTATATCTGTAATATTATTATCTAATATTATTCTTATCTGTAATATTATTATTATTTTATCTGTAATATATTATATATAGTATTATCTGATAATTATTATTATTATGATCGTATAGATTATTATTTTATTATCTGATTATTATTATTATATTAGTATATTATTATTCTGTAATATTATTATTATTATTATTACTGTAATATTATGTTATTATTATTCTGTAATATTATTATTATTATCTGTAATATTATTATTATTATCGGTATAATATTATTATTATTATCTGTAATATTATTATATTATATTCTGTAATGATTATTATTATTATGATCTTGTAATTATTAGTATATTATCTGTAATATTATATTATATATCTGTAATAATTAATTGTAAATATATTTTATTAATCTGTAATATTATTATATTAATATTATTTCTATTTATTATATTCTGTAATTATTATTATATATATCATCTGTAATATTATTATTTTTTATCTGTAATAATTATATTATGTATTATTATCTGTAATATTATTATCATATTATATCATCGTAATAATCATTCATCTGTAATATTATCATCATCTTGTAATATTATTATGATTATAATCTTTTTTAATTATTATTATTTATCATTCTGTATTTATTTATCATCATCTGTAATATTACTATTATCTGTATATTATTATTTTATTAATTATACTTGATATTATATTATCGTAATATTATTATATCTGTAATATTTACATATCTTTAAATATTATTATCATAGTAATAGTATTATTATTATTATTTTCATCTCGTAATATTATTATTATTATCATCTGTAATTATTATCATCTGTAATATTATATCATCTGTAATATATTATTATTATCATCATCTGTATGTAATATTATTATTATTCAGATCTGTAATATTATCATCATCTGTAATATCATTATTATTATAATCTGTAATATTATTATTATTATCATCTGTAATATCATTATTATTATAATCTGTATATTATATTTCATCGATTATTATATTATTATCATTCATCTGTAAATATCATCTTCGTAATAGTATTTTATTATTATTATTATCATAATCTGTAATATTATTTTATTATATTATCATCTGTGATATAATTATTTTATTATCATCATCGTAATATTATAATCACTAAATATAATTATTATCTCATCATCTGTCCATAATTATTATATCATCATCTGTAATATTATTATCTGTAATATATCATCATCTGAATATATATTATTATTATGTAATACTATCATCATCTGTAATATTATTATTATCATCATCTGTATTAGATCCAAGAAGTGGCCATCCTTATGCGTACCGGTAGTCGCCCCCCCTGATGAAGATCAAATGAGGATGTTAAGTGAAGGAAACGAGAGGGCCAGGATAGAGCAGAGTAGTCAATGTGACAGTTGAAGTCACTCAGAATTAGGACAGGACCGTCAGTAGAGAGAAAGAAAGTAAGCCAGGTCTCAAAGTCTGAGAGGAATGTAGCGGGGGAGTGTGGAGGGGGTCTGTATACCACAGCTACACGTAACGAGAGGGTAGGAAATTTGTACAGTGTGAACCTCAAAGGATGTGAACGAGAAGGCCGGTGGGGGGACGAAGACATTAAAACGAACGGTGGGGAAAGAAGGAGCCAACACCTCCACCCACACCCATGAGCGAGGTGTATGGGAGAGGTGAAGACCTTCTGTAGGGACGGAGCCTCAATAGCAGAGTGTGGTTGGGAGAGCCAGGTTCAGTAAGGGCAAGTAGGTGAAAATTCTTAGAACAAGAAATGGTTGGAATAATAGTGGATTTGTTAGAAAGGACTGAAAATTAAGCAAAGCAAGGAGAAGGGCAAATATGAAGATGGGTATTAGAGGAAAGGATAAAAGGTTAGAGGGTGTAGATCACGACAATGGGGGAGTAAAGGGAGAGTAGGCTAGGGACAATAGGAAACGAGAGATATTACAGGGGCCAGGATTAGGAGATACATCCCAGCAAACAAGAAAAGGAGACAAATAAAGAAACCGGATATGTGAGATGGATGAGGTGGTGCCGTTTATTTGTGTGACCTATAATGGAGTGCGGTGTTGGTAAAGAGCTGGTATAGTACATGGGAGCAGTGAGAGGAGGTAGGGAGAAGAAGATGGAGAGATATAAATAGATGAGAACAGTGTTGGAGGAGAGAGAATTAATGTGAGCTTAGGGAGGAAAGGTAAAATGACAGTAGACACAGCCATAGTAAAGACATTATCTATTTAAGCAGGGGAAATGATGTCCCAGATGTGGTAGTTATTCCGGAATTTCATACCTGTAGTTTTGAACTCCTGTTAAAATCTTCTGAATAGTCCAAAGATTCACTTTGAAATAGATTCAGTTGCACTGCTCAACCCCCAGTAATGCTCTTCCTAAATCCAAAGGTTTGAACAGGACTGGCAAATTATCTAATTAGCCAATCAAAATGCTGATAAAACTGTCTGGGGGGAGGAGACCAGTACAAAGTGCAAAGGTTACAAACAAAAAGTAAATTCATAAATTGATACACTTTACTGTAAGAGCAAATGGCACACAATATAATATAATACACAGATGAAGGTTGGTATAAATTGAAAAATAGTATAGAACCCGTACCAGAATATGATAATGCTCGGTTCCAGAGAGAATATTGAAGGGAAGGTTGGTATAAATTGAGAAATTGATAGAACCCGTACCAGATATATGATTAATGCTGGTTCCAGGAGAGAATATTGAAGGGAAGGGTGGTTATAAATAGAAATAGTATAGAACCCCTACCAATTATGATAATGCTGATTCCAGGAGAGAATATTGAAGGGAAGGTTGGTATAAATTGAGAAATAGTAAGAAACCGTGACCCGATATATGAGTTAATGCTGGTTCAGAGAGAATATTGAAGGGAAGGTTGGTATAAATTGAAAATGTATAAGAACCCGTACCAGATATATGATAATGCTGGTTCCAAGAGAGAATATGAAGGGAGTGGTTTAAAGAGGAATTGTATGAACCCGTACCAGATATATGATTAATGCTGGTTCCAAGAGAGAATATTGAAGGGAAGGTTGGTATAAATTGAGAAATTGTATAGAACCCGTACCAGATATATGATTAATGCTGGTTCCAGGAGGGAATATTGAAGGGAAGGTTGGTATAAATTAAAAAAAATAGTATAGAACCCATACCTGTTGGGGAGAGAGATAGAGAGATGCGTGTCAGTTCAATAACTTTTTCAATAACTCCTTTGTTAAACTCTTCTTGTCAAGATTCTCTTTGCACATTCTCTTGTCAAGTTTGCACTGCTCTAACCCCCAGCGTAGTATTAATAGTATTTTCTATACTGTTATTATTATCTTATAGTGTTGTTGTTATTATTATTATTATCTATAGTGTTGTTGTTGTTATTAATTTGGCTTGAATAAGCCAAATTACTGTTCTTCTTCTTCTTTTTCTTCTTCCATTTTCTTCTTCCGCTTTTTTGGACCGTATCTCCTCCCACAGTTTTTGAGCTAGAGACATGAAATTCGGTACAGACGTGCGGGGCATATAGGAGAAGTGTCTCTAGCTCAAAAACTGTGGGAGGAGAAACAGTCCAAAAAAGCAGAAGAATAAAACAGAAGAAGAAATAGAAAGAATAGTAATTTGGCTTTTTCAAGCCAAATTAATAAGTCAACGGTACTGATAGTAAATGTGCGATAACAAAATTGTAGATTTACGATACCCATAGAATACCATTGTGGTAGTTTACTACCGCACGGTATTCTACGACCGAGCGTTGGGTCGTACATGTACGATCGTACATTAACCCGCGGTATAGCTAAAAGGCGATACCGCGGCTTTATAAATACGCCCCTATACAACATCTAGTACTATGTAACTGTTATACAGACATTATGGGTAGGGTTTAAAGGTTGGACTAGATGGACATTTGTCTTTAACAGTTACATAGTAACATAGTATTGGAGGTTGTATAAAGACAAATGTCCATCTAGTCCAACCTTTATACCCTACCCATAATGTCTGTATAACAGTTACATAGTATTGGAGGTTGTATAGACATACGTCCATCTAGTCCAACCTTTATACCCTACCCATAATGTCTGTCTAACAGTTACATAGTAACATAGTATTGGAGTATGTACTGTTATACCAGACATTATTGGTTGGGGGGTATAACGGTTGGAAGCGGAGATCAGGATAAGAAAGTGTGTGCGCTTGGTAATATACAAGCCTGGCCAATACTATGTTACTATGTAACTTTATACAGACTTACTGGGTAGGGTATAACGGATTTGGTGATCGTTGATGGCGTATGTTCTTTTATACAACCTCCAATCTATGTTTACTATGTAACTGTTTACAGCATTTGGGTAGGGTAAAAAGGTTGGACCTAAATGGACTTATGTCTTTATACAACCCCCAATACTATGTTACTATGTAACTGTTATATCATACGACATTATGGGTAGGGTATAAAGGTTGGACTAGATTGACGTATGTCTTTATACAACCTCCAATACTATGTTACTATGTAACTGTTTACAACATTATGGGTAGGTAAAAGGTTGGACTAGATGGACGTATGTCTTTATACAACCTCCAATACTGTGTTACTATGTAACTGTTTAATCCAGACATTATGGGTAGGTATAAAGGTTGGGGACTAGATTGGACGTATGTCTTTATAACACTCCATCAATATGTTACTTATGTACAGGTTACGAATTATGGGTAGGGTATAAAGGTTGGACTAATGGACTATGTCTTTATACAACCTCCCATACGTTTACTATGTAACTGTTATAACACATTATGGGTAGGGTATAAAGGTTGGACTAGTGGGACGTATGTCTTTATACAACCTCCAATTATGTTACTATGTAACTGTTATACAGACATTATGGGTAGGGTATAAAGGTTGGATAGATGGACTATGTCTTTATACAACCTCCATACTCATGTTCACTATGTAACTGTTTACAGACATTATGGGTAGGGGTTATAAGGTTGGACTAGATGGAACGTATGTCTTTATACAACCTCCAATACTATGTTTACTAGTAACTTTTTAGACAACATTATGGTAGTAGGTTAAAGGTGTAGACTAGTGGACGTATTCTTTATACAACCTCCAATACTATGTTACTATGTACTGTTATACAGACATTAGGGTAGGGTATAAGGTGGATAGATGGACGTATTCTTTATACACCCTCAATATATGTTACTATGTAACTGTTATACAGACATTATGGGTAGGGTATAAAGGTTTGGACTAGATGGACGTATGTCTTTATACCAACCTCCAATACTTGTACTATGTAACTGTTTAAACAGACATTATGGGGTAGGGTTAAAGGTTGAGTAGATGAACGTATGTCTTTATACACCTCCAATACTATGTTACTATGTAACTCTTTATCCAGACATTATGGGTAGTGTATAAAGGTTTGGACTAATGGACATGTCTTTATACAACCTCCAATACTATGTACTATGTAACTGTTATACAGACATTATGGGTAGGGTATAAAGGTTGGACTAGATGGACGTATGTCTTTATACAACCTCCAATACTATGTTACTATGTAACTGTTATACAGACATTATGGGTAGGGTATAAGGTTGGACTAGATGGACGTATGTCTTTATACAACCTCCAATACTATATTACTATGTAACTGTTATACCAGACATTATGGTAGGGTATAAAGGTTGGACTAGATGGACGTATGTCTTTATACAACCTCCAATACTATGTTTATGTAACTGTTATACAGACATTATGGGTAGGGTATAAAGGTTGGACAGATGACTATGTCTTTATAAACCTCCAATACTTTATATGTACTGTTATAGACATAGTAGGGTAAGGTTGACTAGATGGACGATGTCTTAATACAACCTCCAATACTTGTTTATGTAACTGTTTACAGACATTATGGGAGGGTATAAGGTTGGAATAGATGGACTTTCTTTATACAACCTCCAATACTATGTTCTATGTAACTTTATAAACAGACATTATGGGTAGGGTATAAAGGTTGGATAGATGGACTATGTCTTTATACAACCTCAATACTATGTTACTATGTAACTGTTATACAGACATTATGGGTAGGGTATAAAGGTTGGACTAGATGGACGATGTCTTTATACAACCTCCAATACTTGTTACTATGTAACTGTTATACAGACATTATGGTAGGGTAAAAGGTTGGATAGATGGACGTATGTCTTTTACAACCTCCAATACTATGTACTATGTAACTGTTAAATACAGACATTATGGGTAGGGTATAAAGGTTGGACTAGATGGACGTATTTGTCTTATAACCTCCATACTAGTTTACTATGTAACTGTTATACCGACATTATGGGTAGGGTATAAAGGTTGGACTAGATGGGACTTATGTCTTTATACAACCTCCAATACTATGTTACTATGAACTGTTATACAGACATTATGGGTAGGGTATAAAGGTTGGACTAGATGGACGTATGTCTTTATACAACCTCCAATACTAAATTCTTGTAACTGTTATACAGACATTATGGGGTAGGTATAAAGTTGGACTGATGGACGTATGTCTTTATACACCTCCAATATACTATGTTATTATGTAACTTTTATACAGACATTATGGGTAGGGTATAAGGTTGGACTAGATGACGTATGTCTTTATAAACCTCCAATACTATTTTACTATGTAACTGTTATAACAGACATTATGGGTAGGGTTAAAGGTTGGATAGATGGAGTATGTCTTTATACAACCTCCAATACTAGTTACTATGTAACTGTTATACAGACATTATGGGTAGGGTATAAAGTTGGACTAGATGGACTATGTCTTTATAAAACCTCCAATACTATGTTACTATGTAACTGTTATACAATATTATGGTAGGGTATAAAGGTTGGACTAGATGGACTATGTCTTTATACAACCTCCAATACTATGTTTATGTAATGTTATAAAGACATTATGGGTAGGATAAAGGTTGGACATAGATGGACGTATGTCTTTATACACCTCCAATACTATTTTACTATGTAACTGTTATACAGACATTATGGGTAGGGTTAAAGGTTGGACTAGATGGACATATGTCTTTATACAACCTCCAACTATGTTATGTAACTGTTATCAGACATTATGGGTAGGGTATAAGTTGGACTAGATGGACGTATGTCTTTATACAACTCCAATACTAGTTACTATGTAACTGTTATACAGACATTATGGGTAGGGTATAAAGGTTGGATAGATGGACGTATGTCTTTATACAACCTCCAATACTATGTTACTATGTAACTGTTATAACGACATTATGGGTAGGGTATAAAGGTTGGACTGATTGGACGTATGTCTTTATACAACCCATACTTGTTACTATGTAACTTTTTACAGACATTATGGGTAGGTATAAAGGTTGGATAGATGGACGTATGTCTTTAAACAACCTCCAATACTATTACTATGTAACTGTTATACGACTTATGGGTAGGGTATAAAGGTTGGATAGATGGACGTATGTCTTTATACAACCTCCAATATATGTTACATGTAACGTTATACAGACATTATGGGTAGGGTATAAAGGTTGGACTAATGGACGTATTTCTTTTACAACCTCCAATACTGTTTACTATGTTGTATACAGACATTATGGGTAGGTATAAGGTTGGATAGATGGACTTATTGTCTTTATACAACCTCCAATACTATGTTCTATGTAACTGTTATACAGACATTATGGGTAGGGTATAAGGTTGGACTAGATGGACGTATGTCTTTATCCAACCTCCAATACTATGTTACTATGTAACTGTTATACAGACATTATGGGTAGGGTATAAAGGTTTGGACTAGATGGTATGTCTTTATACACCTCCAATACTATGTTACTATGTAACTGTTATACAGACATATGGGTAGGGTATAAAGGTTGGACTAGATGGACGTATGTCTTTATAACCTCCAATACTAATTCATATGTAACTGTTATAACGACATTATGGGTGGGTATAAAGGTTGGACTAGATGGACGTATGTCTTTATACAACCTCCAATACTATGTTACTATGAACTGTTATACAGAATTATGGGTAGGGTATAAAGGTTGACTAGATGGACTATGTCTTTATAAACCTCCAATACTATGTTACTATGTAAACTGTTATACGACATTATGGGTAGGTATAAAGGTTGGACTAGATGGACGTATGTCTTTATACAACCTCCAATACTATGTTACTATGTAACTGTTAACAGACATTATGGTAGGGTATAAAGGTTGACAGATGGACGTATGTCTTTATACACCTCCAATACTAGTTTACTAGGTAACTGTTATACAGGACATTATGGGTAGGGTATAAAGGTTGGAAGATGGGTATTCTTTATACAACCTCCAATACTATGTTACTATGTAACTGTTATAACGACATATGGGTAGGGTATAAAGGTTGGACAGATGGACGTATGTCTTTATACAACCTCCAATACTATGTTACTATATTAACTGTTATAACACATTATGGGTAGGGTATAAAGGTTGGACTAGATGGACGTATGTCTTTATATCAACCTCCAATACTATGTTACTATTAACTGTTTACCAGACATTATGGGTAGGGTATAAAGTTGGACTAGATGGACGTATGTCTTTATACAACCTCCAATACTATGTTACTATGTAACTGTTATACAGACTTATGGTAGGGTATAAAGGTTGGACTAGATGGACGTATGTCTTTATAACCTCCAATACTATGTATACTATTACGTTATACAGACATTATGGGTAGGGTATAAAGGTTGGACTAGATGGACGTATGTCTTTATACACCCCAATACTATGTTATATTAAACTGTTAACAGACATTATCGGTAGGGTATAAAGGTTGGACTAGATGGACGTATGTCTTTATACAACCTCCAATATCTATGTTAATATGTAACTGTTATACAGACATTATGGTAGGGTATAAAGGTTGGACAGATGGACGGTGTCTTTAACAACCTCCAATACTATGTTACTATGTAACTGTTAGACAGACATATGGGTAGGGTATAAATGTTGACTTAGATGGACGTATGTCTTATATAACCTCCAATACTATTTAACATTAATGTTATACAGACATTATGGTAGGGTATAAAGGTTGGACTAGATGGAGTATGTCTTTATAAACCTCCAATACTATGTTCTATGTACTGTTTACAGACATTAGGGTAGGGTAAGGTTTGGACTAGATGGACTTATGTCTTTATAAACCTCCAATACTATGTTACTATGTAACTGTTAACAGACATTATGGGTAGGGTATAAAGGTTGGACTGATGGAGTTGTCTTTAAAAACCTCCAATCTATGTTTACTATGTACTGTTATACAGACATTAGGGTAGGGTATAAAGGTTGGACTAGATGGACGTATGTCTTTATCACCTCCAATACTATGTTACTATGTAACTGTTATACAGACATTAGGGTAGGGTATAAAGGGTTTGGACTAGATGGACGTATGTCTTTATATACACCTCCAATACTGTTACTATGTAACTGTTATACAGACATTATGGGTAGGATAAAGGTTGGACTAGATGGACGTTATGTCTTTATACAACCTCCAATACTATGTTACTATTACTGTTATACAGACATTATGGGTGGGTATAAAGGTTGGACTAGATGGACGTATGTCTTTTATACCCTCCAATACTATGTTACTATGTAACTGTATACAGACATTATGGGTAGGGTATAAAGGTTGGACTAGAGGACGTATCTTTATACAACCTCCATACTATGTTACTATGTAACTGTTATACAGACATTATGGGTAGGGTATAAAGGTTGGAGCTAGATGGCTAGTCTTTATCAACCTCCATAATGTTACTATGTAACTGTTATACAGACACTTATGGTTAGGGTATAAAGTGTGGATAGATGGAGTATGTCTTTATACAACCTCCAATACTATGTGTACTATTAACTGTTATACAGACATTATGGTAGGGTATAAAGGTTGGACTAGATGACGTATGTCTTTATACAACCTCAATACTATGTACTATGTAACTGTTATACAGACATTATGGGTGGGGTGGTATAAAGGTTGGAATGAAATATGTCTTTTTACCTCCATATACTATGTACACTAGACATTATGGGTAGGGTATAAAGGGGACGTCGAAAAAAAACTCGGATAGCGTTCATGCCATTTATACATAAGGGGCTAGAAAAAGAAGGAGAGGTGCTGGCCGGGTATACAGGGGTCGCTGGAAGAGGGCCGTCGGTATTAAGGGTTGGCCTCGATTAGGTCATCCAAGGAAGACGGTCGACTCATATGGTAATAGAGAGAGCTAAATACCGGTCGTTATTGGTAAATGTCGTTAACGTAAAAAACTTCGTTATTTTACGCTAATGATCTTTTATAAATAGGGCCCATGCTTCAGCATTAAAAGGTATCTGCACTGATCAGGAGCAGGCAGGGAACAGGCCGTACTTGTTTGTCATCGTGTTGGCTTCTTTGTAAAGGTCTCGATGGAGCTTTTACTGTGTGCACATACCTTGCAAATAAACGAAGATTCAATAAAATTTCTTATTTAAAATGGTGCTAATTTTGCCCCAACCAATCAGATGTTAGCTTTCAAATGTTAAATAGGATCTGATTGGTTGGTGCAAAATTAGCACCATTTTAAACGATAAGAACTTTTATTTAATAACCCTGAAAGTCTTTTACTGGAGTGGAGACCTTATAAGGAGGCTTAGCAGAAGCAGTTTTATTCATGCTGGTGCTCCTCACAGAAACAATATTGTGAGATAGGAATCCCTGCTCCAGGTAATGGTATTCTATGGGGATCATAAATGTACGATTGCGTTATCAACACCCCACCATACCCTTGTTTCCATGGCAACCATACACACAACAATACAAATATATGTGTTGAATTATGAAATTGGAATGTCCTTTCATTACCATAGCAAGATTGAGTTTTAAAACCTGCGGCTCAGACACTTCAGTTGTAGGGTGTCCTCCGTCCTCTGTCCCAATCTCGCACTAAGGCTCGGTGTCCCGCATGGACTGGGAGGCCATTTGACGTGCAGGGGGTGTATAAATGTCCGAAGCATCAGGGACACCCAGGGGGAGAAGTTGAGGAAAGGGACGCGCCTGTCTGTCCGCAAGCTGAGCAGTCTAGGGGTACAATAAAGTTCCCTCAAGTTGTCAGAAATGGCTACTGAGACGCCGATACCAGCCAATGATAGGCTACACTTTCTTATAGGTTCTGTGCAATGAAAGGTCCTTTCAGACACTATAATAAGGTATAGGCTGTCACGCGCTGGTACCTGCATCTTAGTCGCCATAGGAAGGTTACTCCTACATTCCCACGCGGGGCGAAGATTTTTACCAGCAGGCTGACCGGACTACATGGGAGTGAGACAGGACAGTTGAGGGACTTGTATGTTCTGAAATAGGAAATAGTGGTCAGATTTAAAGCAGGTACATGGAGAACTTTATCCTTTAAACTTTTCCTTTCTAGATTTAAGTTTTTTTTAAATTAACTTTATACAGACTATAGTTCTTCTTTAAGTGACACATTAGAATAGTTTACAAACAAATCATTATAAGGATAACATTACCAGTGTGTATATTTATTAAAATAAAAGGGACATTAGCACCAAAGCAATAAGATCCAGATACGTAGATTATATAATGAAAAATACACCCCCAACTGTAAATTATAAGTGATAGTAGAGTTCACAGAGGAAGTTCGTGACCATAAAAAGCCCAAGGCTCGCAGGGCCGAGAACCTTTTATACAAGGTCACGAACATCCAAGGGTGGACTTCTAAATCCTTTAATTTCAGTTGGTGGGTTCATTATTTGATTATAACCTACCCCTTTGTGCTTCCCTGTTTCCTTCTTCTCTCCTGGAACTGTAAGATTAAAGGCTATAATTTACAGTTCTCCCTAGAAATCCACTACAGGGGTAGGTATAAGGCTATAACTAACAGTTCCTCCATAAGAATCCACTACAGGGGTAGGTTATAAGGCTATAAATCTTTCAGTTCCTCCCATAGAACTCACTACAGGGGTAGGCTATATAGGCTATAATCTTACATTCTTCCCATAGAAACTCCAATACGACTTACAGGGTAGGTTAATAAGGCTTAATCTTACAGTTCCTCCCATAGAAATCCACTACAGGGGGTAGGTTATAAGGCTAAAATCATTACAGTTCCTCCCATAGAAATCCACTACAGGGGTAGGTTATAAGGGCTTAATCTTACAGTTCCTCCCATAGAAATCCACTACAGGGGTAGGTTATAGATAGATAAATCTGTATCATAAACTGGTCTAAAGCCAAACGTGCTAGAGAGACCAATACTGAAAACATATAAATATCCAATGCAATCCTCTCCATTATGGATCTAATAATACATATTAAAGTCAGGGGAGGTCTGGGACCTTTTGGCCTAGGGGGGCAAATACAACCAAGTGGCCCTTTCACGGTAGATGGCAAAATGTTTGTCCACACCGACTTTGCTATGATCACCACACTTTGTTTACGTTACGTCATTTTTAAGACTTACTATTACTCATTTTACATGGTTACCTGCAACATCTGTTTAGATGTGGATAACATAACGACTAAAGCCTTAACCTAACACGTAACAATTTTTACCATAGACGCCACACACGCACACGTACAAGGAATGGCGTTATGTCATTCGGTCTGGGGATAACGAACAACACCGACCAAATACATACCAGATTGTGTCGGATATACGTACAGCATCCCCTTTAAAGGCAAATACCCATTATACCGCTCATTTGTCCCAGCGTTTGTTAAAACTGTACGTGTGTACGAGGGATAACCACTGAGGGATGATAACACGTGTACCATCTGGAGGCTGATAACTGGCGTAATGATCTTAAGGGATTACAAACAGTTATTAAATAAGGGCTTAAACAACGTGGCCTAATGAACTGGAGGGTTTGTTTAAAACCACGTGGGTAATGATCTGGAGGGCTGATAACCAATGGCTAATATTCTGGGGAGCTTATACAACCACTGGGTAATGAACTGGAGGGCTGACTACATAATAAATGTGATTTATACCCAGACCCCCCATAATTTGCTCTGCTTCTAGCTTCCTCAATGTGCTGCTCAGACTTCAGAAATTGCTAAAAATGTAGACACTGCTGTGCTGTGCACTATAATCTGGCTGTCTGGGCAGGGTTCGAAGGAGCCAAGAAAACAGAACCAGGATGTAGTTTTATAGATCAAGACACTCTACCCCCCCCCCCTCCAAATCCCATTTTAGAAGGTCTGCAAGGCAGCAAGCACATGTTAAGCTTTAAACTAAGGCAGTGTCTCCAAAACTCCTCAACGACTCCCATGTCTCATAAATGCATTTTTAGTTTAGGAGTGTGGTATGGCATGTCAGTCTCCCAGTGTGGTCAGTAAAGGGAAAGAAGTCAGCAGCAGAGGAGTCTTTCTGTTTCCTTGCCCATGTTATAACTAGGGGCGCGCTTGTGCCACTTTAGTATGCTAACTTACTAAAAGCTTTTGTGGCAGCCAAAATTTTTTTTATTGGGGGGCATTTGCCCTTCAGCCTACTGGGACAGTACTCCCCTGATTAAAGTGGTATTTATTGAAAAGGAAACATTCATACCTTTATTAAAATGATTCGTATATGTCTCTAGCGGCGCGGTTATCCAAGTTACAGAGTGTATAAAGAGTTTTTTTCAACCAGAATTTCTGAGGCGTCTGCTCCAATTTAAGGTTGGAGCATTGCCGCTGGCTGGACAGGAGCATAATCAGCCACACCCGCCAAACTTTCTAAATAATCTTTTAAAAGCCACCCCAAAGTCAGAAAAGTAATTTCTTTTCGCCAAGGTAGTCGAGGAGGAAAGACAGAGATGCTTTGAGGGGTCTATTAAATAATCTGCAGAAAAGATTGATTTTTTCTGAAGTTACAGGAACTGTAACTTTACAAATCTATAACTTACCCCCAGAGAACCTAAAGGCATCATCCTAGACTTGTTTGAAAGGTATGAGAGAGTTAAATAGAAAGCACTTGTATGGAGACCAGTTACCCTTTAAAACAGGAAGTTGTCTTTAATGTTAATGTTTAATAAAAAGCACCACTGTAGTTAGTCTGTAATAAACATTACTTATCAGGTTTATCTGTGGTAGCGGTAGTGTGATCATTTTCAAAACTACCAAGTTGAAATAAAATGACAATTGGGTTAAGGTAAGACGAGAATCGACGATAAGTGGCTGTCTTGCTTCCGTGGGGGATCATATTCCCTTGGTTGTGGTAATAAAATATTTGGTAAAGAGAATCTAGGTAAACGTGGCTGTCTCGCTCCGTGGTTGGAGATCAATTTGTGGTTGTGGTAATAAAATAAATTTGGGTGAAGAGTGAGGAGAACTGTAACGTGGCTGTCTCTGCTCCGTGGGTGAGATCATATTCCTGGTGGTTGTAGTAATAAAATATTTGTGTAAAGAGAGAATCTAGTCAAAACGTGGTGTCTCTGCTCCGTGGGTGAGCATCATATTCCCTTGGTTTGTGGTAATAAAATAATTTGGTAAAGAGATGATCTCACCCAGCGGACGCAGAGACAGCCACGTTTACATAGATTCTCTCTTCCAAATATTTTTTACACACAACCACAGGGAATATGATCTCACCCCACGGGCAGAGACAGCCACGTTTACTAGATTCTATTCCCTGTGGTTGTGGTAATAAAATAATTTGGTAACGAGGAGAGAATCTAGTATAAACGTGGGCTGTCTCTGCTCCGTGGGTGAGATCATATTCCCTGTGGTTGTGGTAATAAAATAATTTGGTGAAGAGAGAATCTAGTAAACGTGGCTGTCTCTGCTCCGTGGGTGAGATCATATTCCCTGTGGTTGTGGTAATAAAATAATTGGTTAAGAAAGGATACTTAGTAACGTTGCTGTCTCTGCTACGTGGGTGAGAATCATATTCCCTGTGGTTGTGGTAACTAAAATAATTTGGTTGAAGAGAGAACGGTTAAAGCGTGTCTCACTCTGCTCCGGTGGAGTAGATCATTCCCTGTGGTTGTGGTAAGGGGGTTTAGCCTGTAGTCCAGATGTAACAATTACTTGAGCAGTTTGAATTTTTTCAGGTATTTGTGGGACGTCCTCCTTAATGTACGTCTAAGGCCCCGCTTAGCGATGTTTTCTGGTTGCTCCATCCATAGTTTATGGTCAATATTCGCTTGTTTCAGGGTTTCTGCCAAAGTCGTTAGCGATAATTCATCAGTGACCTGCGAAAAGATAGGACAACCTGTCACCTCATGCGAAGGGCTCGTTCACACTAGAGCAGCGCGTCTTGGTGTGGTTTACATCGTACCAAAATGCGGTGCACATAGAAATGAATGGCACTGCGCTCTAGTGTAACTAAGCGTGCACCATAGACTGGAAATCTTTAAAGCAAATGTATTTTCTTAAAGGATATCTATACTCTAAAAAAAATAATTTGCAAAAACAATTATCCTTTAGATTACAGCAAGATCCCACTGCTCCAGAACGTGGATTTTTAAATCTGAAGCTTAGATTGATGAGAGAATCATCATTTTGAACTCACAGCATTACAGGGAGAGCTCGGTCACTACCAGTAGTGGAAATTATTAATTCTGGTCCCATCCCTGACCCCTTGTCTGCCTGCCAGCACCACTTGCTCCAACATTAAGAGAATCACAGAAAAGAAAAAAAAGAAGGGGGGAGGGAGGGGGAGATGTGTAAGCAGAGCAGTGTCCACGGTGAGGCTGTGTAGAACTTATAAAGGTAACCATACATATGGGGGTAGGACAGTGGGTTGGGAGGCCCGACAGGGGTGGCGGTTAATTAAGGGGTAGGATTGTGGTTGGTCAGGGGGTAGGACGGTGGGTTTAGGGGGCCGGACACGGGGCGATCAGTTAAGGGTAGAATGATGGTTAATAGAGGGTAGGATGGCGGCGCGTCGGGGGGTGGGACCCCGCAAACCGCGTCGGGGCGCGTCGGGGGGTGGGTTAGTTAGGGGAAGGGTGTGGTTAGTTAGGGGGGAAGGGGTGAGGTTACTTAGGGGAAAGGGGTGTGGTTACTTAGGGGGGAAAGGGGTGAGAGGTGTGTTATTAGGGGACAAGGGGGGGATGGGTACGGGAGTTAAAGGAGATTCTTAGGGGAAAGGGGGGGAGGGTTACTTAGGGGACAAGGAGGGAGGTTATTAGGGGGAGGGCGACCGAGGGCGATAGTGTGGTTAGGGGGTAGGCGACAGTTTGGTATAGGGGTAGGGCGACAGTTAGGCGGGTAGGGCGACACGTCGTTATGGGGTCTGGGCGACAGTGTAGTGATGGGTAGGGCGACCCGATTTAGGGGGTAGGGCGACAGTTTAGGGTTAAGGGCGACAGTTTAGTAGGGGGCATTTTGAGGGCCGCCAGTTATAGGGGGTAGGGGCGACAAGGGGGGGGGGGGGTAGGGACGGAGCGTCAGTTTGTTTTTGGGAGTAAGATGGTGGTTCAGTAGGTGGTCGGCGGGTAGAGATGCATGGTTGTTCAGGGGGTTAGGACTGATGTTAGGGTGATGGTTAATTAAGGGGCTTAGGGATGATGGTTAGTTAGGGGGTAGGATGACATGTTGTAAAGTATATTTTGGGCGTGAATAAAGACATACGTCCAACCACGTCCCAACCCCTCTAGCAAATTACCTCATTTCACTTGCCTAACTGTTGATCCAGAGAAGGCAAAAAAAACCCCCACCAGAATGTTATGAAGGAGGAAAAAAAAATTTCCTTCCTGAACTCCAAGTGGCATCGGACAATTTCCTCCCTGGATCAACTCTCAACTTTTTGTAGCATATACAGTAACTTGTAACTTCCTTGTTTGCAGAAGAAACTCATCCAGCTTTTTTTTTTTTTAAACTGACCATGAACCTGCCATAAACAACATCCACTAAGACAGTTCCATAGCTTTACCGTGTTCACAGTGAAAAACCCTTTCCAACTTGAAGCCTAAACCTTTTTTTTCAAGTCTTAAGGGATGTCCTCGTGTCCTCTGACATGTTCTATTGGACAATGCCCCAGAGTAGTTTATGTATGGCCCATTAATGTTATTTAACACGTAATCATATCCCCACGCAAGCGCCTTTTCTCCCAGCGTACATAATTGTAACTTTTCCAGGCTCTCTTCATATTCAAGCTCCCCCCAATTCCTTTTTAATTTAGTTGTCTTCTACTGAATACTTTCCATTTTAAGATGTCCTTTTTGTACACAGGATTCCAAAATTGCACTGCGTATTCCAAATGAGGCCTTACCAATGCTTTTTTAAGAGGGAGAATTACATTTTCCTCCCTGAATCCATACCTCTCTTTATACAAGACAATACCATGCTGGCTCTGGCTGTTGCCACCTGGCACTGTGCTACCTTAAGTTTATTATCCACCAAACTCCAAGATCCCTTTCCAACAGGGGATTCACTAACACAGAGCCATTTATAGTATAAGTAGCACAAGGATTTTTAAGTCCAAAATGCACCACTTACATTTATCAACATTGAATCCATCTGCCACTTAGCAGCCCAATGTGACAATCTATCTAGATCCCCCGCAACGATTGCACATCCTCTGAAGTTTTAATGGTCAAAGTTTTGTGTCGTCAGCAAACACAGAAACCTTGCTGACAATACCCGGGTGGCGGGGGTTGGTGGGGGGGTCAGGCGTGGGGAGATTGGGGGTAGTGATATGGTAGTTAATAAAGGGTAGTATGGTGGTTAAGTTAGGGGGTAGGATGATGTTAATTAGGGGGTAGTATATGGTGGTTAGGATGATGGTGACGTTAGCGGAGGAGAATATGTTGAGTTGGGGGAAAGGGCGCTGGTGGTTAGTTAGGGGGAGGGCGGGGCAGGGCGGGGTGGTTGGGATTAGGGGGAGGCAGGGCGGTGGTTATTTAGGGGGTAGGGCGGTGGTTATTTAGGGGGTAGGGCGGTGGTTAGTTAGGTGGGCGATGGTTAGTTAGGGGATTGGGCGGTGGTTAGTTAGGGGGGATTGGCGTGGTTAGTTAGGGGAGGGTGTTTATTAGGGGAGGGCGATGGTTAGTTAGGGGGTTGGGCGATAGTTAGGGGGTTGGGCGATGGTAAGTTAGGGGGTAGGGCGGTGGTTTGTTAGGGGGGAGGGCGGTGGTTAGTTAGGGGGAGGGCGATGGTTAATTAGGGGGTAGGGCAGTGGTTGGTTAGGGGGTTGGGTGATGGTTAGTTAGGGGGGTAGGGTGGTTAGTCAAGGGGTATGGTTCTAGGTTCCATTTACTCACAAGGCCCATCTCTTACCTCCAGCACCACTTTGTGCATAGTGTCCAGTTTGCTGTCAGGTAGGTCTTGGTCTGGGGGGTGTTATAGTGTAAGTGAATGACAGCGTTAGCTGCATGACAAGCCTGGGCAACCAGGGCCCCTAGAGGCCATTTGAGCTCGGTCTGTAAGTCTCTGCGGAGAATAATGTATGAACTAAAGTAGCCATGACGCTTGTTACCCGGTGTCCGGTAGATCAGTGTTAATAAAGATATGACAATTCAGTGGGCGGTTGCCTTAACAACGTCATAATGATTGTAGCCAATTAACAGCTTTGTGTGAAAAACTGAGTCGCGAGACCAAGCGAATTCTTTTTTTATTACTTCGTGTTCCGCCGTTTAAAAAAATCTGATTGGGTGTGTCAGCAATAGCCTTATCCATATCACAGAACCGACAGTTTCATTTGCCGCGCTCAGACACTGGAAGGGGGATGAGTTGCAGTGCGAGGAGGATAGGTGCGGAGGAGGGGCATACAGGAAGCAATCTTCTAACTAGGAACTGAGTTACTGGGCTGGCATGGAGAGTCGTATGGCTGTGTATTGTGGGATTGTGTTCTATAACCAGGTAACTGTTCACCAGGGTCCATATCAGTTTATTACAGGGCAAGGGGTGGACCTCAGTGGGTTCTATTGGCCCTAAACAACACATGATATATATTCTGTAGGGCATGCTGGGAGTTTGTAGTTTTTCTAAACATCGGAGAAAACAAGGTTCACATAAACTGTCACTGTACCAACACCCTCACTGGGACTGTCCCCTTGTTTTATTCATATTATTATCATCTGTAATATAGTTATTATTCTCATAATCTGTAATATTATTTATCTGTAATTATTTTATTATTATCGTAATCTGTTAATATTATTATTATCTGTAATATTATTATTATTATCCGTAATCTTAATATTATTATTATCTGTAATATTATTAGTAATTATTCATATATCATATATTAATATTATATATTATATTTCTATTCTGTAATATTATTATTATTATTATCGTGTAATTATTATATATATATTATATTATTATTTATATGATTATTATTATTTTATATCTGTAATATTATTATTATTCATTATTGTCTGTAATATTATTATTAATTATTATTATCTGTAATATTATTTATTATTTCTATTATCTGTAATATTATTATTATTTATTATCTGTAATATTATTATTATTATTATTATCTGTAATATTATTATTATTATTATTATCTGTAATATTATTATTATTATTATTATTATCTGTAATATTATTATTATTATTATTATTATCTGTATATTATTATTATTATTTATTAATTCTGTAATATTATTATTATTATTATTATCTGATATTATATTATTATTATTATTATTATTCTGTAATATTATTATTATTTATATATTATTATTATATCTGTAATATTATATTATCTATGATTATATTAGTAATTATTATTATCTATATTATTATTATCTGTACTATTATTTTAATTCTTATCTGTAAATTATATTGAATATTATTATTAATTATCTTAATATTATTATTATTATTATTATTATCTGTCATCAATTTTTATTATTTATTATTATCTGTAATATTATTATATCTGTATATATTATTATCTTTGTAAGCTATTATTATTATTCTTATTATTATCTGTAATCTTGATTATTATTATTATTATCTTCTTTAAATTATCTATATTATCATCATCTGTAATATTATTATTATCATCATCTGTAATATTATTATTATCTGTAATATTATTATTATTATTATCATCTGTAATATTATTATTATCTGTAATATTATTATTATTATTATCATCTGTAATATTATTATTATCATCATTCGTAATGATTATTATTATTATTATCATCAGGTATTATTCTTGTATTATCATCTTATATAATTAATTATTATTCTCATCTGTAATTATAATCATATCTGTATATTATATATCATCATCTGTATTATTATATTACATCATCTGTAATATTTTATTATATTATATATTTATCTTTAATATTATTATTATCATCTTAAGATTATTAAGTATTATCATCAAAATTTTATGTTTTAAGGATCCAGGCTCCTGCTCGTAGACTGGGGGAACTGTTTTCTAGGTAAATACTGAGCAGATGTGAACCACTTTTAAAGGGATATTAAACTATAACATTTCCAAATCGGTACCTTTAGGAAACAAGTGTAAAAAATTAGGTCCACTCCTGCATGGCTTAATGCTCAGGTAAAAGGGAAATGGAAAAAAAGAAAAGGGCTTTTAAAATTTTGAAAGCAGAAGGCACAGAACAGGCTTACAGGGACTTCAAAAGTTGTAATAAAGAGTGCAAGAAAGCAATTAAACTAGCTAAAAATAAAAATGAAACACGGATTGCCGAACAAAGCAAGTCCAACCCCAAGATGTTTTTTTAAGTATATAAAAAAATGAGGACTGAGAATGTGGGACCATTAAATAATGGAGCTGAGGTGGTTGTAGAGATGCCGAAAAGGCTAATCTGCTAAACCGTTTTTTTACATCGGTTTTTTTCTGTTGAGAATCCTTACAGTAGGGATTGTAACAATGTGCAGGGAGGAAATGAAGAGTTTTCACATTGGATAACAGAGGATATGGTACGGAATCAATTAGACAAAGTTAATATCAATAAGCGCCAGGACCAGATGGATTGCATCCTAGGATTTTAAAAGAGCTTAGTTCAGTTCTAGCAAGACCACTGTGTCTCATCTTTTCAGATTCGCTTTTGTCTGGGGATGTGCCGCTGGATTGGAAAAAAGCCAATGTAATACCAAATTCAAAAAGGTAGTCGTTCACAGCCTGGTAACTTAGCCTGTAAGCCTAACATCAGTGGTAGGGAAGGTGATGGAAACTTTGTTAAGGTGATCATATCCTTGACTTTGGGGCATATTTATAAAAGCGGAAAAGTAGCGAAATGTTTTCGCATTCGCTTTTCGCATGGGTTTTCGCCAAAAAGACAGTTAACGCTATTTAAAGGTATCGTTAACGAATGGCGAAACCGTTTCCGCGCTATCCGCTAAACCCTTTTCGCCTAACCTTCGCAATGGTAAATTTTAGCGAAAAAGGAGCAAAAAGGCATAACGCGATTTATAAAAGAGCGAAAGGTGGTTTTTGCGTTGAAAAAGAGCGAAAGATTAGCGCGACCCTGAAGGTGGTGAAAAGTCATTGTTTGAGCGAAAAGGCATTCTAATGGGTAATATGCCTTGAAAAAGCGAACGCGCATTAGAAGGGCGATCGCGCATTAGAGTGTAATATGCCTTGGAAAGCGACATTAGAAAGGCGATCGCGCATTAGAATGTAATATGCCTGGAAAAGCGAACGCGCATTAAGAAAGGCGAACGTGCATTAGAAAGGCGAACGCACATTAGAAAGGGAACGCACATTTAATGGAATATGCCTTGGAAAGCGAACAAAAAAAGCGACATTAGAAAGGCGAACGCACATTATAATGAATATGCCTTGGAAAAAGCGAACGCACATTAGAAAGGCGAACGCACATTAAAGGCGACGCACATTATAATGAATATGCCTTGAAAAGCGATCGCCAAGAAGCGAATTGCAGTGCAAAAGAAAATTGTATTCCAATGAGAAATTCTAAGAAGATTGACTAAATAGACATGGCTGACTTCTTGGTAAATGTGAGGTGGCCATTTTGAACTTGACATCATTTTCTAGTGGGCTTTTCTGGTTTCCAATGGTTTTCACAATGCAGTCTTCTTAGATGCGTTAAGTTTTCGCTGCGATACTTTTCGCTCTTTATCGCGCCCGTTCGCCTTTTTCAAGCCGCGAAGTGTGTTTTTTTTTTTTTTTCGCTTTTTATAAATAAGGCGAAACGAAGCCCCAAATGGTGCTATTTTCGCTGCGATGTGCTGCGCTAATTATTTGGCGAAAAAGACAATCCTTTATAATATGCCCCTTTGTCTCCAGAGATCATCTTATTAGTAGTAGTCAGCATGGATTTATGAGAAATAGATCATGCCAGACAATTTAATTAATTGGTTTTTATAAGAAGTGAGTAAGAAGTTAGATTCAGGCACAGCTGTGGATGTGGTATATTTGGATTTTGCAAAAGCCTTTGATACTGTGCCACATAGGCGACTAATGTATAACTGAGGACTGTTGGCCTTGAAGAAACATTGTTCATGGATAGAGGGTTATTGGACCGCAAACAGAGAGTGGTGGTTAATGGAGCTACATCTATGTGGGCTAAAGTTCTAAGCGGAGTTCCTCAGGGTTCTGTACTGGGGCCGCTTCTGTTTAATCTGTTTATAAATGACTTAGAGGGGGCATTGAGAGCAAGGTCTCTGTTTTTGCTGATGACACTAAATTATGCAGAGCTTTGGAAACTTCCAGTGATGTGCAAGTGCTGCAAGCAGACCTAGATAGATTATCAAAATGGGCAGCAGAATGGCAGATGAGATTCAATGTTGATAAATGTAAGGTGAGCATTTTGGGATTTAATAATCCCTGTGCCACCTACACCATAAATAACTCTGTGTTAAGTGCATCTGAAATGGAAAAAGATTTGGGGGTTCTGGTAGATAACAGACTTAGCTGTAGCAAACAATGCCAGGTAGCAACCTAGAGCTAGCAAGATATTGTCTTGTATAAAGAGGGGAATGGAATCAAGAGAGAAAAATATTATTCTCCCTCTTTACAAGGCACTGGTAAGGCCACATTTGGAATATGCGGTGCAGTTTTGGAATCCCGTATACAAAGGGACATCTTGAAATTGAGGCAGTTCAGAGAAGGGCAACTAAATTAATAAGGGGAATGGAGGGGCTTGAATATGCGGCAGATTAGAAGTTAGGGCTGTTTACATTGGAGAAGCGGCGGTTGCGTGGGGACATGATACCTTATACAATATATAATGGCCCATACAGTGAACTCTCTGGTGCATTGTTCACTAATAGGTCATATCAGAGGACTCTGGACATCCTTTAAGGTTGGAAGAAACGAAGTTTCATCTTCAAGTAGGGAGAGGTTTCTTTACATGAGAACTGTGAAACTGTGGAACTGTCTTCCAGCAGAGGTGGTAATGGCAGTTCATTGAATAACTTTAAAAAGGCCTGGATAAGTTTCTAAAACTAAAAATATTGAGAATTACTGGTATTAATGCATATAGATCTGGTTGATCCAGGGATACTTTCCGATTGCCGTTTGGAGTCAGGAAGGAATTTTTTTCCCCCTTTTTTTAAACTGGGGTTTTTTGCCTTCCTCTGGATCAACTGTTAGGTAGGGTTAAAAAAAAAAATAAATAAAAAAAAAAAAAAAAAAGTGAATAGGTTGGACTTGATGGACGAATGTCTTTATTCAACCTTAATTACTATGTTACTATGTTAACATTTAACCTGAAATCCTGCACAATGTCCTGTTTCTCTCTGTTTTCTGCTTCCTGGTTCTTCCAGTTAGTAACTGTCAGTTATGGATTTGACAGTTGACATCACAATGTCAACTGACTGAATGTTAATCCCCAGTCTGCCTCTTCTGAGTCATGCCCAGGCTCAGTAAATGCTCAGTACAGGTTTCTAAATTGCTTATTTCCATGAGGCATCCAGAAGCATAGCGGCATACAGTAATGAATTCATAGGACAACTATGATATATCAACATATTTTAAAGAGGCCATTCTTTCTAAAAGATGTTCTTATGAGGCTGGAGTTTGTCCTTTAACCATTACATTATACCTGTAAATACTGTGTATCAAAGTCTGTTTTCTGTTTAAATGTGACCTCCAACACAAAAGGGACCAAGCTAAACATTTTATTTGAGTATCACATCTACGTGATCTAATGTATTCTTCTATTCAGCCTACAAACAGATGTTTTTCATTTAGTCCAAGGTATAATTCTTTACAAGAACCGTGAACTTGAGGTAACCCAAGTTTTGCTGAGGTGGGGGAAGTTTCATATATTTGTATTGCAGATCTTACCTTATAGAACTGGTAAAGGACTTTGTGGAATACCCATCTGTTTCAGTCCAATCCATGGTGGGTATGTCATAATATATTTTATCTGAGAAACAAGATCAATCCATGACTCTTCATTTTTGTACAATATGATGATAAGCCATGCACAGGGGATCAGCACTGACCCTATTCTGTGTGGCTGTGAGGATAAACCATTGCTCTATTCAGAAAATAGGCAAACAATGTTACTGGATATGGAATTATTGTCTTCAAATTGCTGGTTCCTTCTGAAGATCTACAGGTGGAGATACAGCAGATAATTTAGAACTTTATGTGAACCTAAACATCCAAGCAGACGATCAAGGACAAAGGTTATATGAGCGGAATTCCGGGTCAGAGGATTTGACCTCATGGCAAAGGGAATTAAAGAAACATTTGATTTTATAAACAATTGATCAGACTTTTCTTTTTTTACAGTGTGATATAGTACTATACAATGCAGGTTAATATATATTAATGGAAAACTTAATTCCTAAGCTTCTAGCATTTAAACGTATGTCTACCCATAAAACAAAACACTAAGATTTGTCCATTATCTCTGCCCACATCCCAAATCTTTACCAGTTTATTACATGTATTTGTAACCATTTGTTAATTATTTTCTCTTCTGTTCTCTGCCTCCTCCACTTTCTTTTTTTACAAGCTTGAGCATATGCAGTGGATGCAGCAGCATCAATCATTGGTTGCGGCCTTGATTGACTGCATGTTGGGAGGAGCCAGCTTGAAGGCAATAGTTATACTTTAACATCTGGTTTAATAATACATCTAATAATGTGCAAAACAGATCTGTTGGATTTGGGGCATGTGATGGTTTTCTTTTTTGTTTTAAGGATGGAAATGCCCTTTAAACCAACAGACCACAACCCACAGATAATGTATTATTTTAGGCTTTTTACCTATGAATAGTAATCATGCAATAAAAATATGAATCCACTAAATATTTTTATTAGCAAAAACAAAGAAATTTAAAGTGAAATGTTGGCTGGGCGATAGGAGGTCGGGCACTTTAAAGCCCCGGTGAGATTTTCTAATGTCTGTCATCTTTCTCTCTAGAACCTGCTTGACTGAATGTTGAATTAACGTCAAAATAACTTTAAAATAAATAAAGCGAAATCCCCCATGTGCACAGGGCCCACAGACAACATGAAATTGTTAGCACGGTTTGTTCCTAATTCCTTCATGTTTTGTAAGCTGAATTTCTTTTGATCATATCCCTGCCAGCTCAATCTCTGTCACAGATGCCCATCTCAATCTAATGAACTCGAAACTAACAGCGTGCGTCTTTAAGTTCGGGGGCCTGTCTGTTCTCGCATGGTTAATATTAAAAATGTACTAACAGCCAGGCTCGAAATCAAATTAATGCACATAAATATGCTGGCAACGGTAAAAAAAAAAAGAAAAAAGAAGAGGCGGAATGTGAAGTTCGCTACATTGATGCCAGCTCACATTTGGAAATCTGCCGTCAGTCTGTCATTAAACATGCTATCAATGATGATAGTGTAGCCCTTTCTAGCTCCATTGGTGTTCCTGCTTCTGTTGTTGATGTGCTTTAATGAATAATGTTATTAATGCGGCTCCAGCTCGGGTGAAACATTTCCTATCTGTCTCCCTTCGTTTTCCCCTCTTGGTGTCCTTAATAAGTGTTGTTTTTTTTTTTGTGGGTTTTTTTGGTTTTCGGACTGCTACTAGATGGGAAAAAAAAAAAAAACATTATTTTTAAATTACCCGTCCAGGTTTTAGCAGATTTAAATAAAAACAGAAAACTTGATGACGACAATTCATTCGCGTCTGACTTTCGTCAGGGACGAATTCGATAGCTCAAATTGCTTCACATCCGCAAGAGAAGAGACGCCAAGCGTTACCACTTTGGACTGTAGGACAACATCCGTTAACCCTTTGCAACCAAAGTTTTTTTATATAAAATAAATCTACGTATTGCATGTCTGTTATTAGGGGATGCGACAACTTGTGAATCACTAAGGTGCCCATACATCTATAAGATTTTACTTACCCGACGAGACGCTCACGCGATGTTCCTTTGATCCTGCCGGAACCCACCTTCTCCCCGATCTTACATTCGACCGACACGCGATCGCAAATTGAATGGGATTTTGCGATCGCATGTCGGTCGAATGTAAGATCGGGAGAAGCGGTTCCCGGCAGCATCGATGAACATCGCGTGAGCGCTCGTCGGGTAAGTAAAATCTTATAGATGTATGGGCACCTTTAGTGTGTGTCTGTCTATGTAGGTGTATTGTAGCCTCAGACCCAGGTGCATTTCATTAACAAAAGGACAGTTACACTTTGATTACAATGTTTGCTTTTTTACGTTCTAACCCATTAAGTCTATACGCAAAAGGTCCGTAAATTTGCTGACCCCAGCAAAACGTATAAAATCAGCCCCATTTTTCTAAGTGAGTACAAGAGATAAACACCTAGGAATGTGTAGTATAGATAATTTTTCCGCAACAAAGGGAAGAGAAGAATCAGAGAAATGTCATTGTTCTCAGATGACAAGTTACTTAATAAACATAAAGTGCTGGACTACATCTTCCCCCTTCAAATCTCTATCCATATTGACTTTATTGATCCTTTCGGAAGGCCGGTAAAGTCCTCTCTCTGGCCTTACAGAGAATCCTCTGTTTGCCTAAAGCTCTAAGTAAATAATGTTTCCTTACTCATAGACTTGACTTTAATGCAATTAACCTCTTGACCGCAAATCTCTTTTTAGGGTCTCACGGTCAATATGTTGGTTCTGCAGGAATCCAAGTTTTTAAAGAAAACTGAACAAATAGAATATAGAACGGTAGAGGACATTTCTATCTTAAAACCACTGTATTAAAAATATAAATTTATCACGTATTTATAAACTGGGGGTGATCTGGCAGCATTGAATATTGCATCTTAAGGTGTTGGGTTAAACTGCCAACACAACTCTTCCTTATTATAGTAATGGAGGAATAAAGACATATGTCCCATCTAGTTCAACCTTTATAGCCTATTTATTAACCCTACCTAAGAGTTACAGAGTATTGGAGGTTGTATAAAGACATACGCCATCTAGTCCAACCTTATACCCTACACATAATGTCTGTCTAACAGTTACTAGTAAACATAGTATTGGAGGTTGTATAAAGACATACGTCCATCTAGTCCAACCTTTATACCCTACACATAATGTCCTGTCTACATTACAGTAACATAGTATTGGAGGTTGTATAAAGACATACGTCCATCTAGTCCACCTTTATACCCTACCCTAATGTCTGTATAACAGTTACATAGTAACATATATTGGAGGTTGTATAAAGATATACGTCCATCTAGTCCAACCTTTATACCCTACCCATAATGTCTGTATAAACGTTCATAGTAACATAGTATTGGAGGTTGTATAAAGACATACGTCCATCTAGTCCAACCTTTATACCATACCCATAATGTCTGTATAACAGTTTACATAGTAACATAGTATTGGAGGTTGTATAAAGACATACGTCCATCTTGTCCAACCTTTATACCCTACCCATAATGTCTGTATAACAGTTTATAAGTATATATAGTAACATAGTATTGGAGGTTGTATAAAGACATACGTCCATCTAGTCCAAACCTTATAACCCTACCCATAATGTCTATATAACAGTTACATAGTAACATAGTATTGGAGGTTGTTAAACATACGTCCATCTAGTCCACACCTTTATACCCTAACCCACCCATAATGTCTGTATAACAGTTTACATAGTACATAGTATTGGAGGTTGTAAAAGACATACGTCCATCTAGTCCACCTTTATACCCTACCCATAATGTCTGTATAACAGTTACATAGTAAAATAGTATTGGGGTTGTATAAAGACATTCGTCCATCTGTCCAACCTTTATACCCTACCCATATGTCTGTTAACAGTTACATAGTACATAGTATTGGAGGTTGTATAAAGACATATGTCCATCTAGTCCAACCTTTATACCTTACCCATAATGTCTGTATAACAGTTACATAGTAACATAGTTTGGAGGTTGTATAAGACATAGTCCATCTAGTCCAACCTTATACCCTACCCATAATGTCTGTATAACAGTTACTTGTAACATAGTATTGGAGGTTGTATAAAGACATACGTCCATCTAGTCCAACCTTTATCCCTACCCATAATGTCTGTCTAACAGTTACATGTAACATAGTATTGGAGGTTGTACAAAGACATACGTCCATCTAGTCCAACCTTTATACCCTACCCATAATGTCTTGTCTAACATTACACAGTAACATGTATTGGATGTTGAATAAAGATAACGTCTTCTAGTCTAACCTTTTATACCCTACCCATAATGTCTGTCTAACAGTTACATAGTAACATAGTATTGGAGGTTGTACAAAGACATACGTCCATCTAGTCCAACCTTTATACCCTACCCATAATGTCTGTCTAACAGTTACACAGTAACATAGTATTGGATGTTGAATAAAGATAAACGTCCATCTAGTCCAACCTTTATACCCTACCCATAATGTCTGTCTAACAGTTCCACAGTAACATAGTATTGGATGTTGAATAAAGATAAACGTCTATCTAGTCTAACCTTTATACCCTACCCATAATGTCTGTCTAACAGTTACATCGTAACATAGTATTGGAGGTTGTACAAAGACATACGTCCATCTAGTCCAACCTTTATACCCTACCATAATGTCTGTCTAACAGTTACACAGTAACATAGTATTGGATGTTGAATAAAGATAAATGTCCATCTAGTCCAACCTTTATACCCTACCCATAATGTCTGTCTAACAGTTACACAGTAACATAGTATTGGATGTTGAATAAAGATAAACGTCTATCTAGTCTAACCTTTATACCTTACCCATAATGTCTGTATAACAGTTACATAGTAACATAGTATTGGAGGTTGTATAAAGACATACATCCATCTAGTCCAACCTTTATACCCTACCCTAATGTCTGTATAACAGTTACATAGTAACATAGTATTGGAGGTTGTTAAAGACATCACGTCCATCTAGTCCAACCTTATACCCTACCCATAATGTCTGTATAACAGTTACATTCCATAGTATTGGAGGTTGTATAAAGACATACGTCCATCTAGTCCAACCTTATACCCTACCCATAATGTCTGTATAACAGTTACATATAACTGTATTGGAGGTTGTTAAAGACATACGTCCATCTATGTCCAACCTTTATAACCCAACCCATAATGTCTGTATAACAGTTACAAAGTAACATAGTATTGGAGGTTATATAAGACAATACGTCCATCTAGTCCAACCTTTATACCCTACCCATAATGTCTGTATAACAGTTACATAGTAACATAGTATTGGAGGTTGTATAAAGACACACTCCCATCTAGTCCAACCTTTATACCCTACCCATAATGTCTGTATAACAGTTACTATATACCATAGTATTGGAGGTTGTATAAAGACATACGTCCATCTAGTCAACCTTTATACTCTACCATATGTCTGTATAACAGTTACATAGTAACATAGTATTGGAGGTTGTATAAAAGACATACGTCCATCTAGTCCAACCTTTATACCCTACCCATAATGTCTGTATAACAGTTACATAGTAACATGGTATTGGAGGTTGAATAAAGACATACATCCATCTAGTCCAACCTTTATACCCTGCCCATAATGTCTGTATAACAGTTACATAGTAACATGGTATTGGAGGTTGAATAAAGACATACATCCATCTAGTCCAACCTTTATACCCTACCCATAATGTCTGTATAACAGTTACATAGTAACATAGTATTGGAGGTTGTATAAAGACATACGTCCATCTATTCCAACCTTTATACCCTACCCATAATGTCTGTATAACAGTTACATAGTAACATGGTATTGGAGGTTGAATAAAGACATACTATCCATCTAGTCCAACCTTTATACCCTACCCATAATGTCTGTATAACAGTTACATAGTAAACATATATTGGAGTTGTATAAAGACATACGTCCATCTAGTCCAACCTTTATACCCTACCATAATGTCTGTATAACAGTTACACAGTAACCAGTATTGGAGGTTGATAAAGACATACGTCCATCTAGTCCAACCTTTATACCCTACCCATAATGCCTGTATAACAGTTACATAGTATGTAGTATTGGGGTTATATAAAGACATACGTCCATCTAGTCCAACCGTTAAAACACTAATCCAACCTCCAATACTATGTTACTATGTAACTGTTATACAGACATTATGGGTAGGGTATAAAGGTTGGACTAGATGGACGTATGTCTTTATATAACCTCCAATAATATGTTACTATGTAACTGTTATACAGACATTATGGGTAGCGTATAAAGGTTGGACTAGATGGACATATGTCTTTATACAACCTCCAATACTAAGTATTAAAACCATTCAATAGCACTAGCTCATGTTTAAAGATGATGATATTGTTCATTAGAAAAAAAGTGACCCAAATGAAAGGCAGGAGGTCATTTGTCCGGTAATCTACGTCTCTTCGGTTACGGGTAGCGATCGGGTCACTTTAGTTTAGAGCCATTGTGGGGGGGGACACTTGTGTACAAATGTTTGTTTCCCCCAGTCTTAGTACAGCGCTTTATTAGGATAACAATATTTTTTTATATCTGTAAAAATATATATCTAGAAGAAAAAAAAAAAAAACCAAGAACCTCCCATTTCTGGTCTTTTTGTTTTTTTTTTAAAAAAAAGGAGCAATTGGTCAAAGCAAATTCCAATCTGCCAATGTCCCACTAGGAGGCGCAACTTCATAGAAATGTGTATGTGACTCGAGCTACTGGAAGCAGAAAGCTGATTGTACCTGGAACCCAGACTTACAAAACGTAGATTAAATGAACAAGTTCGTCCGTTATTGAGCCAGTAAAGAAGAAAACATTTCCTTAGTACGAATGAGGGTCGCCAGAAAACCTTTTTCAGAACTGAAGGCGCCTGTATAGTTTCAAATGATAGAAGCAGCAATGGGTGCAGGCTGTAGTGATATGCAAGCTGTCAAGTAAAAATATAAATGTAGAATTTAGGAATCTTTCTTTTTGTATATATAGAGAGACTTTTATATAGAGAGAGAAGAGAGAACTTTGTTTTATCCAAATATAATTAGATATATTGCACTCTTTATAACTGTCCTTTTAATAATCTAGCAGTTATCTGGTCCTCTAAGGCTTTGGCCTGTCCCACTTCGATGACGACGCACTCCTCATACACAGTGGTACATTCCGATCGATCGTCCCATTGGTCAGCGGTTTGCATCTATTTCTTATTGCAGATACCTGAACGCTATCGCCTGTTTCCTAATAACAGTTACCAGGTGGCTGACGCAGACTCTCTGTCTAGTCCAAATGGCAAGATATGTGTTTCCCGAGAGGGAATGTACAAAACCTCTTTCCGTTGGAGCAGGTGAAGCCGAAATGTCATTTGAAAGGCAACTCCAGTAGAAATAACATTTTTGTTTTGTTTCAGGATAAATTCCCAAGTCACGCAGATTTGCTGTTCTAGTCCATTTGCATTGACTTGATTTTATGTTGGGGGATTTTTTTTTGTTACGTTTTTTTGGGATCTTCTCCAAAGTTTGGCCGGTTATCAAGAGTTGTCCACAACTTGGTGCGGTAGAGTGACGGAAGAACCGTTAATGAAGGACCCTTGTTTGTCTCGGCCTTTGAGGAAGAATGTAAGCAATTCACCCTTGCCCTTTACATAAATGGGACCTCGTCGCACAAAACGGAATCCGTACTCCTTTAATACGTCGTGTGTTTCCTCGACAACCTGCAACAAAGATAATTACAGTGTTTAAGTCTTAAAAGAACCTACATCCAATTTACACTTCCAGCAACTCCAGCTCTATGTAGTGCAATAAAATACAAAAGGAAATAATAGATAATATTAAAGATTAAAAAACCCTACTGCAAGAGCACAAAGAGTTGATTAAATAGTGGCAATTCTTTCTATGTGTTGTGGTCCCAGGGACCTATGCAGGAAGCAGTGTTTTATTTGAATTACAGCAGTAATTAAGGTTACTGTACCTACCATTCCCACTGGGAATGAGCATGCTCAATAGATGCTTTCATTGGCTATGTAGCTGGACTCTCCCCTCTAGTTAAAAATGGTGCTAAATCAGATGTTAACTTTCAAATGTTAAATGAAATCTGATTGGAGCAAAATTAACACCATTTTTAACAATAAAAACTTTTATTGACTCTCCCTGGTAGTTTTTAAAGATTTAATATTCCTATGCGCTGTCCATCCTGTAAATCAATCATGCAAAACCCACGTCCGGTCACGATTTTTCTCGCCCCTTGCAGACCAGTGGCTTGGCGTGGCTTGGGCCTGTCGGTAGGTGGGATGTGGGTAACTGGGCGTGTCGGGGGCAGGACTACACCCTTCGGTTCAGCTAGAGCATTGGATGCCACTAATTCCACATGAAAACTCAGCCCCAAGAGATCTGTACCATGTCACTGTTGCTTTCTTAGGCCAAATCTTACTGGTTAGGTACCTGTATGTTCCCCATGACCCCCGTAGACTCCATTCTGCTGGCAACATTCACTGTGTTTCCCCAAATGTCATAATGGGGTTTCCTTGCACCGATGACGCCTGCCAGTACTCCGCCCTTATTCAAACCTTGGAAATAAAAGGTGACATTTTACTTTCCACACTATATAAAATTTCCAAACAGAAGAGCTATTGGGGCATATTTCTAACGGCGCGGTATCGATATTTGGTGATGCCGAGCATTTAACAACCATTGCCGCAGACGTAAATCTATGGTTGCGGTCGTAAATTTACAATTTCTGTCTTATGATCGTAATTTTAATTCTACCATCGCCCATACAATACCATCGCGTTACTTTGCTACCGCACGGCATTGTACGAATAGGAACATTAAGTCCAGGTATATTTGGGACATTTGTACGATTGCCCATACATTACCAAAGCGGTAATCTATGACCGTACCTCTACGATAACCAAATTTGCGCTACGGATGTTTTTTTAGACAGGGCCAAAAGTGTTACAATAGGCACTTACCTATCCTCAGCATAAAGTTGTTAAATGACTGGTAGTTAATGTTCATTAGCGTCACTTTCATCGCCAGGGAAAAGTCAGCCAGGTCGGCCAGGTGTTGCCAACGCTCTTTGTCCGAAATCTCTTCTTTCTGCCAATAAAAAAAGGAAAAGCCAAGAGATTAACCATTAACCGCACTTGCCATGTTTGGATGGAGTGGTGCAAGGAATTCTGGGAGGCAATAGAAATATCGATAGCTTCATAAAATGATCTCCAATAGAGAATCTCCCTTACCTTGATAGTGTTGTAGCCATTGCTGTTGGGGTCTGGCGTTACCCCTGAGGCAGCCATATATGTGCTCCCTATTGTCTTGATCTTGGTGATGCAACGGAACTGAGGTTCATCTAACAGCTGGACAGGAGATTAAAAAGGATAAAAAAACATGTCAAGCACTGGGACTAATATGTGGAAAGGCTCATTGGATGTTTCCCAAAGTGGTTGAAAAATTACCCCCAAAAAATTGGTAAAAAGTGGTTAATGTCATAAAAATATACCAGGTAATTCCACCCAATACCCTTACCCTAGGTAAAGGATGTTTAGGTCCTCAGTGTACAGGGAACTGCCCCAACTTCATCTATTATTAGACTTTATGGGGGAATATTTATAAAGGTCATACTTCTTACGTCAGGGGTTTTCAACCCAGCCGACACTGGCGGCACTGAGTACGGTGAGCGGGCCGCGGGGAGCCCGGTTACACCCCCAGAAAACCCCCACCACGCCCCTTTCCACACCCACTCTTGGCTCAGTGTGGGCTGCGAACAAAATTGTCCCGTGGGTTGGGAATCACTGGTTTACCTGGTATTGGAAACCTCAGATACCGCGGGTAATTAAATATGCCTCTAACTCTCTTTTAAATAATATTAATTTTTTTAAAACCCTTTAAAGTAAATTTCCTTGAAATCCTGACCTTGAAAACAGACTAAACTAATATTTTGGATAAAGCATGTAAGATATTTTCTTATATTCAGGGTTAGGGCGGTATTTAAAAACCCATGGTACAGGAAAGTTCCGATACCGTAGGTTTTTTACAAAACCAGCTCAGCCATACATTTACGATCGTTTGGCTGTACAATGCGGAAGTGGAATACGAATGTGTTTGTATTTCTACAAATTTAATGATCATGTTCGTAATTTTACCACCACAATAACGATAATTAAAGCTGCGGTATCACAAAAAATAACAATAAACGCGCTTTGATTTGATCTACCAAGTCCATTTCTTTGTCAATACAATGGGAAGTCAGTTTATTGTTACGTACTGCGTCGAAATCCGAAATGATCTCATTTAGAAACCTCAGGCACTCGATCCCTCCGTTATTGATGCTTTCTTCGGTATAAAAGTCTGAGAAATTTGGGATTGATGCAAACATGACCCCGATCTCATCATACGACTGGCTGTACAGCTCCTGTGGACAGAAACAAGGAAAGGTTGTGAAAATAAGCTCAAAATTGTGGTTTAAAGGAATAGCTCACACAAAAAGTGAAAAAGTAGTGATTGGAGACCGGGAGGTAAAGGACCTATTCCTTACCTTCTGTTCTTCAATCACTCGACCAGGATCGAAGGTGAGTTGACAAGTCCCGACCCCCACCGCGCTCAGTTGACAAGTCCCGACCACTTCCTGGTTTAGTTTCAATATAGCGCAAATGCGCGATAATGAGCACTATATAAACTAAACCCGGAAGCGGCATGCAATTTTTAATGGAGCTGGCGGTGGATCGTACGTGAAATCCTGGTCAAGTGATTGAACAACGGAAGGTAAGGAATATAACTTTACCTCCCGGTCTCCAATCACTACTTTAAAGGAATAGTTCACTTTTTGTGTGAACTATTCCTTTAAAGGGACACTAAACCGTATTTTGAAAGTACATAAAATCTGTTTATTCCTTATTCCCTTATTCCCACCTCTCTGTGAACAATATCCTAACATTGTCAGGATAACCAACCCCAGGACTGAGGGTTAAACAATGTTCAACCCAAATCTACTTATTGTCTGTCTTGACCATGTGCTTTATAGACGGCGGGTTACTGTACTTTATGCTGTGGATGGATGTAATTTGCATTTTGATTTCCATTGGAAGATTTCATTTCAAGTGACTGTAAAAGAGATGAATGAGATACTTTACAGTCCATTGCAAAGTTTATCCTGATTATTATAACCAGTTATTCATTTCTAGGAAACCGGGATAATGCTCTGCCCTTTATTTAGTTCCAAAGAGCACTAGGCCTGGTTGTCCTCTCTCACCTCATCTCTCTTCTTGGACCCCAAAAAGTGCCTGGCCACATGCTCAGGCAACATGTTTGTGACCAGAGCTTCATTCCATCTCCTCATGTCATACACTTTCTCTTTCTGGTCATGTACGTCAATCTTCCAAAGGAACAACGTTCTGGCCAATTTCTCCACCTGCCATAAAAGAGAGAAGGTTTTTCAACATTTTCGTTTGGAACTGTTACCGTGTGTGTTTTTTAGAAGCAGCAATCCACCGAAACCACATAGCTGTTTGATAAATAATGCCCCGAACACAAAGATTTATTTAAAGGGCATGTAAAGTGGGAAATGTCATTTTTTTCTTTCTATGTGTTCTATAATTCCCCCAAAGCACCTTTAGTTTCTTCAGTTTCCTTCTCTGTCCCAAGATATATGTTAAAAGAAGTCAAGATTTCAAGACTCCATTCCTGCTTGAGCTGTCAAGCAGACGGATGGGAATTTGCAGAGAGCTCTGGCTGTGGGCTGGTGTGTGGAGCTGGCAGGTGCTGTTAGGGGGGGCATCTGATCACTCACTGATGAGGGACAACTACCTGACTTTTTCTCTGCCCTCTTACTCTGTTCCTCTGCCCCTCTATTTTTCTGATTTCCTTCCTCTGCCCTTCTATTCTTCTGGGGGAACTGAGGAGGGGGGGGGAAGGATAGGAATAAGTGACAGAGGTTTATACCTATCGCTCCTACCCCTACACTGCACAGGGGCCAGGATTTCCGTGTCCTGTATAAAATGCACTCGGCCTGCGGCCTCGTACTTTTATATGGTCAGGGAACTACTTGGTGACTTCTAATATCCTTATAATTTACAGTAGGAGGTGCATTATCTACTATATAATAAGCAATACTACTCTATAAAACTATTATACTCTATAATACTGCTATAATACTCTTATAAATATTAATAAAACTTTTATAATACTCTATACTCTGTGTTCTTTTAGCCCCATGAGACCCTGTAAATATCCCTTGAAACTTCCCAACCTAGAAAATAAAGGGACTCACATGTCGGGCAAAGTAGTAGAAACTAATCATCATTACGAATATCATGACCGTCATAGAGTATTTGGAAGGAACCAAGAAAGCCCTGTTAAAAAGAAAATTTCACTAAATCGATCACATTGCACATAAAATGTTTCATTATTGGCTAAAACAGTGTAATATCTTCATGTCTCTGAATGAACCTACGGCTCTACCAACAAACATAAAAAGCTGTGTGTATGTATTTTATTTTTTATATAGCGCTATAGCACAGAGATCAAATACCCAGAAGTCGTTTCCTGACCTTTGGAATGTTAGAAGACAGAGTGTTCCATGTTCTACAACACACTCATCCCAGTCCAAACCAACATATTCTGGCACGTGCCCAGCAGATAAGGGACAGGTCCCCAGATATTGGGACAGTTGGAATGTATGGATTTAATTTTCTAGATAATTCCATGGGTACGGTATAAAGGTTGGACTAGATGGACGTATGTCTTTATACAACCTCCAATACTATGTTAGTATGTAACTGTTAGACAGACATTATGGGTAGGGTATAGAGGTTGGACTAGATGGACGTATGTCTTTATACAACCTCCAATACTATGTTACTATGTTACTGTTATACAGACATTATGGGTAGGGTGTAAAGGTTGAACTAGATGTACATGGTGTTAAACTGCTGTAGTTCCTTCTGCTTCTGGTCCTTCTTCATGTCATTCAGCATCTCGTCTGCAATGTGCTTGGGCAGGATGGACAGGAGCAGTCTCTCCTATAGACAGAATGAGAGAGTGAGAGAGAGGACATCATTACAGGGTGTCTCTCCTATAGACAGAATGAGAGAGTGAGAGAGAGGACATCATTACAGGGTGTCTCTCCTATAGACAGAATGAGAGAGTGAGAGAGAGAGAGGACATCATTACAGGGTGTCTCTCTTATAGACAGAATGAGAGAGAAAGAGAGAGAGGACATCATTACAGGGTGTCTCTCCTATAGACAGAATGAGAGAGAGAGTGAGAGAGAGGACATCATTACAGGGTGTCTCTCTTATAGACAGAATGAGAGAGAGAGAGAGAGAGGACATCATTACAGGGTGTCTCTCCTATAGACAGAATGAGAGAGAGAGTGAGAGAGAGGACATCATTACAGGGTGTCTCTCCTATAGACAGAATG
>JAACNH010000180.1:223558-258191 GCA_019447015.1 Hymenochirus boettgeri | reverse complement strand
TCATTGCAGGGTGTCTCTCCTATAAACAGAATGAGAGAGAGAGAGAGAGAGAGGACTTCATTGTAGGGTGTCTCTACTATAGACAGAATGAGAGAGAGAAAGAGAGGACATCATTGCAGGGGGTCTCTACTAAAGACAGAAAGAGAGAGAGAGAGAGAGAGAGAGAGGACATCATTGCAGGGTGTCTCTACTAAAGACAGAAAGAGAGAGAGAGAGAGAGAGAGAGAGGACATCATTGCAGGGTGTCTCTACTATAGACAGAATGAGAGAGAGAGAGAGAGAGAGAGAGAGAGAGAGAGGACATAATTGCAGGGTGTCTTTCCTATAGAAAGAATGAGAGAGCAAGAGAGAGAGAAGATATCATTGCAGAGTGCCTCTCCTGTAGACAGAATGAAAGAGAAAAGAGAGATGTGTCTCTCCTGTAGACCTGGTGTTGTATTTCAGCTACTCACAGGCTCTGCACTCTGTTCCCAAAAGAGACAGTTAATAAACCAGTATGGAGAATTTCTCTGGTGGGGCCCCTGATCTTATATTTCCTGGAGGGCCCCTGATCGTATATTTCCTGGAGGGCCCAGCACCTCTGTCTGACACTGTGTTAATAATAATCTACGGAGGTTTTTTGTGACCAAAATTGTTCAGTATTCAGCACCCTGGACAGTGAAAGTGAATTTTGGGTCATATTAGTTCTAAAAACTGAGACAGTACCAGATTGGATGAAATAGATGGGCAATGTCCACTAGTAATGTAATAATAGCAATACTATAATATAAATTACATCATTAATACTAGTAATAATTATTAATTAATAACAATACACATATATTAATAATAATAGTAAATCATAATGAAATTGAAGAAAAAAGGTTTAGGCTTCAAGTTGGGAAAGGTTTTCACTGTGAGAACGGTAAAGCTATGGAACTGTCTTCCAGTGCGTTTTTATGGCAGGTTCATTGTCAGTTTAATAAAAAGCTGGATGAGTTTCTACAAACAAGGAATGTTACAAAGTTACTGGTATTGATACATAAAGTAGAGTTTGGGAAAGGGTTTGTCCTGTGAGACATGGTAAAGCTATGGACTGTCTTCCAGTGGCGTTGTTTATGGCAGTTCATTGGTCAGTTTAATAAAAAGCTGGATGAGTTTCTACAAACAAGGAATGTTACAAGTTACTGGTATTGATACATAAAGTAGAGTTGGGAAAGGTTTGGTCACTGTGAGAACGTAAAGCTATGGAACTGTCTTCCATGGACGTTGTTAATGGCAGAGTTCATTGGTCAGTTTAATGAAAAGCTGGATGAGTTTCTGCAAACAAGGATTTACAGTTACTGGTATTGATACATAAAGTAGAGTTGGGAAAGGGTTTTTCACTGTGAGAATGGTAAAGCTATTGAACTGTCTTCCAGTGGACGTTGTTATGGCGGTTCATTGGTCAGTTTAATACAAAGCTGGATGAGTTCGCAAACCAATGTTACAATTTCTGGTATTGATAATAAAGTAGAGTTGGTGAAGGTTTGTCACTGTGAGAACGTAAAGCTATGGAACTGTCTTCCAGTGGACGTTGTTATGGCAGGTTCATTGTGTCAGTTTATAAAAAGCTGGATGAGTTTCTCAAACAAGGAATTTTACAGTTACTGGGATTGATACATAAAGTAGGAGTTGGGAAAGGGTTTGTCACTGTGAGAACGGTAAAGCTATGGAACTGTCTTCCAGTGGACGTTGTTATGGCAGGTTCATTGGTCAGTTTAATAAAAAGCTGGATGAGTTTCTACAAAAAGGGAATGTTACAAGTACTGGTATTGATACATAAGTAGAGTTGGGAAAGGGTTTGTCCACTGTGAAGAAGGTAAAGCTATGGAACTGTCTTCCAGTGGACGTTGTTATGGCAGGTTCATTGGTCAGTTTATAAAAAGCTGGATGAGTTTTCGCAAACAAGGAATGTTACAAGTTACGTATTGATACATCAAAGTAGAGTATTGGGAACGGGTTTGTCACTGTGAGAACGGTAAAGGCTATGGAACTGTCTTCCAGTGGACGTTGTTATAGCAGGTTGCATTGGTCAGTTTAATAAAAGCTGGATGAGTTTCTACACAAGGAATGTTACAGTTACTGGTATTGATACATAAAGTAGAGTTGGGAAGGGTTTTGTCACTGTGAGAAGGTAAAGCGATGGAACTGTCTTCCAGTGGACGTTGTTATGGCAGTTCATTGGTCAGTTTAATAAAAAGCTGGATGAGTTCTCTACAAAACATGGCCTAATTTTAACAAGTTACTGGTATCTGTTATCATAAGTAGATGGGAAACCGTCGGTTTGCCTGTAACGAAGTACTGATACTGTTATCGTAAGTTTTACGAGGTCTTGGTAGTTTAATAGAATAAGCCGTGTGAGTTTATCCTATCAATACCAAGAATGTTAAATATACTGGTCGTTACTACCTAAAATAGACGAGTCTTTCCCGAACGACCGGTTTCGATCATCGTAGATCAACGCGGTCTGGTAAATAAGACGCTAATAACCCGTCGTTATCTTCAGTACGATCGTATGTTACTGGAAACGTTCCTTTGTAGTTAATAAAGGGCTAGTTTCCACAGGAGTTTACAAGTACTGAATTGAACATAAAGTAGATTGATCAGGGATTGTTCCGAATTGCAGGAAGGTAAAGTATGAATGTCTTCCATCGATGAACTTTTTTTATGGTTTCTGGATGCAGTTTAGGCAGTAAAAGTGAGATTGTCTAACCATGGGTTACAGTTGACTGCGTATGTCTTTTCAACCAATACCAATACTGATTGAAAGTAGTTATACAATGAGAATAACGTAATAGTTATAGAAGCTGTCTAGTAGAGAACTTGTTTAATAATAGGAGTAAATATGGTACATATTAATAAAAAAGAAATATGAACATAAATAAGATAGATTATCTACAAGGATGTTAAAGTTAGGATTGTAAAATATACTTGAGTTTGCATGAAACGGTAATAGCTATGGCTCATTCGGGACGTGTATGCAGTTCATTGGCAGTTAAAAAAGCGGATGGTCTACAAACATGACAAGTGCAGGTATTTACTAAGTAGGTGGAAGTTTTCACTGTGAGAACGGAACAGTGAAGCTCGTGTACACTTTTACATCTTGGTCATTAAAGCGATGAGTTCAAAAGGGTGGACAAAACTGGTTTATCTAGTAGTTTGAAGTGGTTGCACATGTGAGAACGTAAAGCATATGATGGTCTTCATGGCGTAATTTTACAGCAGGCTTTTCTTCACCTCTTATTGAAAATATAGTTTTGCAATCGAAAAAGGATTACAAGTCTGGATTGATATATCATAAAGTCAACGTGAAAGGTCTTGTCCCTTGTGAAAGGTAAGTTGACACGTCTTCCATGGACCGTTGTTGGGTTCATTGCCAAAATTTATATTTCAAACACACTGTTTGGGAAGTTCGCACAAAGGTAACATGTTACAAAATGTTCGGTCATTCAAACCGATAATTGTAGATTGGAGGTGTCCTGTAGAAACGTGTAATATCATGATGTCATCGCGGTGGAACTTTATGGCAGCTTCACTGCATTTCATAAAAAAGATGGGTTTCTATTGCAACATGATGTCAAGTCTGGATTATATAGTAGATTGGGGGGTTTGAATCCACTTACGAAGCAGAAGTCATGGACGTTGGTATCGGCATGTTCATTGGTAGTAACTGGCTGTTTGACAACAACAGGTTTCCAATTACATTTTCATGGTGATATCCAGTGAATTCAATGCAGAGTTTTTTGGCCATTCAATTTTTTTCCTCCCTGGATAACAGTTAGCATCAATGCGAACATTGACAAGATGCTGTTACTGGGAGTGGACGAACATTATTACTCAATACATACTATCAGATAACATAATAATAATAATTGAACATATACGTAATCTAAAATCAATGATACAAAAGAGAATAATATGTATTATATTGATAGATATTAGTAAAGGATTGGGAGACAAATAAAAAATATGTATCAGTTAGTAAAAATACTAGTTAATTCTTGCCTGTGTAAGGAAGTCCATGCAGTTGGTGCTTTCTATACGTACCTGTAACCACATATCCAGCTTAAGGGTGAAATGTTGTCTTTAATTGTCCGCAACAGTTAAACGTAGACTAGTTGGTTCCGTAATTTAAACGAGACAGGGAATGTCACACTTGTTGAATAAACGTTCCTTGCAAAGCTGCAAAAACCATTGATACTGATGAATTTCCTAGTCATCTAATCACTCCTATCTAAGAATGCCGGCTTCCAAGGAAACGCCTGTTGTCATTCCCAAATGTATTAGTTGAACCCAAACATTTTTGGGAACTCGCCGCATAGTATACTTTCAAATAATTCCCTGGCCATCCTTACAACTCGAATGGATCTGGAGGGGGGTAGTACTTCTGTCCAGTTACGTGTGACATCAGCATTGCAATTAAGCGTGCACCGAAAGGGTGCAACCCAAGTAAAGATCGCAGTGGCGGCTTTGATTCAGCCTTGCAATCCCATCACTGCAGTAATCACTACAAATGCTTGAGGGGACAGATTGATATAAGCATCAGAAAAGACATTCATGTCACTGGAACATGACAAATGTGAGACCCGAGCTAAACTCAAGAGTTGGTGCCAACATTTGTGAATGTAATTTTAACTGAAGTTCAATAGGTAATTGTATATACTGCCAAACTGTAACCGTATACTATAGCCATATTTATCTTAAGTAGGCAGTGGAAGTAAAGTAGATGAACTGGCTGATTTCAATATTCCCACTGCCCTGGAGCTCAGACGGGAGGGGGTCTTGGTCGTGTTGAACATGCTTGTACGGATGATCCAGTCGTATTAAGCTTTGCTATTATATCTGAATTCAAGAAAGTATCAGCCTCAAACAGGTCTGCAATCAATGTTACATGGAGGCTATATACACTTCAGTTTATAATATTGTCAGTAATCAACTTATACGTCCCTGGGGTTCCAAGATTACATACCTTATATATGTTACAAAGTAACCATAATGACATCAGCTTTATATCTGTCTGGTTATATATTACATCACTTTAATCATATTGTTTCACCAGAGTATAATTACATTACCTTAAGATATATAAGTTGCTATACCATATTATGTAGAGTAATATCATACTCATCACGTCATATTTACAGGTCAATATTCACACTGTCACAAAATTTCCCCAGTTATATATTACCGTCACCTAATTTGTCACAGGTTTACATCTTACATCACCTTACTATATTTCACCGGGTAGGTTATATGATTAATCACCTCAATTAATATGCCACAGTGTTTTACAGTATCACGTAACATCACCTTAATATGTACCCCGGTTTATATATTACACCTCACCATTATATATTATCAATTGATGATTTCGATAGCACCACAACATCTTCCCATGGCCTTACATTTACATATATACAAAACCACACAAGCACGGGGAGAACATAAAACTTCATGTGCAGATGTGTCAGAAGGTGGAATCGAACTCCAGGACTTCAGACAGCCTGCAAGGATCTTGCTAACCATCAAGCCCCTGTGCCGGATTAATTTACAACATCATTTTAACAGACAGGCACGTTTCGGACCCACAGTCAGCCCTTTATTCAACCTGTCTGCCTGTCTGTTTACCTTATGGAGGAAGAAACTAACCTATTTCACCATAATCATGCTTGGACCCCTCACCTTGGATTTTTGCTGTTATGGACTATTTTGGGTGAGGCAGATGTAATCCATATCAGAGAGCCAGTAAGTTAACGAGGGAATCGGTACTATTCTTTAGTTTTATATATTACATTACCAGATAAATTAATGTCCACAGTACATTCGCACAATTAATATCAACCAATCAGATGTTTGCTTATTTACTTAAGTGTTAAGAAGGGCCATTTTTTGTCAATTGAACTGTCAAACATAAATAAAAAGTCACTGTGTGTTTCGGCTATGTTGTGGATACAGTGGATAAAAATCTTTAGACAACCCTATAAAATTTTTGTAACAATGAATAAAGAAAAGAAGGCAAGGAGTTAAAAAATGAGAAACGTATTAAAGAAATTCCTATCACATTCAGGTTACATTAGTGTCACACTCCCTAAACAATAGTATTATAGCACTTGTGGATTTTCTACAGCAAGCTCGGGTTTGTTTTGGATAGCGATTCTGTCAGTTTGGTATATCTTGGACATGGCAAGTTGCCTACTAATTTAATAAAAACACTGAGAAATGTTCACCAATTTTTATGGGCCACCATAAAGGCATCTGAATTAGTTACTTAAACTTGTGGTTTGTTACGAATCTGTAACCTTTGGTATAGTTTACCCAACCAACACCAAGTACATTTTTGCACACTCTGTAATATAGGGTACATTATATCCTACTTTACAAAAGAATTTTACGTATGGGCAGAGACATGTGGCTTGTTTATAGACATCTTTATCATATCAGTTATTCATATCAGGTGGGATGGGGCTATGTACAATGTACAATCTAATAAATATTTTACTGGAGATTATTACGTATATTTCTTTTTTTTCTATTACTGGAACTAGACTGACTCATTTTTAATTCAGTTAAACGGAATACCAATAGGGAGATTTACACAGAGACGTAAACAATTATCTGGTTTGGAAATATATGGAACATTATTGACCACATTACCAAAATATTTACTATGGGTGCAAGTAGATATTTGTACTTGTACATGCTGTGCTGGCCCTTCAGAATCTGCCTTTTACCATGAGAGAGGGAAGGGAGCCAGTCTGCTGTTCTTCCCTGCCTAGACAGGGCCGCCCTTTGTTAAGAGTAAAAAGTTTCCCCTCACATGAGAGAAGTGTTTTTCAGGTCCTGCAATGTGTGTGCACACGTTTAGCAGCCTGCAAACTCGTAGTTGTGGATCTGATCTTAATAGACTCTGCCTGTTCTCTGCCATGCCCATACACCATATCCTGCGACACGCCACAGTAAGTTAAAACTTGTATGCAATTGTCCTGGTTAGCAAACCTCCAAAAAAGGATCTCCTGCACTCAACCCAAACGTGGGTGCTGACAACCCCTAGGTAAGCCAACACTTTACATGATATGAATCAGGAAAAAGCAAGAATCGAGGGGTAGCAACTCCAAATAACATTAGATTTATTGGGGACCACACAACATATCACAACGTTCGGGGGAAACTGTCACGCCCACCACACCAACAAGCACTGCCCACTTTTTGCAGGGCGCAAAATCTTCTCATGTTCCAAAAGATCTAGAACGTCGCTTTGTGTCCTGTAACAAGGTTATCAGCCCTCCAGGTTCACACCACCATGGATAAAGTCGGTCCATCCGTTTACCAGTCCACTGTAGTCGCCCTCCAGTTCACCATGCCAAGGATCAGTCAGCCATCCCGTTTACACCTCAACTGTGAAGCGCCCTCCAGTTCACCACCAAGGCATAGTCAGCCATCCAGTTACCAGTCCTGTTAGTCATCACCTCCAGTTCACCAGGCCAAGGATAGTTCCAGCCATCCAGTTTTACCAGTCATGGAGTCAGCCCTCCAGGTTCACACCAAGGAATAAAGTATCCATCATTTAAGTCCTGGCTCCCCCAGTTCACCAGCCAAGAGTAAGTCAGCCTCCATTCACCTCGGTTATCAGCCAAGCGCATCCTTTCGCACTACTGTTAGGCAAGCTCTTCAATTCCACCAGTCCTTGTCAGGTCAGCCCTCACAGTTTTACGCACCATCTAGTTCGCCCACACACCAACAATGCCTCTCCCACTTTTTCAGGGCGCAAAATCTGGCTCAGGCTCCAACAAGATCTAGAAGCGTCCGCTGTTCCTAGAATATTATGTACAGTGAGTGGGGGGTATAACATAATTATACTATAGGTCGTGATAAACCACTAAAGAAAAAAAAACACATTTTTACGTGTTTTAATCGAACATCCTCTTGGCTTTGCTCTCTCTTCCTCTCAAAATAGCAACCAGTCGTGTTGTCATGGTAACCACGTCCTCACCCGGTCGGTTCCTGGCTCCATATTTTGTTCTCTCTATCTCTACTCTCCAGTTTTTTTATCGTGGCTTATCATTAGATAAGAATTCAAAGAGGAGAGTGTAGATAACCTATCAATGCTGTAAGGTACAAATCCGGCGCGTAAAGACATAATGATAAAGCTAGGTAGCCACTTAAATCTTTCCCCTGATCAACCGTTGGGCTTTCGAACCGGAGTCGGGCCAGGAGAAAGGACTGTTGGCACAACAAAGCAGCCGCGTCCGATGTTAGGCGCACTGATCGCTTGTCCCATATAGAGAGCCGCAAGTCGGTTGTGATTTTCCGACCTGTCCGACTCTTTACGTGTCGTCCCGATTTGGATGAAAAAGCCGCCATACAATATATTCGAGCCCTGAGCCGACCAACCACTGAAATGGGCTCTGGTCTTGCCGAATTTTCTTGCAATCGTGTGTACCTACTTAAAGGTTATTAGCTTGTGTTTAATAATGTACTATTGTACTTAATAAAGGAGGTGCAACAAAGTCTCGACAGATCAATGCCAAAATATATGGATAGCGAAATAATTAAAATGGATGACCAGTCATGGCTAGCGCCTTCTCTTGGTGGGCTACCCTCGAACCGAGAAGAGATAGCAGGAAAGGACTGGAATTTGCCCGGGCAAAGTTACACGTAAGCACTTACTCAGGAGTGGGTAGGTAATTAATTGTCCTTTAAAAGATATATATTTCTATGCATTAGGTTATATTAACCTAATCCACCTTTAACCAGGTAATGCAACCATCATCAGGTGTGCTGCCCAGAGAACTGACTCCATGGTAATTGTTTAGAAGACTTCCATATTGGGGTCCCTGGCGTGGTCTAATTACTATAAACATGTTACTCTACCCCTATGTTTATACTCATTAACCTCCCACCCATTAACTTCTGGTCCATAATTCCTTTCATATCTTGGGCCTGGAAAGACTAATAGAGGGTTGTGCTCGTTTTAAAGGTCGGAATTGGCCTTTCATTTTTAAAAAAACTCGTATGGAGACCACAGTCCCCTTCAAATCTGTGTGTTGATATTTTTGGTAATGGCGAGGTAATGACCATAAGTTGATAGAAATGATATTCATAGCCCACACCAAACAATCCCACTATGATTAGTATCCCAGAAGCTCCATCAATCTCCAGTTCACAATAGGTACTGTACTTCAATACACTTCTTTTGGCAAGGCTTCCATCACAGGCAATACCCCAAGGACTGTTACTATGAAGCCAGAGACACATGGTCTAATGAAACTTTGCTACAATCAGCAAAAAAAAATGGACAGAAGTTTCATAGAAGAGCTACACGAAACACGGATCCCTGAAAAGAAGTGGAAAAGATCCCCATCTTCACTATAAATCATTTATATCATGCACCTGCCCTGTGTCTAAGTACTACTACTGGTAGCATCAGTAATAAACTGAAAAGAATATTTTAAAATATGGCCCACTGTTGCAAGGAATAAAAATTAATTTTCATCAGAGGGGCCATATGTTTTAAAAGGGAGATTCAATAAAAGTTAGGGGGCTAATTTTGCCCCAAACCAATCAGATGGTTTAGCTTACAACACTGTTCCTCCAGTGCTTGGAAACTGATGTTGACCAGCTCTGTTCTGAAATCCCACCCCTCCCAGTAATGGGTGTTGGCACTGAGCAATGTGCCAGCTCATAGGGGAAAAGTTCTGCAACTAACCTGGGTCAGTTATTATAAAAGTTAACAGGCAAGGTGCTCTGTTATCTTGTCCTCATGGGCTGCTATTCCCCCCTCACCGATGAACCCCACAAAGATTGTATGCTATTGCAAGAGTAATTTCTAAAAAAAATAAAAAAAGGGAACTTTTTCCCAATTTTTTAAATTCCCTTTTTTAAATGCCCCCAGGGGGGGGAAAATAGCATTAGGTTTTTTGTTTTTTTTATTTCCAAAGGCGGAAAAGGGGCCCCCAAAAAATATCCGCCCCTGGAGGGAACCCCCTAGAAATTGGGAAACCCTGTTTTTTTTTGTTTTTTTTTTTTTTTTGTTTTTTTTTTTTTTTGTTTTATAATAACACGTTTTTTTTTTTGTTTTTTTTTGTTTTGTCTGTTTTTTTTTTTTCCCCGTTGGTTTGGGAAAATGAGGGGGCCCCCCCCTTTGTCCCCCCCACAGCCCCCCCCCCCCCCCCTGGGGGAAAACAAAACAGAAGGAATTTTTTTTAAAACAACAAAATAGTTAAGTTAATTCACCCCTGGTTTCGTTTTTGTGGTGGGTTCCAGGGCATACAGAGAAAAATGTGAAAAAACCTGGGTAAAAAAACACAAACTCTTCCTTTTAAAACGAAGTCATAAAACCTTGAAAAAAAAGAAAAAAAAAACCAAAAGCCCCCCCCATTGGAAACCGGGCCCCCCTGGTGTTCAAAACAAAAATTATACATACCGGGGGTTTTTGGGAAAAACAAAGGCCCTGCCTCCTGGGGATAAATCGGGGGTGGGGTGGGTGTGGGTTGGGGGGGTGGGGGGGGGGGGGAACCATTGGATAAAAAAAATGCCCCCCCCCCCCTGTGGGAAAACATCACAAAAAAAAAACTGGGGAAAAAGATGAAACAGGCCCCCGGCCCTGGTTTTTTTATAAAAAACAAAATAAAATAAAACGTTCCCGGGGGGTTTGGGGGGTTGGGGGGGGTGGAAGGGGGCCCCTAGACAATACCCCTTGGGGGGGTTGGACAACCCGTGGAATTTATTACTGGGGGGGGGGGGGGTGGAATGCCCCCCTTGTGAATACACAACTGGGGGGTGGGGGTGTAAAGATAAAATTTGGGGAAAGGCCCCTGGGTTTTAAAATAAATAACTGGGGTAGGGGGGTGTGTGGGGGGGTGGGGGGAAGCCCCCTTAATAACTGACGAACCTAGGGGGGGTGAGGATGTGGAGGTGGTGGGTGTGGCAAGGGTGGTGGGGGTTGGGGGCGGGGGGGTCGTTATGTGGGGGTGCCCCCGGGGGGGGGGGGGGGGTGGTGTAGGGGCTGTGGGTGGGGCTCCTACCGTTTTGTTTTTTGGCCCCCCCCTTTTTGTCCCCCTTCCCTTCCCTTTTTTTGCCCCTTCCCCGGCTTTCCTGGGCTTTTACCCTGTGCCTATGTTGGGGTGGGGTGTGGGGTGATGGTTCTTCAAGTCCGCCTTGCTCTTTTTGTTCTTTTTTTTTTTATTTTGGCCCCACCCTCCCTTTTTCCCCCCTTTCCCCGCTCCCCCCCTTCCCCCCTCCTTTTTCCCCCCGTTCTTTCTTCCTTTTTGTTCCCTTCTCCTTTGTTTTTTTGTTGTTTTTGTTTTTTGGGTGCCCCTCCCCCCCCCCTTTCCCCCCTTTTGGGGGGTTTTGGCCCCTGGGTAAATATAAAAAATTGGGGGGGTTGTGGGGGGGAAAGGGCCCCCCCTAGGTACAAATTATAAACCTAAAAGGGGTTGGGTTTGGGGGGGGAAACAAGCCCCCTGGGAAACAGTAATATGTAAACTGGGGGGGGGTGTGAAGCCCCTGAGGAACAATATAACTTTGGGGGGGGGATAGAGGGCCGGGGCCGGCCCCTCCTGGGGCCTAATAATGCCCCTGGCACTTATAAAAAAACAAACGGGGAAATTTTTTTGGGAGGGGGCCCGCTTTTTGAACAAATAACCCTGGGGGCGGGGAACCCGAATGGAGAAAACACCAGAAAAAAACGCGCCTGTGGGGGTGGACAATTTTATGCCTTGGTTTGGGGGGATTTTTGAAGAGGGCCACCTGGGAATAATGGGGCCCCCCACCTAAAAAGTTTTGGGGAAATTGGGAAGGCCCCCCCTAAAAAAGGAAAATGTTTATCCTGGGTTGGGAATAGAGGGGCCCCCTGAAAAAAAATAAAAAAATTAATAAAACTTAAGGAGGGGTAAATGGGAGGGTCCCCCCCCCACCTGGGGAAATAAATAAATAACTGGGGGGGTGGGGAAAAAGGCCCTTGGTTGGTGATTATACCTGGGGGAAACAGGGAATTGTTTAAAAAACAAAAAAAAAAAAAACAAAGGGGCCTTTTGGGGAATAAAAGTACTGAAAAAGGGGGGAAATTTGGGACAGGTTCCCCCCCTGGGTGATATTACTGGGGGGGGTGGGGGTGGGGTGGGAAGGGGCCTTTGGGGGAAGTTTAGACATGGTGGGGATGGGGGGGTTTTTGGGGAACCTAAATAGGCCTGGGGACAAGTTACTACCTTTTGGGGGGGGGGGGTGGGGGGGGGGCTCCCCCCCCCCTGGGGAATTATAAACTGGAAAGAAAAAATGTAAAAAAAAAAAGGCCCCCCCCCTGGGGAAAAAAAATAATAAGACTAAACTGGTGGTTGGAAGAAAGGGTTTTTTTCCTGGGAGCTCAATTAGACAGGGGTTTTCTGGGGATTTATACAGGGGGGGGGGGGGTCGGGGAGGGGCCCCCCTCCCTTTGGGGGGGAAATATATACCTGGGGGGAAGGGAATGGAAAGGCCCCTTGTGGAATTTTAAATGCCCTGGGGGGGGGAAAATTAATGTGGTAAAATTTTGGAAAGAGCCCCGCGGGAACAATAAATTTTAAATACTGAGGAGGATTTTGCAGGGTGCCCCCCTTGGAGGGCACAATAAGTGCCCCCCTGTGTGGGGGGGAAATGGAGGCCCCCTAGGATTTAATTTAAACTGGGGGGGGGAAACTATGGGGAAATGGCCCCCCCTGGGGGGGAAGATAAAAAACCGTGGGGGGAAGGAAAAAATAGAAGGGGCCCTTTTTGGGGATATACCCTGGGGGGGGGAATGGGAGGCCCCCCCCTGGGGAAAGTTATACCGAGTTGGGGGGATGGGTGGGGTCCCCTTTGAAGTATAACCTTTAAGGTGAAAAGAAAAAAAAGGATGGCCAAGGGGCCCCCCTGTGGGGGAAAACATACTGGCCCCCCTTTTGGTGGGAAAAAGTGGAGGCCCCCTCCCCGCCCCCTGGTGGGCGAAATATAACTTTTTGGGGATAATGAAGGTTTTCTGGGTGGATTTTAATTCCTGGGGGGGGTTGGGGGAAAAAGAGGGTCCCCTTGGGGGGAAAAAACTACCTGGGGGGGTATTTGGAGGCCCGCCTGGGGAAGTAGATAAAAAAAACTGGGGGGGATTGGCTGACCCCCTGGGGATGTTTACCCGTAAAAGGAGTGAATGGAGGCCCTGTGGGGATTAATAACTGGGGGGGGAAGATGGGATGGCCCCTGGGGTAATAAATCAACTTGGGGGGCCAAAAATTGTGGCCCACGGTTTCCCCTGTGGGTAAAAAAAAAATAAAAAAAAATCTGGGGTTGGGGGCAAAGGGTTGTTGGGGGATTTGTTATATGGGGGGGATTGGACGGCCCCCTGGTGGAATTTAAATTCCTTGGAAATGGGAAGGGTCCCCTGGGAATTTTTATACCGTTTGTTGGGGGGGGGGGACAGGAATTTTGGGGAAGGGTCCCCCCCCCCCTGGGGGATAATTAAACCCCTTTGGGGGGGGGGAATAAAGAAACAAGGCCCCCCTGGGGATTTAATAACTGGGGGGGCAAAAAAAATCAAGAAAGGCCCCCTGGATATACCTGGGGGAAAATTGGAGGCCCCCTCGCTGGGGGGCATCATTTCCCCTTTGTTTTTTTTGGGAACAAAAAACGATGGGGAAAATGGTGGTCTGGGATTTAAATTAAACTGGGGGGTGCTAATAAAGGGCCCCCCTCCACTGGGATAACTACTTGGGGGGGGGAATTGGGAAAAAGGCCCCTGGAATCAACTGCCCTGGGGGGGGGACATGGGACAAGGCCCCCTTGGATAAGATTAAATACTAAAGGGTGGGTATAAATGTGGGGATTTTTTTTTTTTTTTTTGGGTTTGCACTAAGCTTGGGACGGGGGATTCCCCCCAAAATTGGCCTACACCTTTTGGGGGTAATAAGTTTGGGGTTAGGTTTTTCAAAAACGAGGTGGTTTTTTTTTGGTTTTTTGTTTTGTGAAAAGAAACTTTGGACCCTGGCCCCCTTATGTCAAAAAATTGAACGGTTAAAATGTTTTTGGGCCAAAAATTTTTTTTCCGCCTTTTTGTATTGTTTAACCTTCCCAAAAAACCAAAAATGCAAGGTGCCACTAAAACCCGAAAAATTTTTTTTTGGAGGGCCCCCCCCTCCCAAAAAATCCCCCTTCCTGACAATGAAGGACCCCAACCAAAATTGGTTTGTGTGGGGTGGGTTGGGGGGTGTCCCCCCCCAATTTTGGTACAAATAACAATTTTTAAACGCGTTTTGTTCCAAAAAACTTGGTCCCCCCCCCCCCCCCCCCCCCCCCCCCCCGTTGTTGAAAATAATAACCGGTTGGGTTTTTGTTTTTTTTTTCCACCTGTCCCCCCCCCCTCAAAGTTAAAAAATATAAATTTTTTTTTTTAAAAAACACGCGTTTTTTTTTTTTTTTCCAAACTGGGTCCCGTTTTTTGAATAATTAAAATACCAAACACCCCCAGGTGGGTCCCCCCCCCCCCCCCCCTGCCCCACATCCAAAACTGCCACCTCCTGCACCAAACCACTTTAAAAAAAAACAAAAAATCCAAAATTGGCAAAAACTTGGGCTTTTGCCCTTTCAAAATGTACAACAATTCCCCTCCAATGCCCCCCCAGAAGGGCCTTCCCTAGTGGAAAAAACCCCCCTACCCCCCCCCTTCCCGTGGTTTTAAGAAAATTGATGAAAAAACTCCAAAGTTTTGTTTTTTTTTTTTTAACGAATAGGGAAAAATGGGTTTTTTTTTTTAAAAAAAGAAAAAATTTGGTTTTTTTTTTGGCAAAAAAGACCTTAAATTGGGACTAAATTGTTTTATCCTGTTCCTAAAGGGAGTTTTAGAAGGTGGGCCCCCCCGGGTTAAAAAATTTTAAGTAATTAATTGTTCACGTTAAAAACATTGTTTTTAATAAAAAAATTGTATTTGTGAAAAGCCCCCTAAAGGATTTTTTTCCCTAATTGTAAAAAAAAGACAAAAAAATTTGGTAAAAAAAATTAAACACATGCCTATTCCTGCTTGGTCCCCAATAAATAAACATGTTTTTTTTTTTTTGGGGGGCCCCCCCCCGTTTTTTTTATAAAATAAAGGGGATTTGAATTTAAAAACCAAGGTGGGTTAAGCAAAAAACCCTATGGGAAAAACAACCCTGGGGAATACGTAAAAAAAAAAACCCAAAAATAAAAAACAGCTATTTTTGTTTTTTAATAATAAAACAGGAATTTTTTCCCATGGATAAAAAAAGTTTAAAACATTTTCCTGCCCGCTTTTAACCTCCATAAAAAAGTGAAACCCCTTTCCCCCCCCCCCTTTTTTGGTGGTGTGGATTTTAGGGAAAGTCCCCCTTTAGTTTGGGCTTTGAAAATAACACCACGCAAAATTTCAAAAAAAGGGAACCACCCCCAACCCCCCTCAGAAAAAGAAACAAAAAATACCCTCCGTGGGAAAAACCTGAAAGGGAAACATAAAAGGCGCAAAAGCCCCTCCCCCCTGGGGGAAGAGGAAAAGCCGGTTTTTTTGGAAACAGTTGAAATTTATCCCCCCAAAGATGGGGATTATTCTTTAACAAAAAAGCCCCCCGGGAAAGCCCAAAAATTAAAAAAAAAAAACCAAGAACAAAAAAACTTTTTGGGGCTATAAGGAACGAGCCCCCCCCCGGCTGAACGAAATCTGGGGGTTTTTTTTTTTTTCCTCTTGGTTCCCCCGCCCCCCCCCACCACTTTTTATCCCCGGCGAGTTTAACAAAAAAAATCCACTGGGGGTGTAAAAAGAAGTGTCCCCCGGTTTTTTCCCGCCCCCCCTCAGGAAAAAGGGTGTGGCATTAAAATAAATAATTCTTAAAACCTGTTTTGTGGACCTGGGGCCCCCCCCTTTTTTTTGCCTCTATTGGAAGTTTCCCCCCCCCCCCCCCCCCCGTCACAACAATGTGTCTCCCCCCCCTGAAAAAAAAACCAATTTGGGTTTTTTTGTTGGTTTTTTTTTTCCCCTGGGATTTTTCCCCCCGGTTTTCTGTTGTTTTGGGGAAGAAAACGACTTTTTTTTTTTGTTTTTTAGAAAACAAAAACGAAATTTTTTTGGGGCCCCTGTTTTTTTTGGTTTGTTTTTTTTTTTCAAACCAAGAACCAAACCAATCAAGTGTCCCCCCCCCCCCCCCCCCCCCCCCCCCCCCCCCCCCCCCCCCCTCCTGGAAAAAGAAGGAATAAAGTGTCCTCTGTTGTCTGGGGGTGGGGGGGTAAACAGTTTTGTAAAAAAAAGCTGGGGACCGGCCCGGGTTTTTTTTTTTGTGGGGGGGGGTGGTTTTGGGTTTTTGTTGTTTGGGGAAAATTGGGTTTTAGGGGGAAAAGGGGGGACAAAAATGGGGGGGGGGGTATTTTTTTTTTTTTTCCCCTTTTAATGTGGGCCCCCCTGTTTTTTTGTTTTTTTAGTCCCCCCCTTTTTTTAACAATGCAAAGCCCCAAATAACAAATCAAAGGTAAAAAACAAAAAAAATATTTCCCCCCTGTTTTTTTTTTTTTTTTGTTTTTTCAGGAATATCCGCCAAAACCAATTTTTAAACACTATCAGGGGAGATAAATTTCCCCAATAAAAAAAGTTTTTCCCCCTTAATGGGTTTTTAAATTGGGGGGGTTGGCCCTTTCAAAAATTTTTTTTTGGCCCCCCCCAAAGAAAGACCAATCAAGAGATCCTTTAAATTTGTAACATTTTTTTTGGAAAAAAGCTAGAACATCTTGTGCAACAAAAAAAATTTGGGTTGTTTTTTGGGGGGCAAAACGAAAATTTAGCCCTCCCTATGTTTTTAAAAACATAAAGAAATAAACAAAAAAACTTTTTTTCATTGGGAAAAAAATATACCGAAGTATTTTTGGTGGGTAAAAAAACTTTTTTTTTTTGGGTAAAAAACACCAAAATTTACTGTTGGGCCTTAAATAAAAAGTGGGGGCCCTTGTTTTTTTTTAGGGGGGGCACCCCCCCCGTCCCCCCGCCCCCGTTTTTTTTATTTTTTTAATGGGGGGGAAACTTTTTCCTTCCCCGCCGGTTGTTGTTAATTTTTTTTTGGAAGTTTGTTTTGTTTTTGTATGTTTTTTTTTTTTTTTTGTTTTTTTTTTTGGGCCCACCTCCCCCTGAAGCACCCCAACCCGGCAAATTTGGGGGGGGTGTTTTTCCCACTTGGGGGGGGGTTTTTTTTTTTTTTGTGGGGTATTTAAAAAAAAATAAGAGGCCCCCCTGGGGTTTGCCCAAAAAATCCTTTTTCCCCTCCATTTTTTTTATTTTTTACATTAGTTAATCGTAGGGTCCCCAACTTTAGGAAATACAAAACCCCACACAGAGAAAACCCAACAATGGCCCCTTCCCCCGGTTGGCCCCCCCCACCGGTTGGTGCCCCGCCTTTTTGCAAAAAAATTTTTTCCCATAATTTCAGGGCGAATAACAAAGAAACAAAATTTGGTTTTTTCCCCCCCCCCCCCCCCCTTTTATTCAACCCCGTCCAGTAAAAACCTATTACTCAATAAACCAAGTTAAAATAAAAAAAAAAAAAAAAAACTAGTAAACTGCATCAAAAAACCCCTTATTAAAAAACTAAAAAAAATAACCTTAAAAAAAATACTGGGGGGTTTAACCTGTACTATTACTATAACAAAACTAAAAACAATAAACATACCATAGAAACGTAAATACTAATTACTAAAAAAAAATAGCTATACTAAATACCTTGTTAAAACAAGTTCTTTAATAAAACTTAAAAAGAAAAAAAAAATCCACCTTTAAACCCTGGTTACCCTATAACTCAATACTGGACAAAAAAAAAAAAAAACCTGTTTTAAACTTATCAACTAATTAACTAATTACCTAAAATTACCCCTGGTTTTACACTACACCAACTTTGTTACTAATACTATACTATAACAAATAACTTAAATTAACAGTTAACCAAACTATAAAAAACTTAATTACACTACAAAAAATACTTAATAACTTGGGGTTTAAAACAAACGTAACCCCTTTTAAAAAAGTATAACCTTATACCTAAAAACATAACAGTACCGAATAAAAACAAACGATAAAACTAAATAATAACTATACTAAAAACTACAAGTAAAAAAACTATACTACTTTTTAACTAAAACTAATCACTAAAAACGAATCAACTGGGAAAAAAACTGTTTTAAACTATACTAATACCTAATTTAAAACGTGATAACCCATACTTTAATACAATACTTAAAAAATACTAAAAATAACTAATTAAAACTGTTAAAAAAAACAAAAACCTTAATACAACTAAATAAAAAAACAGTTTAAACAAATACTTAAACAAAATAAAACTACATCCTTTGTAAACTAAAACCTACAAAAAAAAAATACTGTAAAACCCTGGTAAAAAAACACTAATACTATTACCCTATAAAACTATAAAAAACCTGGGGGTTAAAACACACCTAAACAACTGTTACTTATTAACTATAAAAACCCTATAAACCATACCCCCTAATAACAACCAGTAAAAAACTGATACATTAACTATACTAAAATACTGTCAACCAGTACTAAAATTACTTTAATTACCTAAAATACAGTTTTTTACAAAAACTTAATTCCTTGATCGAAAATAACTAAAAACATTTACTCAATAAGTAAAAACAGTTCTTTAAATTACTTAAATAACTATTAAACAAAATAACAGTAAAAAACAAACTAAAATACCTTTATACTATACACTTAATACTTTATACACGTTCAAACCTTATTTAAACTACAAATAAAATACCCTAATAACCTAAATACCTAAATAAAAAAAAAACTTTTTTAAATACAGTACTATCCTAAATATAAACTAATACTTACAAATACTAATACACAGTTAAACAAAAAAAAACTCATCTAAAGTATTTTAACTATAAATACTTAAAATAACGAAAAGTACCCAAGTTTTAAAACAAATTACCCCTAAATAACTTAAATAACCCCCAAAATTTAAAGCCCAAATAAATTGAAACAAGAAACAGGTGCCCCCCCAGCCCCTTTGTTTTTTTTGTTTTTGTTTTGGTTTTTGGAGACACAACTTGGGTTTAAAAACGAAATTGCCCCCCTTTTAAAAAAAGGGGCAAAAGTTTGTCCCCCCTAAAAATTGAAAAAAAAAAAAATTTTTGGTTAAATTAAATGGTTTAAAAACCAACCCCCCCCCCCCCCTTCAAAACACACAATAAATCCCCCCCTGCCCCCCAGGTAAAAAGGGCTTTTTTTTTTTTTTTTTAAAAACAAGAAATGTTGTTGGGTTGGTTTTCACGGAAAAAAAAGTAAACTCACAAAAATTACAAATTAAAAAAAAAAAATACAATGTTTAAAAAGGAAAATAAACTCATAAAATTAAAAACCCCAGGGGGTTGGGGGCCCCCCCTTTAAGTTCCCCAAAAACACAGTTTTTTTTCCTCTTAAAAAAAAATAATAATTTTTTTTGGGCCAAAGCAATCCCCCAATAAATTCCAATACCCACGGAAATAGGGCCCCCCAGCCCCGGTTTTTTTTGTTTTTTTTTATCCCCCTAAAAAAAAAACAACAAAATGGGAAACCGGTTGTGGGTGGTAAAAAAAACTATAAAAAATTGTGGGTTTTTTTTTTTTTTTTGGTTTTTCCCCCCCTGATACAGATACCGGAAAATTTTAACTCTAAAAATGGTATAACCAAAAACCCGATGAAAAAAAAGGGGTCCCTTTTTTTTTATGTTAATAGAGGGTTTGGGGGCCAAAAAAACAAAAACAAAAAGAGCCCCCCAAATTTCAACAAAAAAAAAGATTTGGACTTCCCCCTTTTTGACTTTTTGGTTTCTAACAGCAAAAATTTAAAGAACCAAAAAATAAATCCTGGAAACAAACAAAAAAAAAAAATTGGGATGGCCCCCCCCCTTTGGGCAGATTTAAAAAGCCCCTTCCGCCAAAAACACCTCTTTATTTTAAAACTACAGTTGCCCAGAAACAATTTCCTGAAAAAAAAAAAAAAAAAAAATAAAAAAGAAAAATTAACACTAAAAATGGTTAAGGGGTTCCCCCCCGTGGGGGGATAAAAGAACCCCCTGTTGGGTGGGAAAAAATCCAAAACCCCCACTTTTTTTTTCCCCCAAAATTTGGGTTTTCCCCTTTTTTTTTTAAAAAAAAAAATTTTTTCTTGTTAAGTAAAAGTGAAAAGTTGAAATCCCCAGTTTGTTTTTTTGTCAATCATATTCCCCCCGAAATAGCCGTTAAAAAGGGATGCGGGTGGGGGCCTTTCAGGGGATGAATTCCACTTTTGCCCCCTTTTGGTAAAAAATGTTCCCCCTAACCCAAACAACAAACTGAATTTTAAAGCTTTTCCCCCCTCATCCCCCCGTTCCCCCTCCCTTTACCAAAAACTCGAAATGTTTTTGTAACAAAACAAAAAAACCACACCTAGACAATAAAAACCCCTGTGTGTCCCCCCAGCCTTTTCCGGTCCCGTGGGGGGGGTTTTCCCCCCCCCCCCCCCCCCCCCCCCCCCCCCCCCCCACCCCCCCCCCCCTTGACCCTGGTGGGGTGTGTGTGAATTTTAGGAAAAAATCCCCATTAATTTTGCCCCTTATTTTTTAACCATAAAACCTTGTCTAAAAAATGAAATTCCCTAAAAACCCTAAGGAAAATAGGCGGTGGTAAAAAAATGTCCCCCCCCCCCAGTAACAAAAAACCTCCCTTAAAATCCCTTGGAGGCCACAGTTGGGATAAGAATCAGTTTTGGTAAAAGTCACCACCAAAACAACAAAAACACAAAGCAAATCTGTGGGGGGTAAAAAAAAGTAAAAAAACAAAGGTTTTTGAAAAATTTATTTAACGCCCTAAAATCCAATAGCTTACAAAAAATGTGTTAGGGCCCCCGAAACAATCCCCGCCGAACCCCCCACCCCCCCCGACCCGCGTAAAAAAACAATGCCCCCCAAAAAGGTTCCCCGATTGGTGGGAAACCAACAAAATTTTTTTCCCCTCCCCCTCTTTAGGCACTTGGCCTCCCCCCCTTTTTTTAAACTTTAACAATTGTTAAAGAGATAAAAAAGACCCATAAAAATACTGTTCCCCCCCCGGCCCCCTGGTTTTAAAAACACTCGGGTTTTTTTTTGGGACAGTTTTTGGGTGTAGTGTTTTGTTCGCAAAAACCATGGGTGGCCCCGAAACCCCCAGATACAAATGGTTTTTTTTTAAAAAACCTGTTCCCCCCCCCCCGGGCCCCAAACAAATTGCCCCCCCCACCCGTGCATGGCAAAAAAAAATTCCGCCAAATTTGTGTTGGGTCAAAAACAACAAAAAAAATGGGCCAACCTTTTGGGGGCCAAAATTTGTTTTTTTGGGGAACCAAAAATTCCTTCCCCTTCCACTCTCAGTGGGTAAGCCTTTTGGTTATTGGGAACGCTTCTTGGTTTTATCAAAAATTTTAACAGGAACAAAGCCCCCAAACCACTGCAAAGGCCCCCATGGGGTCTGAAAGGGTCCCGTGCCCGGACCTTTTGTGGTTTGCCTAGAAAGGAGAAAAAAGTTTTTTTTTAAATGGTTGGCAGAAAAAAGGCCTTGGGCCCCCTAAAAAAAAATACAGAAATACTATTTTTTTTCTTTTTAAATGGACACCCGTCCACAAAAAAATCTCCCTCTGGGGAAACAAAAACCAGACAAAAAAAAATGGAGGACCCCATTTTTTTCCCTCTAGGAAAAACTTGAAATGGGAAAAAAAAACCATAAGCCAAAGCCCTCCACCATTGGGGGGGGGGCGCCCCCCCTCCATCCCCCCCCCAAGGTGCCCCCCCTGTGTTTTGGGCTGAGTAAAGTTTTGCCCAATTGGGTGGGGAAAAACTAAAAAATCCAAAAACTAAATAACAGGCAACAAGGTTAAAAAGGAAAACAAAAATGTAAAAAAAAAGGGGCCCCCCCCCCCCCCCCAGGAATCCCCCCCTAAGAAAACCCCCCCCCGAAATAAAAAGGGTTTCCCCCCCCCCCCCAAGTTTTTTTTGGGGAAAATTGCCCCCCCCCCTTCCCCCCCCCCTGGAAAAATTTTTAAAACAAATTAAGGTTTAAACCATTTTAACAACGCAAAAAAATTTTGTGTGGTCAGCAAAAAATACCCCAAAATTTGGTTTTTTTTTTTTTTTTTTTTTTTTTTCCCCCCCCCCCCCCCCCCCTGTTAAAATTCTTTTTTTTCCAATTAAACCTACAAACCCAGTAAGGGCCCTTGTTTCCAAATGACCTTTTTTTTTCTCACAAATTTTTTGTTTTTTCCTTTTTCCCCCCAATGTTCCAAAAATAAAAATGGAGGCCCCCCAGGGGCCGCCCCCCCCCGCTCGGGGGTTTTGGTTGGTGGTGTTCCCTGGCACCCTTAAAAAACCGACTTGCTTGGGACAAACCCCCACCTTGGGGCAGTTTGACAAAAAAATTTTCCAAAAAAGGTGGGGAATTCCCCACGACAAATCGCCCCCCTTAAAAAGGTTTTTTTTTTCCCCCCTCCCTAACACCCTAAAAAAAATACCCCCGTAAAAGATGCCCCCCAAGGGTTGGGGGTTTTGTTTTTTTTAAAACTTGTTGTGGGGTAAAGGATCCAAGGCCCCCCCCCTAACAACCATTTTGTTAAAACCCCCTGGTGGGTTTTTGTTTTTTTTGGTTAAAACATATTTAAAGTTGTAATTAAAAAAGCTGGCCGGCCCCGCAATGGTGTTTGGGGGGGGGCCCCTTTTTTTAAAAAAATATGGAAAAAAAACAAAAAAAAAAATATGGTGGTTAAATTTTTTTTTTTTTCCCCCCCCTTAAATAAAACCTTTTTATACAATTTTTTTCACTCAGAAAAAAAGGGGAAAAAAAAAAAAAAAACCCTCGTAAAAAACTAAAAGAATATTTTCCCTAAAATTATACCAAACACACAAAGTTTTTGTTGGTTTTTTTTTTTTTTAAAATTGAAAAGTTTTTTTAAATATGTTGGAAAGTGGTAAAAATTAATCATAAAACTAAAATTTTAGGGGGGGGTGGGAAAAAAAAAGCGGGCGTAAAATTTTTAAAAAACAATAACTTGAAATTTTTTGGAAAAAAATTAAATAATTAAAAAAGCTTAGCCCACTTTGCAAATTTTTAAATCCCGGATTGGTGTACCTAACATCCTAGGCCAACAACTGAAATTGGTTAATAAACTGAATTGTTTTGGGACCGAAATCCCGCTTTTTTAACACGAAACTTTGGAAAAAAATTTAATAAACTGAAATGACAAATAGCCTTAAAAAAACACCTGAAATTTATAAACTTGAATAAAAAATGAACCATAAGCTTTTTTAAACAAACTGAAACAAAAAATTTGTTTCACCTGAAAAATTTGAACCCTAGGCTTAAACAACCTGAAAAAAAAATTTTTAAAATAATAAACTTTTTGGGATTTAAACCAAATAACAAAGCTAAAACGAAACCTTGAAAATTGTCTAAAAAATAACCCTTTGATGAACAAAAAAAATCAGCTTTTTGTTAAAACACTGAAAATTTAAAATAAAAAACCTGGGGAAAAATGAAACAGAAAATGCCCTTAAACCTAAGACCTGGGGGGACAGTTTAAAAAAACAAAAAAAAAAAAAAAAAAACAATGAATAACTGTGGGGTGACAAATAAGCCCTTAAAAACAAACTTGGAAAATTAATAAACTTTTGAAATCTGACCAATTCACAAAACGCCTTTAGAAAAACCCCCCCTAAATTCTAAATAAAACCTGGATGGAACAAAAAAACAACAAAAAAAAATAGGTCTAAAACCTACCTGGCAAAAAACAATTTTTAAAAACTGGGATTGGGGCCCATAAGCCCCTTTTTTAAAAAACACCTGGGAATTTATAAAAACTGCTGGCCAATAAAGGCTAAACCACTGCATTTTAAATAAAACCTGGGATGAACCCAAAATATATGCCTAAATAAACAAAAAACCACATTGGGAAATTTATAAACCTGATGGCGATAAAATAGGCTAAAGAACACTTGGAAAAAAATTTATAAACCTGAAACATACATTGAAAACAACAATAAAGCTAAAACCAACTTTGCAAAAAAAAATTTAAACAAATAACTGGAATTGAACCCCAAATAGACCCTTAAAAAACCAACTTATTTTATAACCTGAAATGTTGGGAAAAAAAAAACATCAAAGCCTTAAAAAAAACAACCCCTGGGAAAAAAATTGTTTATAACTGAAAGACAAAATTAAGAAAAATCAAATAAAAACAACTGTGATAATAAACCTGTAATAAAAACATTCAGCCCCCCCCTTTTTAAAAAAAACCCAACTTGGAAATAAAACACAACAAATAAACTGAAATGACCATAGCGTAAGACAGCCCAAAAACAACTTTTGGAAAAAACAAAAAAAAAAATAACCATCCAACTTGGAATAACCAAAATAAGCCCTTATAACGGCCCTCCTGAAATTTTTTTAATCCACCCTTTGATTTGAAAAAAAAACAAAAAAAAAATAAAGCGTATTAAAAGCAAAACTGAAATTTTCCCTAAACTGAATTGACAATAAGCCCCTTTAAACACTGATTCACCTGGAAAATGAAAAAAATTTATTAAGGCTTTGTTTAGCAAACAACTGGGGGGATTAAAAAAAACCAAAAAAAAGCTATGAACAAAATCAAACTTATAAACACTTGGGGAATAAAATTTTTTAATAAATAAAACCCTGTGTGAAATTTTTTTTTTGACACAATTTGGGCCCCATAAGCACGGGAATTTTATAAAAAAATGGCAATGAACAAATAAAAAGCCCTTTAAAAAACAACTGAAAAATTTAATAAACCCTGGAAATGAAATAGCCCCTAAAAACCCACTGGTTTTTTTTTTAATCAACCCTGAATATGGAAAAAAAAAAATTATAAAGCCCTTTATAAACAACCTGAAAAAAATTAAAATACACAGGGAAAATTTTTGAAACCAAAACTAGCTTAAACCAAACTTTAATTTTAAACCATCACTGATTTTTTGAAAAACGACTAGAGCCTAAAACCACTCGAATTAAAATAAAACTTTGTAATAATGAAAAAAAAAAACAAAAAAAAAACAAAAATCTAAGCCCCCTAAAACACTTGGGATTTTAAAAAAAAAAAAATAGACCGAAATTTTTAGAAACCCAAAAACCACTAATAAGCTTTTTTTTTATACAAACAACCTGGAATTTATATTACTCGGTGGACCCATAAGACAATAATGTTAAAACCACTGAATTTAAATAAAACTGAAAATTGAACACATTAAGCTAAAACAAAACACCCTGGATTTTTAATTACCGATTGAAAAACCAAAAAAGAATAGCTTAAAACCACTTGAAAATGTTAAGAAAATAAAATTAAGATAATACCCCCTTTTTAATTAGAAATCGGATACCCCCAAATTTTAAATGAAACCAATTTAGGAAAATGGAAAAATCAGCGCCCTAACTAAAAGAGGTTTTTCCCCCCATAAGAAATTAGATATGCCCATAGGAAAAAGAAGAAAGAAATAGCCCAACCAAAGAATGTAAGATATAAGCATTTGCCCAAATTAAACAAAATTAAAAGAAACACATAGCAAACTATAAATTTCAACAAACCAATTTTTCTAAAATAAGATAAGCCTAAAAAGAAAAATTTAAGAAATTTAGAAATTTACGCCCCCCCCGCCAATTTTTAAAATAAAAAAAAAGACAATAATGAAAAAATGAATACGCCCCCTACTTATAGAATAAGAAATTTAAGCTTTAAAATGATTTGAACGGTAAATCAGCCAAAATTTTAAAAATAAGAAAGACCAATTAGAAAAAAAAAAATGGAAAAAAATTTTAGCCAAATACAAATAAAGAAAAAAAAATCAAATAGATTGTTAGAATTAAGGCCCCCCAACAACATAAGAAACAATAGCCCGCCAAATTAAGCATAGAAAAATAAAAAGCCCCCCCAATTTAGAAATTTAGCTAATTGTAGGCCTAATTTAAAAAAATTAAAAGAAACAATAGAATGGAATCGCGCCCAAAATCTTAAAAATTAGGGTAAAAAAAATTTAGATAGATACCAAAAATAGAATAAAGAATTTAAAGGGCCCCCCCAAAAAACAAAAACCATAGATGCCCCCCAAAAATAAGAATAGATTAGCCCCCTTAATTTTTAATAAAAAAAAGACCCCCCAATAAGACAAGGAAAAATTAGCCCAAAAAATTAAAAAATTAGATAGCTCAAAAAAATTAGAAATTTTTTACGATAGCCCCCCGCAATTTTAAAAATAGACAAGCCCAATTTTAGCAAAAGGAAATAAAAGCCCCCTCCCCCCAAAATAGAAAAAAGAAAAAAACTAGAAAAATAAGCAGGCCCCCCCCCCAAGCCAAGCCCCCACCCATCGAAATGGCCCTATAAGAATAGAAGGAAGGAATAGGCGGGCCCCCCCCGGGGCCCCCCCCAATTTAAAAATTTAGAGTCCAATGGATAAATTAAGCCCTCCCCACAGAATAAGTAAAAAAACCCCCAAGGCCCCCAAATTAAATAAATAGAACCAGGCTAACAATAGGAAAAAAAGAATTGCCTACAATCAGGATTAAGAAATTTAGGATGGTAAGAAACCCCAATTATAAATTAATCAATTTTTTTAAAGTCCCCCCCCCCCCCAAAATAGATAAAATACAGCCATAATTATCGCTAAGAAATAAATAAAACATTGCAGGGGTGCTCACTACAGACGAATAGAGGATGAATAGAGTAGATAGAGAGATAGGACATCATTGCAGTGTTGTCTCTACTAAACAGAAAGAGAGAGAGAGAGAGAGAGAGAGGACATATTGCAGGGTGTCTTATCCCTATAGAAAATGAGCAGAGACGAGAGATAGAGATAGAGAGAGTAAGATGGACATAATTGCAGGTGTCCTTTCCTCTAGAAAAAAGAATGAGAGAGCAAGAGAGAGAGAAGATATCATTGCAGAGTGCCTCTCCTGTAGACAGAATGAAAGAGAAAAGAGAGATGTGTCTCTCCTGTAGACCTGGTGTTGTAGTTCAGCTACTCACAGGCTCTGCACTCTGTTCCCAAAAAAGAGACAGTTAATAAACCCAAGTATGGAGAATTTTCTGGTGGGCCCCTGATCTTATATTTCCTGGAGGGCCCCTGATCGTATATTTCCTGGAGGGCCCCAGCACCTCTGTCTGACACTGATGTTAATAATAATCTACGGAGGTTTTTGTGACCAAAATTGTTCAGTATTCAGCACCCTGGACAGTGAAAGTGAATTTTGGGTCATATTAGTTCTAAAAACTGAGACAGTACCAGATGGATGAAATAGAGTGGGCATGTCCACTAGTAATGTAAATAATAAGAATACTAGTAATATTAATTACAATAATAGTAATACTAGTAATAATATTATTAATAATAACAATACAAGTAATATTAATAATAATAGTAATAATAAGAAATTGAAGAAAAAAGGTTTAGGCTTCAAGTTGGGAAAGGGTTTAAGTAGAGTTGGGAAAGGGTTTGTCACTGTGAGAACGGTAAAGCTATGGAACTGTCTTCCAGTGGACGTTGTTATGGCAGGTTCATTGGTCAGTTTAATAAAAAGCTGGATGAGTTTCTACAAACAAGGAATGTTACAAGTTACTTGTATTGATTCATAAAGTAGAGTTGATCCAGGGAAATTTCCAATTGCCAGGAAGGAATTTTTTTTTGCCATTCATAATTTTTTTTTTTCCTTCCTCTGGATGAACAGTTAGGCAGGAAATGAGGATATTGCTAGATGGGTTGGACTGGATGGACGTATGTCTTTATTCAACCTCAAATACCATACTATACAATTAATTATACTAATAATAATAATTGTAATATTAATAAAAGTAATACTAGTAATAATAATATTAATAAAAATAGTAGTAATAATAATTGTAATATTAATAATAATATTAGTAATAATAATTGTAACAATAATAATAATAATAATAGTAATACAGGTACTAGTAATAATAATAATACTAGTTATAATAATGTTGCAATGTGGTGATCCAATGGATAAAGTCAATGCAGCCTTTGGTGCTTTCTATTTATACGTCACCTGTGTACCACATTATCAGGCTTATATAAAAGGTGCAAAAATGTTGTTTCCTTTTTATTGGTCTCCAACAGTTAGAACTGTAGCATCTGATTGGTTACTGTAATTTAACAGCACAGGGACATTTTTCAACCTCTTGTTGAATAAGTTTTATGGCAATCTGCAAAAAATATTGATAGCGGATGGATATTTTCTACGTCAACTAAAGTCTCCACTATCTAAGAATTGACCGTTTCCAAGAGAACCACTTTGTTTCATTGCCCCAAAATTATATTTTGCAAAACCCACATTTTTGGGAATCTGCGCCAATAGGTAAAACATTTACAAAAAATGTTCGGGTCCAATTCAAACCCGGATCCGAATTGGATCTGAGGGTTCTGTATGTAACGTTCTGAATTCATGGATCTCGTGGAACATGGAGCTCATGCAATTTGCAAAAAAAATGTTAATTGCACGTGCACCTGAAAATGGATTGCGGTGCAACCCACAAGCGAAAACGGATCGCGAGGTGACTGGCTTTTGAAATTCACACACATTAGCAACATCCCTACACTCCAACACACTGACAAATGGCTTCTGGGAGTGGGAACAGATTTCTATAGTCAGAAGGCATAAAATAAAATAGAACATATGTTCTGCAATGTCAGAGATGGGAGAATTGTCAGTGACAAGGACTGTGGGAGGAGCCAGAACAAAGCCAGTTACTGTATAATTCTCCTTAAGGAGTTTGGTGCGCACACACAATTTGTGAATGATAAAATGTAAATATAAACTGGAAAGTGTTCACATTACGGAGGGTTGTAGGATTGTGAATATGACGTGTCCCAAAGCATGTCAAAAACCCAGGCCTGATACATATTATTATCCATATCATTATCTCTTAAATGTATCCGGGGCTACTAAGTGTGAAGGTAATAAATGTCATTAGGATGTGAACTAGCCGTGCTGGAGCTTTTCAAAATATTCCCACTGCACCCAGCCCTGGTAACAGCTCAATGGAAACCCTGGGAGGGGGGGGAGGGTCTCTGGGGTCCCAGTTACGTTGAACAGTTGAGCGTTGTACCGGGGATGATCCAGTGCGGCTATTTTAAGCATTTGCATTATTATTATGAGGAAATCTCAAATAGAAAGATAATCATCAGAGGCTCTCATAATAAACACAACTTGTGTCTGCAAATAATAATATGCAATGTTCTACAATGGCGAATGGTCTTAATATATGTCTCCACGTTACAGATTCCATCACCTTAATATATGTTACAAGGTAACATATGACATCATCTTTATATCTGTCACTGGGGTTACAGATTACATCACCTTAATATATGTTACAAAGTAACATATGACATCATCTTTATATCTGTCACTGGGTTATATATTACATCACTTTAATATATTGTATGTCACCAGATTATATATTACATTACCTTAATATATATCACCAGGTTACATATTACATCACCTCAATATATGTTACCAGGTAATATATAACATCATCTAAATATATGTCACCCGGTTATATATTACCTCACCTTAATTTGTCACCAGGTTACATATTACATCACCTTAATATATGTCACCGGGTAGGTTATAGATTACATCACCTCAATATATGCCACCGGGTTTTACAGTATATACTGTAACATCACCTTAATATGTACCCGGGTTATATATTACATCACATTTATATATTATCATTGATGATTTCTATAGCACCAACATCTTCCATGGCACTTTACAATTACATATATACAAACCACACAAGCACGGGGAGAACATATAAACTTCATGCAGATGTGTCAGAGGGTGGAATCGAACTCAGGACTTCAGCGCTGCAAGGAATCAGTGCTAACCATCAAGCCACTGTGCCGGATTATATATTACATCATTTTAACAGACAGGCAACGTTTCGGACCCACAGTCAGCCCTTTATCAAGCCTGTCTGCCTGTCTGTTTACACTTAATGGAGGAATAAACTAACCTATTTTGCACCATATCAATGCTTGGACCCCTCTACACTTGGAATTTTGCTGTTATGGACTATTTTGGGTGAGGCAATGTAATCCATATCAGAGGGAGCCAGAAGTTAACGGGAAGATTCGGTACTATTCTTTAGTTTTATATATTACATTACCAGATAAATTATGTCACAAGTACATTCAGCAATTAATATCAACCAATCAGATGTTAGCTTATTTATTAGTGTTAAGAAGGGCCATTTTGTCAATTTGACTGTCAAACATAAATAAAAAGTCACGTGTGTGTGTTCGGCTATGTGTGGATACAGTGGATATAAAATCTTTAGACACCCTATAAAATTTTTGTAAAATGAATAAAGAAAAGAAAGGCAAGGAGTTAAAAAAAATGAGAAACAGTTATTAAAGAAATCCTATCAAATTCAGGTTACATTAGTGTCACATCCCCTAAACTAATAGTTTATTGAAGCACTTGTTGATTTTATTACAGCACTCGGTTGTTTTGGATAGGATTCTGTCAGTTTGGTATATCTGGACATGGCAAGTTTTGCCTACTATTTATAGAAAAACCATGAGAAATGTTCACCAATTTTATGGGCACCATAAAGGATCTGGAATTAGTTAAAACTTGTGTTTGTATTACTGAATCTGTAACCTGGTATAGTTACACAATACCAAACACCAAGTACATTTTGCACACTCTGTAATATAGGGTACATTATATAACACTATTACAAAAGATATTTACGTATGGGCAGAGACATTTGGACTTGTTTAATAAGACAGTCTTTATTCATATCAGTTATTCATATCAGGTGGGTATGGGGCTATGTACAATGTACAATCCTAATAAATATTATTACTGGAGATTATTACGGTATATTTCTTGTTTTTCTATTACTGAACTAGACTGACCATTTTATTACAGTTAAACAATACCAATAGGGAGATTTACACAGAGACGTAAACAATTATCTGGTTTTGGAAATATATGGAACATTATATGACACCATTACCAAAGATATTTACATATGGGCAGAGATATTTGTACTTGTACATGCTGGTGCTGGCCCATTAAGAAGTCTGCCTTTTACCTATGGAGAGGGAAGGGAGTCCAGCTGCTGTTCTTCCCTGCCTAGACAGGGCCGCCCTTTGTTAAGAGTAAAAAGTTCCCCTCAACATGAGAGAAGTGTTTTCATGTCCTGCATGTGTGTGCACACGTTAGCAGCCTGCAAACTCAGTAGTTGTGATCTGATCTTAATGACTCTGCCTGTCTGCCATGCCCATACCATATCCTGCGACAGCCACAGTAAGTTAAAACTTGTATTGCAAGTTACTCTGGTTAGCAAACTCAAAAAAGGATACTCTGCACTCAACCAAACGTGGGTGCTGACACCTCTAGGTAATCCAACACTTACATGGATATGATACAAGGAAAAGCAAGAAAGCGAGGGTAGCACTCCAAATAAACTTAGATTTATTGTGGACCACACAACATATCACAACGTTTCGGGGGGAAACTTCACGCCCACCACACCAACAAGCACTGCCCACTTTTTGCAGGGCGCAAAATCTTGGCTCATGTTCCAAAAGATCTAGAAGCGTCGCTGTGCCTAGAAAAGGTTAAGTCAGCCCTCCAGTTCACCAGCCATGGATAAGTCAGCCATCCAGTTTACCAGTCACTGTGAAGTCAGCCCTCCAGTTCACCAGCCAAGGATAAGTCACCATCCCGGTTTACAGTCAACTGTGAAGTCAGCCCTCCAGTTCACCAGCCAAGGATAAGTCAGCCATCCAGTTTACCAGTCACTGTGAAGTCAGCCCTCCAGTTCACCAGCCAAGGATAAGTCAGCCATCCGTTTACCAGTCACTGTGAAGTCAGCCCTCCAGTTCACCAGCCAAGGATAAGTCAGCCATCCAGTTTACCAGTCACTGTGAAGTCAGCCCTCCAGTTCACCAGCCAAGGATAAGTCAGCCCTCCAGTTCACCAGCCAAGGTTAAGTCAGCCATCCATTTCAGCAGCCACTGTTCAGCAACTACTGTTAGGCAAGCTCTTCAATTCACCAGTCATTGTCAAGTCAGCCCTCCAGTTTACCACCAAGTCTTAGTTCGCCCACCACACCAACATGCCCTGCCCACTTTTTGCAGGGCGCAAAATCTTGGCTCAGGCTCCAAAAGATCTAGAAGCGTCGCTGTGCCTAGAATATAGTACAGTGAGGTGGGGGGTATAACATATTATACTATAGGGTCGTGATAAACACACTAAAAGAAAAAAAAAACACATTTTGTACGTGTTTAAACGGAACATCCTCTTGGCTTCTGCTCTCTCTCAAATATCACCAGTCAGTGTTGTCATGGTAACCACGTCCTCACCATCGGTCGGTTTCCTGGCTCCATATTTTGTTCTCTATCTCTACTTCCTCCAGTTTTTTATCGTGGGGCTTATCATGTAGATAAGAATTCAAAGAGGGAGAGTGAGATAAAACTATACAATGCTGTAAGGTTACAAATCCAGGCCCGTAAAGACATAAGGATAAAGCTAGGTACACACAGTACAATCTTTCCTCCTGATCAACCGTTCGTGGCTTTCGACCGGTCGGCCAGGAGAAAGGACTGTTGGTCACAACAAAAGCAGCCGCGTCCGACTGTTAGGCGCGACTGATCGCGTGTCCCATAGAGAGCCGCAAGATCGGTTGTGATTTTCCGACCTGTCCGATCGTTCGTTCGTCCGATTTGGATGAAAAAGCCGCCATACAATAATTCGGCCCGACCGACCAAAACACTGAAATGGAGCTCGGTCTGGCCGAATTATTGCATCGTGTGTACCTAGCTTAAAGGTTATTGCTTGGTGTAGTAATATGTACTATTGTACTTTAATAAAGGAGGTGAAAAAGTCTCGAGCAGATCAATAAAATTTATTATCAGAGGAAAATTAAATGAGTGACCAGTCCATGGCTAAGCACCTTCTCTGGTGGGCTACACCTCGAACCGAGAAGAGAAGCAGGAAGAGGACTGGAATGTCCCGGGAAAGTTACACTGGTAAGCACTGTACTCAGGAGTGAGGTAGGTAAATATAATTGTCCTTTAAAGATATATATTTATATGCATTAGGTTATATTAACCTAATCCACCTTTACCAAGGTAATGCAACCATCCAGGTGGTGCGAGCCCAGAGAACTGACCCATGGTAATTAGTTTAGACCTTCCATATTGGGGTTCCCTTGGCGTGGTCTATTACTATAAACATGTTACTCTAAACCCCTATGTTATACGTCATACCTCCCACCCATTAACTTTCTGGTCAGTAATTCCTTCATATCTTGGGCCATGGAGCATATAGAGAGGTGGTTGATGGCTCGTTTTAAAGGTAGGAAATTGGCCTTTCATTTAAAAAAAAACTCGTCTGGAGACCACAGTTCCCCTTCAAATACATGTTGTGGATATTTTGGTAATATGGCGAGGTAATGAACATAAGTTGATAGAAATGATATTCATAGCCAACACCAAACATCCCACTATTAAGGTATCCCAGAGCTCCATCAATCTCCATTCACAATAGGTACTGTAGCTTCATACATTCTTTTGGCATGAGGCTTCCATCACAGGCAATACCCCAAGGACTGTACATTAGAGCCAGGAGACTCATGTCTAATGAAACTTTGCTAAATCAGCAAAAAAAAAATGGACAGAAAGTTTCATAGAAAGAGGCTAACGAACCGGATCTCTCTGAAAAGAGGTGGAAAAGATCCCCATCTTCACTATAAATCATTTATATCATGCACGCCTGCCCTGTGTCTAAGTACTACTACTGTAGCATCAGTAATAAAACTGAAAAGAATATTTTAAAATATTGGCCCCTCTACTGTGTCAGGATAAAAAATTAATTTCATCATGAGGGGCCAATATTTTAAAAGGGAGATTCAATAAAAGTTAGGGGGCTAATTTTGCCCCAACAATCAGATGTTAGCTTACAAATGTTCTCCCGGTGCTGGAAAACTGATGTTGACCAGCTCTGTTCTGAAATCCCACCCCCCCAGTAATGGGGTGGCACTGAAGCATGTGCCGCTCATGGGGAAAAGTTCTGCAACTACATTGGGTCAGGTTTTTATAAAGTTTAAAGCAAGGTGCTCTGTTATCTTGTCCTTTCAAAGTGTCTGCTCTATTTCAGATGAACAAAGATTTATTTGTCTTTTATCTGCAAGAGTTTAATTTGTTGCTTGATAAAGATAAAAAGGATCCCATTTAAATCCTTAATGGCCCAGTGAATAGCAGGATGTTTAGGGTTAAAGGCGAGCAGCCGAGGGACCCTAATGACGTTATAACAGTTTGCTGTTCTGGTGAAATGAGGCTGTCAGCCTGAAGATTAAACAATATTAGTGATTCCCCTGTGGTCAGGGCACAGATGGAAACTGTAACACTCTCTAAACTAGGATAAACTGAAGAAAACAGCCATGAGGCCTGGGATATACGGGGGGTGGAGGCCTGGGATTACTGGGGGGGGGGGTGGATGCCTGAAATACACTGGGAAGATGGAGGCCTGGTATATACTGGGGGGGGGTGTGTGGAGGCCG
>JAACNH010000180.1:0-223399 GCA_019447015.1 Hymenochirus boettgeri | reverse complement strand
AAAACTGAAAAGAATATTTTAAAATATTGGCCCCTACTGTGTCAGGAAAAAAAATTAATTTCATCATGAGGGGCCAATATTTTAAAAGGGAGATTCAATAAAAGTTAGGGGGCTAATTTTGCCCCAAACAATCAGATGTTAGCTTACAAATGTTCCTCCAGGTGCTGGAAAACTGATGTTGACCAGCTCTGTTCTGAAATCCCACCCCCCCCAGTAATGGGGTGGCACTGAGCATGTGCCAGCTCAATGGGGAAAAGTTCTGCAACTACATTGGGTCAGGTTTTTATAAAGCTTAAAGCAAGGTGCTCTGTTATCTTGTCCTTTCAAATGTGTCTGCAGTATTTCAGATGAAACAAAGATTTATTTGTCTTTTATCTGCAAGAGTTTAATTTGTTGCTTGATAAAGAATAAAAAGGATCCCATTTAAATCCTTAATGGCCCAGTGAATAGCAGGAGGATGTTTAGGGTTAAAGGCGAGCAGCCCGGAGGGACCCTAATGACGTTATAACAGTTGCTGTTCTGGTGAAATGAGGCTGTCAGCCTGAGAGATTAAACAAATAGTTAGTGATTCCCCTGTGGTCAGGGCACAGATGGAAACTGTAACACTCTCTAAACTAGGATAAACTGAAGAAAACAGCCCATGGAGGCCTGGGATATACTGGGGGGTGGAGGCCTGGGATATACTGGGGGGGGGTGGATGCCTGGAATACACTGGGAAGATGGAGGCCTGGTATATACTGGGGGGGGGGTGGGGTGGAGGCCTATACTGGGGGGTTGGCCCTGGGATATAATGGGGGGTGTGGAGGCCTAGGATATACTAAGGGGGTGGTGGAGCCCTGAGATATACTGGGGGGTGGAGGCCTGAGATATACTGGGGGGATAGAGGCCTGGGATATGCTGGCAGGATGGAGGCCTGGGAAATACTGGCGGGATGAAGACCTGGGATATGCTGGTGGGATAGAGGCCTGGGATATGCTAGTGGGATGGAGGCCTAAGATATACTGGTGGGATAGAGGCCTGAGATATACTAGGAGGATGGAGGCCTGGGATATACTGGGGGGTGGAGGCCTGTGATATACTGGGAGGATGTAGGCTTGGGATATCTGAATGTGATGGAGGTCTGGGATATACTGGGGGGGTGGAGGCCTGGGATATACTGGAGGGGTGGAGGCCTGGGATATACTGGGGGGTGGAGGCCTGGGATATACTGGGAGAATGTAGGCCTGGGATATACTGGGGGTGGAGGTCTGGGATAGAGGTCTGGGATATACAGGGGGGGTGGAGGCCTTGGATATACTGGGAGGATGGAGGCCTTGGATATGCTGGGGGGATGGAAGCCTGGGATATACTGAGAGGATGGAGGCCTTGGATATGCTGGGGGGATGGAGGCCTAGGATATACTGGGGGGATGGAGGCCTGGGATATACTGGGAGGATAGAGGCTTGGGATATACTGGGGGGATGGAGGCCTGGGATATACTAGTGGAGATGGTGGTCTGGGATATACTGGAAGGATGGAGGCCTGGGATATACTGGTGGGATGGAGGCCTGGGATATACTGGGGGGATGGATGACTGGGATATACTAGGAGGATGGAGGCCTGGGATATGCTGGTGGGATGGAGGCCTGGGATATACATAGACTGGGAGTAGGAGGTCTGGGATATTATGTGGAGGATGGAGGTCTGGGATATTACGGGGGGGTCAGAGGCCGCGTGATATACTGGGGGAAGAGGGCCTGGGAATATACTGGGGGGATGGAGGCATGGGATATGATGGCTGGGGAAATGGACGGTCTGGGATAACTGGGTGGTAGAGGCCTGGATATACTGGGGGAGGAGGCCATGGGATATGCTGTGGGAGGAGGCCTGGGTATACTCGGGGATTGTGAGTTGGTTGCACTAGTTGACTGGTCCAGTGCACCTTGGGTAACTATTGTAGGTATAACAGGGGGGGGTGTTGTTGAAAGACTGCCTGCCCTCTCAATGGAAAGTATATGTGCATGTCTTGTATTGTACTCACTGCAATGCACAACATTTCGTCGGGGGCTTCAAATCTTCTTTGGGAAGAGCACCACAATGTTGTGTCCCGGTTCAATGTAATAACATTTACAGGCGCGTTTCACTGTGTTGAATTTAATACAAACCAGGTTGCCCAGCAACTGCCTCCTTCACAACATTAACAAAATCATGCAAAACGCTTCAATGTACATTCAGCAGAGTGCTCCACTAGGACCCCCTACCCACCCTTTGGGTTAGATGAGGAACTCCAGGTTTTTTAGAATAGGAATGGGTTAAAAGTTGTTTGAGACTAGATTGCTGCAATCGGTCTAGGTGGCGTATTTTATATATACGTACCAATTATTATGTGAAAGATGATTCTAATGTAGAATGGTAATACAATTAACTGCTGTGTCGTGTTCTGCCTGTTATAATAGGATGATAACCGGTGTATAAACCATGGAACTGATCCTACGTTACCAGCTAGTCTTGAATTCAAAGAAGTATTTCACCTTTAGTTTCATGTCAGATCCTGCCCCTTACTAATCAGGACACCTTCCCCTTTGGAGATGGGGGAAGCTCTTGAGTGTGATACCCAATACAAGGACCACCCAATCCGAGAATCTACCTGAGGAAGCAGCCCTGGACGGGAGAGTTTGGAACAGTGATAGCCAAAGGGTATTCGCGCGAGAACATGAACCGATGGATAGGACAGCGGAACATTGGTTATCTGGTCCATATCCAGTATACGGGTGAAGAGTCGGGTCCGTCCACAGGGAGTGTAAGATATATCTTACCTGTGTGACCTGGCGTTCCTCATGGGAAGTACCGTATGCAACTTGTTTGGATTTCGGTTTGGAGACACGTAGATTGTGTTCAAACCATCAGTGGTCTTGAATAGATCCTTCTCTTTTGTCTTTCCCTTGTTTGTGAGTTTTGACGCCCCCCTTGTTTGCCTCCCATACTCCCAGTATTTATACCCAGGGCCTCCATCCCACCAGATTATCCCCAGACCTCCACCCCCACAAGGATATACCAGACTCTCCATCCCCAAGGATTCCCAGGCCTCCATCCACCCAGCATATCCAGGCCTCCATCCTCCTAGTATATCCCAGTAATCAATCCCCCCCAGTATATCCCAGGACTCCCATCCCCCAGTATATCCAGTGGCCTCCCTCCACCTTCAGCTATATCCCCAGACCACTCTCCACTAGTATATCCCAGGGCTTCCATTCCCCCAGTATTATCCCAAGCCTCTATCCTCCCAGGATATCCCAGGCCTCCATTCCCCCCAGTATATCCTGGCATCCATCCCCCCAGCTATCCAAGGCTCCATCCTCTCCAATATATCCCGGCTTCCATCCCCCCAGCATATACAATGCCCTCACGCCGCCCAGAGATCCAAGGCCGTCCACCCCCCGTTTTATATCTCAGACCTCAAATCCCAGGACCTCCACCCCCAGTAGTATATCCCAGGCCTACATTCTCCCAGTATATCCCAGGCCTCAACCCCCAGTATATCCCAGCCTCACCCCTCCAGGTAATCCAGACCATCCACCCCCCCAGAGTATATCCAGACCTCCATCACATTCAGGATGGAGGCCTGGGATATGCTGGTGGGATGGAGGCCTGGGATATACTTGGGGGATGGAGGTCTGGGATATACTGGGGGTGGAGGTCTGGGATATACTGGGGGGATGGAGGCCTGGGATATACTGGGAGTATGGAGGTCTGGGATATACTGTGGAGGATGGAGGTCTGGGATATACTGGGGGGATAGAGGCCTGGGATATACTGGGGGGATAGAGGCCTGGGATATACTGGGGGGATGGAGGCCTGGGATATGCTGGTGGAATGGAGGTCTGGGATATACTGGGGGGATAGAGGCCTGGATATACTGGGGGGATGGAGGCCTGGGATATGCTGGTGGGATGGAGGCCTGGAGTATACTAGGGGGATGTGAGTTGGTTGCACTAGCTGGACTGGTCCAAGTGCACCTTGGGTAATAGTGTAGGTAACAGGGTTTGTTGAAAGACTGCCTGCCCTCTCAATGGAACGTTATGTGCATTTCTTGTATTGTACCTCATGCAATGCACAACATTTCGGGGGCTCAAATCTCTGAAGAGACCCCACAATGTTGTGTGTGTCTCAATGTAATAAATTTTACGCGTTTCACTGTCGTTGAATATTAAATACACCCAGGGTCTGCCCATCAACTGCCTCCTGCACAACATTAAACAAAATCATGCAAACTGCTTCAATGTACATTCTCAGGCAGAGGCTCCACTAGGAACCCCCTACCCCCCCTTCGGGTTAGATGAGGAACTCCAGTTTTTTAGAATAGGAATGGGTTAAAAGATTGTTTGAGACTATGGATGTAATCTGTCTAGGTGGCGTATTTTATATATTACGTAACATTTATTTATGTGAAAGCCATGATTCTAATGTAGAATGTAATACAATATATCTGCTGGTCATGTTGCCTGTTATAATAAGGATGATACAGGTGTAAAACCATGGAACCTGATACGTATAAAAGCTATTTGAATATAAAGGAGTATTTCACCTTTAAGTTTCATGTAAGTATCCTGCCCTTTACTCCATAGGAACCTTCCCCTTTGGGTGATAGGGGGAAGTCTTAGTGCTTGATACCCAATAAAAGGACCACCAACTCAGAGACCTCGTGACCCTGAGGAAGAGCCCTGGAGAGGAGCGTTTGGAACAGTGATTAGCCAAATGGATATCTAGCCGGAGCAACAAGAACCTTGGATAAGGACAGCCGCGAACATCTGGTTCATCTGGTCCACTATCCAGTATACGGGGGAAGAGTGTCGGTCCGCCCACAGGAGTGATAAATATAATACTTACCTGTGTGACCTGGCTTCTCATGGGAAGTCCCGTATTCTGACATTGTTCTGGATTCCGGTTTGGAGACACGTTAGATTGCTGTTTCACCACATCAGTGGTCTCTGAAATAGGATCCTCTTCTAGGGTGTATTTGTATCTGGGGACGCCCGGTTTGGGGTGTTTGTTGGTGGATGGTTAGGGAGGGGGGATGTGGGGATTTCTTATGTGACTTTAGTCTTTAATGAGCATATCAGGTATATTCCTGTTTTTTTAGGAATATACGCACAATAAACTATCAGGGAGATTCAATAAAAGTTCTTATGGTTTAAAATGGTGCTAATTTTGCCCCAACCAATCAGATCTTATTTAACATTTGAAAGCTAACATCTGATTGGTTGGGGCAGAATTAGCTCCATGTTAAACGATAAGAACTTTTATTGAATAACCGAGTATTTTGTAACTTTGGTAACCATTATGTGGCAGTGCTTGTTTTAGGGACGGTCTTTTTTATGGGGAGCTTTCTTCCCGGGTGTTATTTGGAGTGTTTGCACCTCCCTGAGCACCACCCGGATTGGGGTGTTCCACTTGGTTGTGGTATGAGCTGTGCATCTTTCCTCCATTATTATAGTATAGAGGTCCCACTAGGACACACAGAAGAACCCACAATGGCTTCGGTGCACGTGCGCTGCATTTCCAGTATTCAGGCGATATGTCTTTATTCAACCTCAAGTACTATACTATACTATACAATACTATACTGTACTATACTGTACTATACAGTACTATACTATACTATACTATACTGTACTATACAGTACTATACTATACTATACTATACAGTACTATACTATACTATACAATACTATACAGTACTATACTATACTATACAAGTTCCCCCTAAATGAAAAATTGTATATATGTAAACCCCCCCCCCACCTCACATCCTCCCAGAGGCTTTTTTATGTGTGTTATAGCTAAACACTGATTATAACTGATGACATAGCTAAACACTGATTATAACTGATGACATAGCTAAACACTGATTATTACTGATGACATAGCTAAACACTGATTATAACTGATGACATAGCTAAACACTGATTATAACTGAAGACATAGCTAAACACTGATTATAACTGATGACACAGCTAAACAATGATTATAACTGATGACATAGCTAAACACTGATTATAAATGATGAATTTGCTAAACACTGATTATAACTGATGACATAGATAAACACTGATTATAACTGATGACATAGCTAAACACTGATTATAACCGATAACATAGATAAACACTGATTATAACTGATGACTTTGCCAAACACTGATTATAACTGATGACATAGCTAAACACTGATTATTACTGATGACATAGCTAAACACTGATTATAACTGATGACATAGCTAAACACTGATTATAACTGAAGACATAGCTAAACACTGATTATAACTGATGACACAGCTAAACAATGATTATAACTGATGACATAGCTAAACACTGATTATAAATGATGAATTTGCTAAACACTGATTATAACTGATGACATAGATAAACACTGATTAAAACTGAAGACATAGCTAAACACTGATTATAACTGATGACACAGCTAAACAATGATTATAACTGATGACACAGCTAAACAATGATTATAACTGATGACATAGCTAAACACTGATTATAACTGATGACATAGCTAAACACTGATTATAACTGATGACATAGCTAAACACTGATTATAACTGATGACATAGCTAAGCACTGATTATTACTGATGACATAGCTAAACACTGATTATAACTGATGACATAGCTAAACACTGATTAGATAGATAGCTAATAGATAGATAGCCAATTAATAGAGACAATAGAATGATAGCCAATAGAGTCAATAGATAGATAGCCAAAAGAAAGATAGCCAAACGATAATAGCCATTAATAAACAAACAATAGATAATACCATAAATAGCTAGCTAATAGATAGATAGCCAATTAAGAAAAAGACAATAGAAATGATAGCCAATAAATCTATAGCTGAATAGATAGATCGCCAATTAATAGCGACAATAATGATAGCCAATTACATCGACTCAATAGATATATAGCCAACACATAGATAGCCAATAATAATGAGTAGCCAATAGATCGATATGCTAATTAATAAAAAGACATAGAAATGATAGCCCATAAATAGGGTAATTAGCTAGATAGCCAATAGATATATAGCCAACACTAGATAAGCCAATAGATAGATAGCTATTACTAAAAAGACCATTAATGATAGCCAATAGATGCTAGCTAAATAGCTCGATGCCATGAATAGCCAATTAATAGAGAACATATAATGATAGCCAAAAGAAAATAGCCAACACATAGATGGCTATAGATAGATAAGCCAATAGATAGATAGGCAATAAATAGAGTCAATAAGAGTAGATAGCCAACAGGATAGACAGCCATTTAATAGACAGCTAATAGAAGATAGCCAATAGATAGATAGATAGACAATTATATAGATAGTCAATAGATGATAGGCCAATATATTCGATAGTCAATAGATCGATAGCTAAAGCTATAGCTAATAATAAGATAGCTAAATAGATAGATAGCCAATAGTTAGCCACTAAATACAGCCAATAAATAGATACCAATAGCTCGATAGCTTACTAGTGATGCTAATAGATATATAGCCAATTTAGCCAAGAAATACAGCCAATAAATAGATAGCCATAATATATAGATCTAATATATATATCGCCATAGATAGATAGGCATAAATAGAGTCAATAGATAGATAGGCCAACAATATATGCCAACATAGATAGCCAATAATAGAGAGCCAATAGAAAATTCGCCAATTAATAGAGAGCCAATATAGATAGCCAAGAGATAGATGCCAACCGGATAGATAGCCATTAATAGAGAGCCAATAGATAAATCCGCCAATAATAGAGAGCCAATATATAGATAGCCAATAGATAATAGCCAATATAGAGATATTCATAGATGATAGCTATGATAGATAGTCATAGAGCAATAGAAATATAGCCAACAGATAGATATACATAGAATAGGTAGCCAATAGATAATATCCACAATAGATAATAAAGTGATAGCCAATATAAAGAAGCCAATAGAATAGATAGTCCACAAATAGATAGCCCATAGATAGATACCCACAGCTAGATAGGAAATAGATAGATAGCCAAAGATAGATAGCCATAGATGATCCCCCAGCTAGATAGTAAATAGATAGGTAGCCAATAAATAGAGAGCAATAGATAGATATCCAATCATAGAAGCCCTAATGATAATACCCCAGCTAGATAGTAATAGATAGAATAGCCAATAAATAGCTTAGCCATAAATAGAGTGCCAAAGATAGATAGCCAATAATAGATACCAATAAATAGAGACCAATAAATAGATAGCCAATAAATGATAGCCAATAAATAGAGAGCCAATAAATAGAGAGCCATAAAGAGAGGAGCCCAGAAAGATATTAGAGATATAGAAGAGCCAATAGATTATAGAAAGACATAATAGATATCCATAATAATCGCCAAGGTAGATCGCCAATAATAGAGAGCCACAGAAAGATAGTAAATGATAGAGAGCCATAGATTATAGAAGACAATAAATATATAGCAATAATAGATAGTAAAATATAGATAGCCCAATAAATATAGCATAACAGAGCAACAATATATAAATACTATATAGAGATATCCACAAATAGATAGTCAATAGATAGATAGACATATAGAGTAACAATTTTCCGCTACAACTTATGTTTCCTAAAGGTTCCCCATGAGGATCATTTTATTGCTGATTAGCAATAACAGACTGGGCTTAGAGAAGGATTTAGCCAAGCAGGAACTCCAAGCATTTCCTCTACACACACTCTGCAACAGCCCACCGGCCAGGGAAATGCTGGGATGACTAGTTTTTAAACCCTGGAGGTGACTGGTTGCCTGTCCCTGGCTTTCACATGCGTAATTCAGATTATATAATATCTGGAACTAAAGGAACATTTAGGTAGAGAGATGGTCTTATTTAAAGGACAAGCAACACAACCAATAAAAAAAAATATTTTTTGCCTTTAAAATCTTCCACCATTGCATCCATTATTTAAAGTGCAACTGTGGTCTCAAAACAAGTAAGGGTTAAGATGAAAGCCTGCAGTATTTCCTTTATAATGAGCCGAAATCACTCCTCTGGCTGGAGCCTTTGAAAAGTACATTGGGGGTGAATGTTCAAACTTCCTGCTTCCGTAGGTGGTGACATCACCTTACCTCTGCCCCACCCATCCGCCCTGGGGGAGAGCATGCCAGTTAGACTTTATGCTGGAAACAGGAATACCTGGGGTAAAAATTTGACAGTTTGAGATGTGAGCCTATTAAATGCAGACAGTCTGGTCAATGGCGAAAACGGAAGTGTTCAAACAGGAAGTTAATATTCCTAACCTTCTAGCAATAACTTTCTCACAATGTTATCTACAGATGTGATTTATGTTTTATTGTGAAGGTAGGGTGGAAGGGGTTTTTTATAAATTATTCTACTTTGGAAGAATTCAAGACCACAGACTCGGATTGGGGGCTGAGACAGAAAACGGTTATTGAGAAGCTCCACTGAATACAATGGTTTTTATTTATGAGCTCATAAGTTGTTTAAAAATGATTCAATGAGTGTTATGAGTTTTCCAAGAGGATTTTCAAATTAAAGGAAACCTTTATATAATAAATAACTGTCAGTTCAAATGATCATTTTCCCACTATCACTAATCCATCATGGTTCTGTCTATTTACACGAGCTAAATATAAAGATAAACCGGTTAGTAAAAAATGTCAGTACAGTTTTCCCTGCACTACTTTTACCCTCCCCCCTCTCCTTAGCAACAGGGAGATCTGAGTATCTGAGCATCCTTCTACCAGCGAGAGGTAACGGGGAGGGGCAGTGGATTGGAAAAAAAAGGGGTGAATGCACACAGGTGTGTCTCGTTTAGGAATCACTAGATTGGTATTGAAACCTCATATTTATTAAACCAGCCTTTCTGTACTACAATCACGATTGTCTCTTTGAGGCCAAACCCTCTCCTTTAAACATAATCAGGGTCTATTCTACAAGTTTCTTACGTTAAAAATGGTGCTCATTTTGCCACAACCAATAAGCATCTCATTTCATTTGGAAATCTAACATCTGATTGGTTGGCAAAATGAGCAACCATTTTAAACGATAAGACTTGTATTGAATCTCCCTGCTTTGCATACAATGACTTATTCTTGGTAGTTTGGGGTTTGGATACTGTTAATGGGGTTTTTCACCAATGACATTTTAACTTCACCTGTGCTGACTTGGTTTTTCTTCCAGGTGAGTTGGACTCCAGCGACTGACGCTCTCAAGAAGGCTTTTCGGTGCCGTTCGTCGCCATGTAATAGGCACATGATCCCCACTTTGTGATTGTGCAGAGATAGATGCAACATTGGACACACTTGGGAATAAAACAAGACATCAATTAAAAATGTTACATTTCAGGATTGTTTCCTACACTGGAGCTGCTAAGCAGTCAGGCACTATTGTTATTCATAGTGTTTCTAGTGGACACATATCTCATGTCCTCTTTAAACAGGTGCAGAGATACAATATAGCTGAGTACCCTCCTCCACAACTGGGTTACATCCAAACGCCTTCCTAATAAAACTGGATTTCCTGCGAAACTTAATTTCACAACATCAGTAAGTGATGGTCGATAACCAGGTTAATATATTAAAAAACAAGTATATTTAATCAAGAAATTAAGCATAACCATACATTTTTCTGAATGAATCCTACATTTAAGAAAAATAGATTCTGTGTCTCTAACTCTGACACCACCATCTCCCTTCCCTCTGATGGGTCACAGAACCCAACTCCCGATGCCTCAGTGACAAATTAGCAGTGGGAATTCTTGTACTGTCATGGTTAATCCTACTGGGAAGTATTTTAAATTGAATTCATTCCTTTACCAAACAAGAAAGTTTCTAGTAAATTCAACACTGTGTCATGTCCGGTTTACACGCAGAATAGAAACTTTCTATCTTCTGCTCTGTAACCCCTAAGATTTCCTTATATAGGCTGGAAAAAGTCACATTATCCAATCAAAGGGCCGCCTTATGGGTTTAAAACAACCTTAGAAATATTTTATAATAATAAGATCTCCACAGCCACATAGCAAGGGCCCCCTCCCCTGCGGACTTCAATGGGCTTTTGCAATAAAAGAATTAATTGATTGTTTAGAATTATCCCCCCGTCATCAGACAACACAGAGATTCAAGGATATCCTAAGTAACGATAGTTTTTATATTGGTAACAGTAAATCTTATTACAGAAAACTCCTACATTAAAGAGAATCCCACCGACATTATCCGTTCACTCAACTTCCCCACAGCATGAAGGCATTGGTAAAAATAATCTTATGTGTAAAAGGGCATCTATACCGAAAAAACAGGTATTTTAAATTTGACCAAACTGGAAACTATAATTCCCAACCACCACTGTAGCATTTTTGTTGATCTTCCCCCTATTTCTTTAGTATCCAATCTAAAACTTCTATATTCAGCTGTCCCATCAATTCGCTTTCTCCAATAACTATTCTTCCTGTGTAGCCAGTTTTTACTGTAGCTGGAATGGTGACGATATTTGACTTGGAATGCTGTATGCTGTGGTGCAGCCTTGACAGTTGGTTTGTGGGGTAAAGTCCGGTCTGGTGGAAGTGGGAAGTGGTTACAATATGGAGGGGAAGATACTGCTCCTAAACAAAATGTGGCTGGACTGAGGCATGGCAGCAACACACGCAAATCAGAGTAAGTGCTCCTTCTTACATGTTTTTTTTTTTAATTATAATTAACATGAGGCAAAGTATTTTATTTTTCAGTATAGTGTCCCTTTATTAATATCTTACAAGAGAAATGAATTCTAATGATAATTTTAGAAAGGCAAAATATCCACCCACACCAATTGTTCATTGCGGTATGCCAACGTTCGGTGCTAATCATGCACCTGTGTCAAACTAATAATAAATTCAATTCTGCTGCCGATTTCTTGTATAAAAACCTAGAAATCCGCAGTTGCCTTTTCTACCCAGCTCCTGCTGCAGCTGTAAGACCAATATAATATTTGGCAACTATCCCCATTAGGCGGAAGGGGGCTTACATTAACCAGCAGCAAAGGGCCATGGAAAACAGGAATATAATTAGGTTTTAGCATTTAAAATGAAACATTTGTTACATTGGGATCACTTAAACTTGTTCTTTTTAGATCCCTGCATTACAATAGCACCATTTTTTTTTTTTTTTAAAAACTCATGATTCACCGCCTCTAGGTCCACATTATCAGGAATTTTATAGCCAAATTATCAGGGAAAAATAATTTTTAAAACAAAAAAAGGGGTCTTTTAGGAAAATAAGAATATTTGAGACATAAGAGGATACCAAATTGGATAGAATTGGATCACAAAACCTACTGGTGGTCCACACTTCTACACAGTTTGTAGATTTAGAAGGACTACCAACTTGCTTGGTTAGCTGGTCATTCTCCCAATATGGATGCTATTATATATATTTGTCCTGTTAAATGGAAGGTCCCTAGACTCACATTAAAAATTGTAAATAGCTAGAAATCTGAGAGATGTAAGTCTAACAAACCTAAAATCTGCACAATGTTCCCTTCCTGGTTCTAACTGTTACAGTTGTAAGTCGTGGGGTGGGTGGGTGGCATTTAACTTTTGTTTCTCTCATCTTATTTCACAAAAAACAAAAAAAAAAAAAAACAGCCCAATGCTGACAGTTATTCCCCCCCCGCTAGCTTACTCTGAGCAGGGTACAAAGCTTGTAAACGCGCTTAAGGATCTTAGAGAAAAGCTGGAAACCTTTTGAGAAGCTGAGAATGGGAGGAAGACTATTTTCCTGCGTAACAGGTTATCTACATCGGCAACCACGAAGGGGTAACGTAAGTGGGACTTTCTCTTACTGACATTCCAACGGCCGCTGTTACATGATAAAACACAATGGAGACTGGAGTACATCAGGATACAGCTTGTTATACCAGCAAAACTCGGACACATGAATAATAAAACAATATAAAAATAGATTTGCGTGCCATGTCAAATAACTTTCTATTGAAAATAACATTTGTGCAAATTAAAAGCAACTAAGCTTTGCTTTGTGTTCCTGGAAAATATTATTAAAAGGTTTAAAAACGCTATCGTTCTGTGCCTGCGGAATAGGACCTGTATCCCTTTAAGCACAGTAACTAATCGGTGTCCCCTGACTGAACTATATACAATACCCTTAATACCTGGCACGAGGAAATATAATGGGAGGGTAGAAAAATATGTTCCAGTGTCATTAAACATTTCAATATGTCCAAAATATAAATAAAGTTTACCCCAAACCCTACCTGCTTTCTCTCTACCCTGAACGTGTAATTCCTTTTAAATCTGAATTTTGTGGTATGGCAGCTCCCAGCTTTCCAGACCACTGCCCTCCTGACTTCATTCTATTCTTTAATTGAACGCGATTCCTATTAAATTGAATGATTTTTCCATTGTTTAATGTCTGCAGATTAAAGAGTTAGAGGAAGTGCAGGTGGTGCCCAGTGTATCGGGTAACCAGTTGATGTTTGCACATGTGTATAGGGTACACAGTAGTGTGTTCACACTGTGGTATAGGGTACCAGTTGTGTGAGACACGTGTATAGTAACAGTAAGTGTGTGCACTGTGTATAGGTACCATTTTGTTGACACATTTTGTATAGGGTACCATTGAGTGTGTGCACATTGTGTATATTACCAGTAGTGGTGGCACATGTGTAGGGGTACCATAAGTGGTGCACATGTGTATAGGGTACCAGTAGTGTGGCCACAATTGTATAGGGTACCAGTAGGTGTGCACATGATATCTGGTACCATTATTTGACACACGGTGTATGGTACCCTTAGTGTGTGCATATGTGTATAGGGTCCAGTCGTGTGAGCACATTGTAAGGGTACCAGTTATTGTGTGCCACATGTGTATAGGGCCCGTAGTGTGAGCACAACGGTATAGGGTACCCGATATGTGTGCAACAGTGTATAGGGTAACCATTATGTGTGCCCATGTGTATAGGTACCAGTAGTTTGAGCACATGTGTATGGGTACCAGTAGTGTGTGCACATGTGTATGGGTCCCAGTAGTGTGAGCACATGTGTATAGGGTACCATAGTGTTGCACATGTGTAATAGTGGTACCAGTAAGTGTGACACATGTTATAGGGTACCATTAAGTGTGTGCACCTGTGTATAGGGTACCCAGTAGTGTGATCACATGTGTATCGGGTATCTTAGATTGTGCCAGACTGTGGAACCACCACTGGTCGCCTGAAACCCCCCACCAGGCCAATCAATGGAGGGGCCCCTAGCTCGCCACAAATATTGCAGCGGACGCAGTTGTTACCACCAAACCGGGGTTCTTTTTCAAGATCTTGGAAGGTTTGTTGTAGCTGGCCAGCTTTATGTGTTTGTCTCGATATTTTGTAGGAATTCCTTTCTATTCTTTTACCATACACAACACGGGTTACTCATCGAGTTGGTTCATGTTTATAGGCTGTTTATGGGGTATAGAGAACAAGTGGCCGACACCCATACAATACGGATGGTGCAACACAACACGGCTGTAGCTAAGCTAGCAACCCAACTTTTTCCCCCTCCGGCTATGAGCAAGGTAAACATGGGTCTGAATTGAGCTCATCCTGTCCAGAAAAATAAAACTATTAAATTCCCTTAAATATTTACACTGGATGTCACGCACACATCCCTGCCACGCCAGACAGAAGAGAAGGAAATACCTAGTGTGGGGAGGGAAGAATCCACATTACTGTGGGCGCTGACGTGAGAAACGTTACAATCCATTGTCAATACATAGAGATTATAAAGGAACAATCATACCGTAACACCGGTGCCAGGGACACTGTCAAGCATAGGGAACCCTATAATGTCATCTTTACACTGGCCATTGGCACTAAAACTAAAGTTTTCCCCACAACCCCCTTAAAGGAAAAGTTTGATGTCATGTGGTTTCCAAGCCACTAATGAGCATTATATGTACTTCCTGGCCCTAAAGGCCACCATAATGAATAGAGCAGAGGAGTTTTTTTTATATTAAAGTTTTAGATCTCCTTTAATACCAACAACCCTTGTTTAAGGTAAACAACCTGTTAATAACTACTACGTTCCAGGGCAACATCACTAGAGTGATTGGTTTTAATGTTCTAGCTGTTTCAAAACAACCACGAGTCTTATTTGTATATTAGTAAAAAGTTATGAATGGGGCAACCTCCTGACTCCACGGCATGGGAAATTTCCCTGCATCACTCTACTTTATGTAATCATACCCTAACTTGTAACATTCCTTTTTGCAGAAACTCATCCAGCTTTTATTAAACTGACCATGCACCTGCCATAACAACGTCAATCTGGAATACAGTTCCCATAGCTTACCGTTCTCACAGTGACCAAACCCTTTCCCATCGTCTACGTTCTGTAGCATACCAGAACTTGTACATTCCTTGTTTGTAGAAACTCATCCAGCTTTTTATTACCTGACCAATGCACCTGCCATACCACGTCCCCTGGAAGAACCAGTTCCATAGCTTTACCGTTCTCACAGTGACAAACCCTTTCCCAATCTACTTATGAATCAATACAAGTAACTTGTAACATTCCTTTTTGTAAGAAACTCATCCAGCTTTTAATTAAACTGACCAATTAACCTCCCTAACACCGTCACTTGACTACAGTTCATAGCTTTTCCGTTCTCACAGTGACAAACCCTTTGCTCAACTCTACTTTAATGTACAATACCAGTAACTTGTAAACATTCCTTGTTGTAGCAGAAACTATCCAGCTTTTTATTAAACTCGGACCAATGAACCTGCCATATACAACGTCCACTGGAAGACAGTTCCATAGCTTACCGTTCTCACATTGACAAACACCTTTCTCAATATCTTACTTTATTGTATCAATCCCAAGTAACTTGTAACATTCCGTTGTTTGCAGAAACTCATTCCACCGCTTTTATTTAAACTGACCAAACCTGCCATAACAACGTCCACTGGATAGACAGTTCCATAGCTTAAAACACGTTCAACAGTGACAAACCCTTTCCCAACCTACGCTATTTATCAATCACCAGTAACTTGTAACATTCCGTGTTGTAGAAACTCATCCAGCTTTTATTTAAACTGACCAAATGAACCGCCATACAACGTCCACTGGAAGACAGTTTCCATAGCTTTACCGTTCTCACATGGGACAAACCATTCCCAACTCTACTTTATGTATACATACCTACTTGTAACATTCCTTGTTTGAAACAGAACAACTAATCACAGCTTTTTATTTTAAAATGACCAAGAAACCTGCCATAACAACGTCACTGGAAGACAGTTCCAGTCTTTAACCGTTCCTCACTGTGACAAACCTTTCCCCAACTCTATTTATGTATCAATACCAGTAATTGGGTAAATTCTGTTTGTAGAAAACTTCCAGCTTTTTATTAACTGACCAATGAACCTGCCATACAGTCAACTTGGAAAGACAGTTCCATAAGCTTTACGTTCCACAGTGGACAAACCCTTTCCCCCCCCCCCCACTCTACTTTATGTATCAATCACCAGTAACTTGTAACATTCCTTGTTGTAGAAACTCATCCAGCTTTTTATATAACTGACCATTGAACCTACCATACAAACGCCATGAAGACAGTTCCCATAGCTTTAACCGTTCTCACAGTGACAAACCCGTTTCACAAACTCTACTTTATGTAATCAATCCCAGTAACTTGTAAAACATTCCTTGTTTTGTAGAACTCATCCAGCTTTTTATTTAAAACTGACCAATGAAACTGCCATAACAAAGCTCCACTGGAAGACAGTCCATAGCTTCGCGTTCTCCCACGTGACAAACCCTTTCCCACTCTACTTATGTAACAATACCAGAAATTGTAACATCCTTGTTGTAGAATCACTCATCCAGCTTTTTATTAACTGCCCAATGACCTCCATTCAACAAAAACGTCCACTGGACAGACAGTTCCATAGCTTTAACCGTTCTCACAGTGACAAACCCTTTCCAACTCTACTTTATGTATTCAATCACCATTAACTTAACATCCTTGTTTGGAAATTCATCCAGCTTTTATTATTATAACTGACCATGAACCTGCAACAACTCCCTGGAAGCAGTTCCATAGCTTTGTACCGTTCTCACAGTGACAAACCCTTTTCCCAAATCTACTTTATGTATCAATACTCAGTACTTTGTAACATTTCCTTTTTGTAGCGAAACTCAGCCAGCTTTTTATAAACCCATGACCTGCCATAACAACGTCCCTGAAGACAGTTCCATAGCTTTCCGTTCCAACAGTGACAAAACCCTTCCCATAACTCTACTTTATGTATCAATCCACATACTGTAACATTTCCTTGTTGGTGTCAGAAACTCTACTCCAGCTTTTATTAACTGACCATGAACTGCATAACAACGTCCACTGGAAGAACATTCTACATACTTTACCGTTTTCACAGTGTGCAACCCTTTCCCAACTCTACTTTATGTATCAATCCCAGAAACTTGTAACCTTCCTTGTTTTGTAAACTATGCCAGCTTTTATTAAACGACCAATGAACTGCCATACAACAAAGTCCACTGGAGACAGTTCCAGCTTTACCGTTCTCAAAGTGGAAACCCCTTCACAACTGAACTTGAACCACTTTTTTCTCAACGTCTTAAGGTATGTCCCATTGGTTCTCTCTGACCTGTTCATTGGGTGAACACGCCCAGATACGTTTATTGTGGCCCTTACATGTATTTAACATGACAGTAATCATATCCCCCACGCAGGCTTTTTACCGGTCATAGCTACTTCAGTCATTCATACCCTCCCATTCCCCTTATAGTATTTACTGCCCTGCTCTGAACCCTTTCCATTTCAAAGATGCCCTTTTTTTACCAGGATTCCAATTGCACGCCGCATTCCACATGAGGCCTTACCAATGCTTGAAAGAGGGAGAATAACATTTTCCTCCCTTATCCATAACCTCTCTTTATACAATACAATACCATGCTGGCTCTGGCTGTTGCCGCTGGCACCTGTGCTACCTTTAAGTTTGATTACCACCATAAATCTCAAGATCCCTCGCAACAGGGAGATTTCATTAACAACAGAGCCATTTATGTATAAGCAATCCCAAGGATTTAACTGGAATCCGGATTTTTTTTTTAAAAATTAGTCGCAAATTTCGAGTCTTCGATTCAAGGAATTTAAATGATTTTCGCTTTCATAATATTTGTTCAAATCACAGTTTAAACATTTCTAAAAATTTGTTGGATCTGCTGATTTCCTGTAAAATGTTATCATGTCGAGAACCCCCTTTAATTTTCAAATTCTATAGATATTTTCTGTGAAATAAAATATTTTTAGACATGGTAATTTCCCAGATGTGTGAGTGTAAGCGTTAATAAGTCTTCAGTTAGGTCCTCTAGGCACACACCTCTTGAATCAACATAAGGGGGGTTTAAAGGGCAAGTTTCACCCTTTAACAACAAAAAACACTGGTGACTTGTCAGTTTATCTGCCATGCATCACCCCAACGTGCTGATTTTCACTCAGTTTTACATGGACCATATTATGATAATTTTCTTTCTTGTTCTGGTAAAGGATCGCCTCTCCTCTCTGCTTTAATGAAGCTTTTTATAAGCTGAGGTTTTGTGCAGGGGACACAGGGGTAAAACAGAAGCAATTGCGTCATTGGTTGTGGATGTCAGTGTCACAGCCATTGATTGACGCATGAGGTGAGGGGGCCATCTTACTCTCCAGAATGGGGACAACTATTATCCTTATAATATCTGGATTAGTAATACGAGGTAATAATTTTCTAGGTTTTTTCTCTATAATCAGTTGGGTATGGTGGGCGGTAACTGATAAGTGACAGTTTTTGTTTTAGGTGGACATGCCCCTTTATGGATTAGCCTATGATTGAACATCCGTGACCAGAAGAAGCACCTCAGAGCAGAGGAAATAAAGCGTCAGAGGTGCGAGAGAGGAAGGTCCGTCACTTCCGGTTCATCTTTGGGAGATTATCTATAATACCGAAACAGGATTTGACGGGTTGCTTTAAATTAATAATAGAAATCTTTTTGTTTTGGGCTGGAGATGCCCTTTAAGGATCATGGACCATTTTTTCTTAAAGACTAACATTGGGTTAACAAAAAAATCAAACAATGCACAATTTTGGGCCTTTGGACATAACCCAGACAATCCTGCACACACAACCTTCACTGTCCCATTGGGTAAAACCAAAAACACATTCAAATCGATCCTATTCCACTGCACAATCCCTTTAATCATATCACAGCACACCCCAAATAATAATCAGATATAAAGAACATAAACAATCTATATTTTTGATTTGGTGCTTCTTGTTTCTATGACAACTGATGTTCCCACAAATTAAATGTGAAGGACGCGGGCCCTCCAGACTCTTCTATCTTTAGCCAAATGAAGAGAAATAAATATTACTGGCAAAGCTTGTGCTATGAATTTCTCTGGAAACTGGACACTTGAAGTAAACAACCATCTCAAACATTTTCTGACGACACAAATCCATTTTAAAAACCTCCAACTTCAACCAGAATGGATCCGGTCCAATGCTCTGTAACCTTAATGTCCCCATTTGGTTGAAAATTGTAACATTTTTGGTTTCAGATTCTAAGATGGCTGCCCACTTCTAACCTTTAAAACATTAACAAATGCCCACAAAATGACAGTAGCTAAATTGTGACAGGTTTGTTTTATTGTACAGAACAATCATCCAGAGTATCATTTCTGGTATGGGGTTAAAAATAATGAAAATAGATTTCCTGAAACGATCACGTTCTTTGATATATTTAGGGCAGGGCCACATGCCACGCAAACGGAATCGCATGCGATGTCATGCGTGATTTTTGTTGTGTTTGCGCTTCGGTTTTTTTCTATTAAGTATTGGAAAACTCAATGCGATTTAAATGCGAAATTGCAAATCGCAATCCGCTCGCACCCGAAAATGCGCGTTTCGGTGTGTTGCCTTGCCGCGATTCCATATCATTTGAAACTCCGCAACACAAAGAAAAATTAACAATTAACAATTGCATTTAATCTAAAAACACCTCTTAAGCTATACCATCCATGGGCAGATGTTCTTTCTTTTCCGCTCGATGCAATGAACAGAATTCCAAACAGAATAACCGCTTGAGGTCGCCAATCTTTATGCATTTTCCCCCTTGAAATCGCAGTGATATGGGATTTGAAGAATGGGGTTGGCAATTGACCTGTCATCGTTTCCTAATCAACGTGACCGATCATTTCTTGCCATAGCCAGATATATATGCCGATATTTTCTCTAATCGGACAACGATCTAAAAACATTAGATCACCGTAACTATTTAGATTATTTTGGTAAGATATCATTTCTACCACCGACAGACCAAATCCTGTAGACAATTAATGAATGCTATAATCCCCAAGTCCTAGATTAATTGTAAACAGCTGATTTCACCAGATCATCCAATACCCCTATAAAAAGAAGCGGCAACTTGTCTTATTTTATTATCCCCGGAATACAAGTCCTTTAAACCAGGTCGATATAACGTTAGTAATCTCTGCTCCATCCAGTTGGCATGCGAGGTAAATTTATGAAGCTTCGTCCCACGAATCCGCATTACAATGCACGGGAATATTACTCAGAAGAAGAAAAAAAAAATAAAACATGAAAAGTAAATATGAGATAACATGATAAGGCTGCAAGGCCCTGTGTGTATTATCATTTTATCAACCATGTCAGCAGTGCCCTGCAGCTCTGCAACACGAGACAGAACAACCAAAACTGCCAAGGGCACTAACATTAATTTACTCAGTGCGCACAATTCTAAGTTTTTAACTGAATTTGATTTTGTGTGTGTGTTTGGAATAGTTCCGCCTGACTTTTCACTTATCTGGTAACCAACCCTAGGAGAACCACCGCATATTATCTCTTCTATACATTTAATGTATGTATGTAATGTATGTTTCTTTCAATAGTGCGGACCACTTGGGTAGCATGGCTGTACAATAACAAGACACAATGGGACACATAAATACATAACTATATAATAAGTATACATCACAAGTATAGCGTTGCCTTTAAAGAGATGTAACATGAGAAAGGTCCCTGCCCTGTAGAGCTTACAATCTAGTTAGTGGGTAATACAATGACATGGAGAAGTGTGGAAGTGAGATGTAATAGGCAGTGCAAATAAAACAATCATATACTGTACTGGTTACCGATAGGTGTGTAAGGGTAGATTTATTATATATAGATATATAGATACCATACACTGTGCCCCCACCCCTGGTTACTAGATAAGGTAGATGTAAGGGTAGATTTATCATATATAGATATAATAGATATCATATACTGTGCCTGGTTTACCGGAATAGGAGGATGTAAGGGTGATTTATCATATGTAGATTATAGCTATCAATAATATTAAAAATAATAAAAAAAAAAAAAGTATATAAAAAAAATAAAAAAACTGTGCTGGTTAACCAATAGGTAATGTAAGGGTAAGCTTTTATCATATATAGATATATAGATACCATATACTGTGTTGGTACCAGATAGGTAGTGTAAGGGTCGATTTATCTTATAAGATATATAGTCCATATCCTGTGCTGTTACCAGATAGGTTAGGATGTACGGGTAGATTTATCATATATAGATAGATAGATACCATATGAATGTGCCTGGTTACCGGATAGGTAGGATTTAGGAGATTATCAATATATATATATAGATATCATATACTTTGCTGGTCTCCGGATAGTAGGATGTAAGGCTAGATTTATCATTCTAGATATATGATACCATATACTGTGATGGTTACCGGATAGGTAGGATTAAAGTCTAGAATTTATCATATATAGATATATAGATACCTATACTGTCTGGTTACCCGATAGGTAGGATGTAGGGTATATTTATCATATATTAGATATATAGATACCATATCTGTGCTGGTTACCAGATAGGTAGGATGTAAGGGTAGATGATCATATATAGATATTAGATACCATATTACTGTGCTGGTTACCAGATAGGTAGGAGGTAAGGGTGTTTTATCATATATAGATATATAGATAACCATAACTGTTCTGAATACCGGATAGGTAGGAGTCAGGGTAATTTATCATATATAGATTATATAGGATACCATCTCTGTACTGGTTACCAGAATACGGTGATGATGTAAGGGGTAGATTTATCATATATAATTATAGATACCATATACTGTCCGGTTACTCAGATAGGTAGGATAAGGGTAGTTTATCATATATGATCTATAGATACCATATCTGTTGCTGGTTTACCGTATAGAGTAGGATGTAAGGGGAGATTTATCATATATAGATTATAGATATCATATACTGTGCTGGTTACCAGATAGGTAGGTGTAAGGTAGATTTATCATATATTGATATATAGATACCATATACTTGTGCTGTTACCAGATAGGCATAGAATTGTAAGGTAGATTTATCAATATTATATTATCGATACCAATACTGTTGCTGGTTACCGGATAGGTAGGTTAGGGTAGATTTAATCATTATGATATATAATCATCTATACTGGTGCTGGTTACCGGATAGGTAGGATGGTAAGGGAAGATTTCATCATATATAGATATAGTAGATATCATTACTGTGCTGGTTACCAGATTAGGTAGGATATAAGGGTCGATTTATCATATATAGATATATAGATACCATATACGTGCTGGTTTACACCCGCTAGGTTATGTAAGGGTAGATTTATCATATATAGATAAAGATACCATATACTGTGCTGTTCCCAGATAGGAAGGAATTAAGGGTGGATTTATCATATATAGATATATAGATCCATATACTGTGCTGGTTACCAATCTGTGGGATGTAAGGGTAGATTTATCATATATAGATATATAGATACCATATACTGTGCTGGGTACCGATTAGGTGGATGTAAGGGTAGATTATCATTAGAGAATTAATACCATATCTGTGCTGGTTACCAGATCGGTAAGATGTAAGGTAAGATTTATCACATATAGATCCTATAGATACCATATACCGTGCCTGTGTTACCAGAATCGGTAGGATGTCATGGTAGATTTATCATATCATAGATATATATATACCATATACTGTGCTGGTTACCAGATAGGTAGCATTTAAGGGTAGATTTATCATATATCGATATATAATCCCATAGGCTTGGTGCTGTTACCAGATAGGTAGGATTTAAGGCAAGATTTATCATATATAGTATATAGACAACCATACCGGTGCTGGTTACCGGATAGGTAGGATGTAAGGGTAGGATTTATCATATATAGATCTATAATACCATATACTGTGCTGGCTACGCATATAGGTGATGTAGGGAGATTTAAGCATATATAGATATATAGATAACGCATATCCTGTGCTGGTTACCAGATAGGTAAATCAATGTAAGTGTCATTTATCATTCTAGATATATAATACCATATACTGTGGCGGGTTACCAGATAGGTCTGATGTAAGGGTAGTTTTATCATATATAGTATATAGTACCAGATACTGTTGCTGGTTACCAGATAGGAAGAGGTAAGGGATTTATCCTATAGTAGATATATAGATACCATATACTGTGCTGGTTACCAGATCGTTCGGCTTTAAGGGTGATGTTATCAATATAGATTATATAGATTACATATACGGTGTTCTGGTTACCGGATCGGTAGGATGTAGGGTAGATTTATCATATATAGATATATAGATACCATATACGGTGCTGGTTACCAGATAGTAATTGTAAGGTAGATTCATCATTATAGTATATGATACCATATACTGTGCTGGTTACCAGATAGGTGGATGTAAGTAGATTTATCATATTTAGATATATATATACCATATACTGTGCTGGTTACCGATAGGTAGGATGTAAGGGTAGATTTTATCATATATCGATTCTAGATACCATATACTGTGCTGGTTTACCAGATAGGTAGGCATGTAAGGGTAGTTTATCATATATAGATAGATGAAGTAACCATATACTGTGCTGTTTACCAGATAGTGGGATGTAAGGGTATATTTATCATATATTAGATATATAGACACCATACAACGGTGCGGGTTACCGGATAGTTAGGATGTAAGGGTAGATTTATCATATATAGATATATAGATACCATATACTGTGGCCTGGTTCCAGATAGTTACGATGTAAGGTAGATATCATATATAGATTATGATACCATATACTTGGTGCTGTTTACCAATAGGTGGGATGTAAGGGTATTATATCATATATAGATATACAGACACCAGACACTGTGCTGGTTACCGGATAGGTAGGAGTAAGGGTAGGATTATCATTATAGATATATAGATTACCAATCTGGTGCTGGTTACCAGATGGGTAGGATGTAAGGTAGATTTATCATATATAGATATCTAGATACCATATACTGGTGGGCTGGTTACCAGATAGGTGATGTAAGGGTATATTTATCATATATAGATATATAGATACATATACTGTACTGGTTACGTCCCAGATAGGTAGGATTAAGGGTAGATTTATCATAACCGATATATAGATATCACATAACTGTGGCTGGTTACCAGATAGGTAGGATTAATGTTAGATTTTCAGATATAGATATATAGATATCATATCTGTGCTGGTTACCAGATAGTAGGATGTAAAGGTAGAAATTTTCATATTCGATATATAGATATAATATCTGTGCTGTTACCAGATATGTCGGGGTGTAAGGGTAGACTTATCATATTATATATATAGATAATCATAATACTGTGCTGTTAACCGGATAGGTAGGATTGTAAGGGTAATGTATCACATGTATGATTATATAATAACCAATACTGTGCTGGTTACCAGATAGGTAGTGTGTAAGGTTAGATTTTCATATATTATAATCTATATCAGATACGTGCTGGTTACCCAGATAGGTAGGATGTAATGGTAATTTATCATATTAGATAATAATACCATATACTGTGCTGGTACCAGATAGGTAGGATGTAATGGTACTTTATCATATTAGATATATAGATTACCATATACTGTGCTGGTTACCAGATTTCTGTAGGGTGTAGGGTAATTATCATATATAGATTAGAGACATCATATCTGTGCTGGTTTACCACCTTGATAGTAGAATGTAAGGTAAGATTTATCATATATAGATATATGATCAATACTGTGCTGGTTACCGGTAGGTCAGTATGTAAAGGTAGATTGATCATATATAGATATATAGATACCTATACTGTGCATGGTTTTCCGCGATAGTAAGGGTGTAAAGGGTAGATTTATCATTATAGATAATATAGATTCCTTACTGTGCTGGTTACCAGATAGGTAATGAGGGTGTAAGGGTAGATTTATCATATTAGATATCTAGATATCATATACTGTGCTGGTTAACCGGATAGGTAGAATGTAAGGAGATTTTACCATATATAATATATAATATCAGATACTGTTCTTGGTTACCAGATAGTAGGGTGTAAATGTACGATTTTAATCATATATAGATATATAGATAATCAATATACTGTGCTGTTCCCGGATGGTAGGATGTAGGGTCAGATTTATCATATATATATTATAATATACCATATACTGTGCTGGTTACCGGATAAGGTAGGATGTAAGGGTAGATTTTATCAGAATAGATATATAGATACAATAATACTGTGCTGGTTCCAGAATAGGTAGGGTGTAAGGGTAAGATTTATCCTATATATAATATATATATACCAATACTGTGCTGGTTACCGGATTAGTAGGATGAGGGTAGATTTATCATATCATAATATATAGATGCCAAATATACTGTTAGGGACTGGTTCCACGGATAGGTAGGATGCAAGGTAGATTTAGTATATATAGATTATAATATCATATACTGTGCTGGTTCCCGGATAGGTAGATGTACGGTTGAATTAGCATATCTCGATATATAGATACCTCACTGTGCTGGCTTGACCGGCTAGGTAGGATGTAAGGGTGATTTATCATATATAGATATATAAAAGACAACCATATACTTAGTGCTGGTTACCAGATAGGTAGGGTGTAAGGTCGATTTATCATATATAAGATATATAATATATACCATAATATGTGCTGGTATACCGGATAGGTCGGATGTAAGTGGTAATTTTATCATAATAACTCTAATAGATACCATAATACTGTGCTGGTTTACCGGATAGGTAGGATGCAATGGTAGATTTATTATATATAGATATATAGATATCATATACGTGCTGGTTACCCGGGATAGGTAAGGGATGTAATGGTAGATTATTCATATATAGATATATAGATACCATATGAACTGTGCTGTTTACCGGATAGGTAGGATGTCAGGTGAGTTTATCATATAATAGATATATAGGATATCATATACTGTGCTGGTTACCGGATGGTAGGGATGTAAAGGGTAGAATTTCATCATATATAGATTATATAGATAACCATATACTGTGCTGGTTCCGGAGAGGTAGAGTAAGGTATATTTATCATTATATAGATTATAGGTATCATATACTGTGCTGGTTACCGGATCGTTATTATCAAGGGTAGATTTTATCATATATAGATATATACGATACCATATACTATGCTGGTTACCAGATAAGTAGGCATGTAAGGGTTAGATTTAAATCCTATATAGATATATCGATACATATCTGTGGCTTGGTTACCGATGGTATGCGTAAGGGTAGATTTATCATATATAGAATATGATACCATATACTGCGCTGGTTCCAGATAGGTAAGATGTAAGGGTCGATTTATTATCATATATAGATATATAGATATCATTATACTGTGCTGGTTACCAGATAGGTAGTATGTAGGGTAGTTTATCATAATATAATATATATATACGGATATACTTTCTGGTTACCGGATGGTAGGATGTCTAAGGTAACATTTATCATATCTAGATCTATAGAACCATATACTGTTGCTTTGTTACCGGATAGGAGGATGTAAAGGTAGATTTAGCATATTATATATATAGAACCATATACTTGCTGTTACCAGATAGGTTAGGATGTAAGGGTAGATTTTTATCATATAAGATATATAGATATCATATACTGTGCTGGTTACCAGATAGTAGGATGTATAGTAGATTTCATCATATAAGATATATAGATACCATGACTTGTCTGGTTACCAGATAGTAGGATGTATGTTCGATTTATCATATATAGATATATAGATATCATTACTGTGCTTGTTAACCGATAGGTAGGATGTAAGGTAGATTTATCAGATTAGATATATAGATATCATATACCTGTGTCTGTTACTGATAGGTAGACTAAGGGTAGATTTAGGATCATATATAGATTATATAGATACCAGATACTGTGTGCGGTTACTGAATTGTGTAGGATGTTAGGTAGATTTTATCATATATAGATATATAGATACCATATACTGTGATGGTTACCGGATAGTTTGATTAAGGGTAGATTTTCCATATATAGATATAATATCATATACGTGCGGGTTACCGGGTAGGTAGGATGTAGGTAGATTTATCATATATCGATATAGAAGATACCATATAGCTGTTTCTGGTTACCGACAGGTAGATGTAAGGTAGATTTATCATATATAGATATATAGATAAACCATATACTGTGCTGTTAACCGGATAGGTAATGATGTAAGGGTGGATTTATCATATATAGATAATCGTACCAGTTACTGTCTGGTTCCAGATAGGTATGATGTAAGGTATATTTATCATATATAGATATATATATACCACACTACTGTGCTGGTTACCAGACAGGTAGGATGTAGGGTAGATTTATCATATAATAGGAATTATAAGATACCATAATGTGCTGATTTAAACGTATAGTAGGATGTAGGGTGGTTTATCATATAATAGATATATGATACCATGTACTGTGCCTGTTACAATAGGTAGGATATAGGGTCGATTTATCAATATAGATATATAGATAATCATATACGTCTGGTTACCAGAATATGTAGGATGTAAGGGTATATTTATCCTAATAGATATATAGATATCATATACTGTGCTGGTTACCATATCAGTGTAGGTGGTAAGTGTTATTTATCATATATATATATATATATATCATATACTGTCTGGTTACCGATTATGTAGGATGTAAGGTAGATTTTATCATTTCTTCTTATAGATACCATTACTGTGCTGGTTACCAGATAGGTAAGGTGGTGTAAGGGTAGATTTTATCATATTATATATATAGATATCATATAACTGTTCTGGTTTCCAGATAGTTAGGATGTACCGGTAATTTACATATATAGATAATAGATACCATATACTGTGCTGTACCATATAGTAGGATTTAAGGGTAGATTTATCATATATATATTATAGAATTACCATATACTGTGCTGGTTACCAGAATAGGTAGTTGTAGGGTAGTTGTTCATATATAATATAATAGATATCTAGACTGGTGGCTGGGTTACCGGGATATGTAGAATGTAAGGGTAGATTATCAATATCGATATATATATATAATATACTTTGGCTGGTTACCGGATAGGTAGGATTAGGTATATTTTCATATTAGATAATATAGATAACCATAGACTGGTGCTGGTTACCAGATAGGTAGGGTGTCAAGGGTAATTTATCATATAAGATAAATCTAATACTTGCTGGTACCAGATAGGTAGGGTGTAGGTAGATTTATCATATATAGATCTATAATCTCATATACTTGCTCGGTTTACCGGATAGGTAAATGTAAGGGTAGATTTTAACATATATGCTATATAGATCTCATCTCCTGTTGCGGTTACCAGATGGTATGGTTACGGGTAGATTTATCTATAATATATATGATATCATATAACTGTGCTGGGTACCGGATAGGTAGGATGTAATGGTTAGATTTATCAGATATATATATATATATACCATATACTGTGCTGGTTACCGATATGTAGGATGTAAGGGTAGATTTATCATATATATATATATAGATACCATATACTGTCTTGTTACCAATTAGGTAGGGGTGTAAGGGTAATTTATCATATATATATATATATATAATATACCATACTACTGTGCTGGTTAACGATAGGTAGGATGAAGGGTAGATTTTCATATATAGATATTAGTACCATATACTGTGCTGGTTACCGTATAGGTGGAATGCACGGGTAGATTTATTATATATAGATATAATCGATATCCTCTACTGTGGCTGGTTACCGGATAGGTATGGTATTTAAGGGTAGATTTATCATATCTAGATATATAGAAACCATATACTGTGCTGGTTACCGAGCGGTAGTATGTACGGGTATAATTATCATATATAAATTTTATTGACACCATATAACTGTGCTGGTTACCAATAGTAGGTAAGGGTAGATTTAATCAATTATATATATTATGAACCTATACTGTGCTGGTTACCGGATAGGTAGGATGTAAGGTAGATTTATCACTATATAGATATATAGATACCATATCCTGTGCTGGTTACCGGATAGGTATGATGCAAGGTAAGATTTTATTATATAGAATATATAGATATCATCTACTGTGGCTGTTACCGTATAGGTAGGATGTAAGGGTAATTTTATCATTATAGAATATATAGATACCATATACTGTGCCTGGTTACCGGATAGGTAGAATGTAATGGTAGATTTATTTATAAGATATATGATATCATATACTGTGACTGGTTACCGGATAGGTAGGATGTAAGTGTAGAGTTATCATATAGATCATAAGATCCCATATACTGTGCGGGTTCCGGATAGTAGGATGTACGGGTAGACAATTTTAAAAAAAATCATATAATTAATATATAATATCATATACTGTTCTGTTACGTATAGGTAGATCAGGGTAGATTTTATCATATATAGATATATAGATACCATATCCTGTGCTGGTTTACCAGAATATTAGGATGTAAGGGTAGATTTATCATATATAGATATATAGATACCATATACGTGCTGGGTTACTCCGGATAGGTATGTGTAAGGGTAGATTTTATCATTATAGATATATAGATACCATATACTCTGCGCTGGTTACCAGATGGTTAAGATGAAGGGAATAGAAGATTTATCATATCAGATCTATGATATCATATACTGTGCTGTTACCGGATAGGTAGATGTAAGGGGTAAGATTAATCATATATAGATATATAGATACCCTATACTGGTTCTTGTTACCGGATTGGTAGGATGTATCGGTAGATTTATCATATATAGATATATAATACCATATACTGTGCTGGTTACGATAGGTAGGGATTGTAAAGTGTAATATTTATCTATATAGATATATAGAAACCATATACTGTGGCTGGTTACCAGATAGTAAGGATGTAAGGGTAGATTTAATATCATATATAGATATATAGATCTCATTACTGTGGCTGGTTACCAGATAGGTAGGAGGTATAGTAGATTTATCATATATATGATATATAGATCTATACGTGCGGTTACCCGATAGGTAGATGTAAGGGTAGATTTATCATTATAGATATATAATATAATAACTGGTGTGTGGCTGGTTACCGGATAGGTGTATTAAGGTAGATTTACATATATAGATATATAGATCTCATTACTGTGCTGTTACTGATAGGTCGACGTAAGGGTAGATTCTCATATATAGATATATAGATACCATATACTGTCTGGTTTCCTGGATTGGTGATTAATAGGTAGATTTCTCTATATAGATATATGATACCATATCCTTGTGCTGGTTCCACCGGATAGTAGGATTAAGGGTATATTTGTATCATATATGATATATAGATATCATATACTGTGCTGGTTACCGGATAGTTAGGATGTAATGGTAGATTTATCATATTAGAATATATAGATACCATAGACTGTGCTGGTTACCAGACAGGTCTGATATGTACGGGTAGATTTATCATATATAGATATATAGATACCATATACTGTGCTGATTACCCGGATAGGTAGGATGTAAGGGTGGATTTATCCATAATAGTATATAATACCAATTTCTCGTGGCTGGTTCCAGTAGGTAGGATGTAAGGGTAGATTTTATCTATAATGATATATAGATACCCCCATACTGCTGGTTACCATACAGGTATATGTAAGGGTAGTATTTATCCTATATAGATATATAGATACATATACTGTGCTGATTACCGGAACTAGGTAGGATGTAAGGGGGGTGGATTTATCATATATAGATAGTAGATACATTACTGTGCTGGTTACCGAATAGGTAGGATTAAGGTCGATTTATATATATAGATAATAGATATCAATACGTGCTGTTACTGCAGATATGTAGGATGTAGGGTAGATTTATAATATATCTAGTATATAGATATCATATACTGTGCTTGCGTTACCGATAGTAGATAAGGGGTATATTTATCATATATATATATATAGATATCAATATACTGTGCTGGTTCCGATGGTATGATGTAAGGGTAGATTTATCATATATAGATATCTAGATATCATATACTGTGCTGTTACCAGATAGTAGATTAAGGGTAATTTAATCATATATTGAATATAGAACCATATACTGTGCTGTACCGGATAGGTAGGAGTATGTAGATTTTACCATATATAGATATATAGATATCATATACCATGCTGGTTACCGATAGGGTATGAGGTAGGGTAGATTTCCATATATAGACATATAGATATGATATACTGTGCTGGGTTATACCAGATAGGTAGGATGTAAGGGTAGATTTATCATATATAGATTATATAGATATAATATCTGTGCTGGTTCCCATACCGGTAGATGTAATGGAGATTTATTCATATATAGATATATAGATATCATATACTGTGCTGGTTACGGATAGTAGGATAAGGGTAGATTTATCATATATAGATATATAGATACCATATACTGTGCTGGTTACCGACAGGTAGGATGTAGTGTAGATTTATCATATCTGGATATAGAGATCCATATACTGTGCTGGTTACCAGACATTAGGATGTAAAGGGTAATTATCATATATAGATATATAGATATCATATACTGGTGCTGTTACCAGACAGTAGGATGTAAGGGTAGATTTATCATTATAGATATATAGATCCATATACTGTGCTGGTTCCCGGATAGGTAGGATGTTAAAGGGTAGATTTATCATATATATATATAGATCCCATTACTGTTCTAGTTACCGGATAGTTAGGATGTGGGTAGATTTATCTATATAGAATCATATACTGTGCTTGTTACCAGATAGGTAGGATGTAGGGTGATTTTATCATATATAGATATATAGATATCATATACTGTTTCTGGTACCAGTTAGGTAGATGTAAGGTAGATTATCATATATAGATATATAGATTCATATACTGTGCTGGTTACCATATATGTAGGATGTAAGGGTAGAATTTACATATATCGATATTAGATATCATATAATGTTGGTGGTTACCAATAGGTATTGACGTAATGGTAGAATTTATCATATAAGATATCATATACCTGTGCTGGTTCCCAGGATAGGTAAGATGTAGGGAGATTATCATATATAGATTATCCAGATACCATATCTGTGCGGGTACCAGATTAGGTAGATGTAAGGCTAGATTTATCATATATCAGAATATATAGATCCATATACTGTGCTTGTTACCATATAGGTAGGATGTCAGGGTGGATTATCATATATAGATCTATAATACCGATATACTGTCTGGTTACCGAGATAGGTAGGATGTAGGTAGATTTATCATATATAATATATGATATCATATCTGTGCCTGTTCCATAGATGTAGGATGTAAGGGTAGCTTTATCATATCTAGTCTATAGATAATCATATACTTGTGGCTGGTTACCGATAGGTAGTCGCATCTAACGAACCTCGGCTTACCCATTTACATCTCTATACATATCACCTGCACATATCTAGATACCATATCCTGTGCTGGTTACCAGATAATTAGGATGTAAGGGTGATTTATCATATATAGATATATAGATACCATTACGTGCTTGGTTTACCGGATGGTAGGATGTATAGGTAGATTTACATATATAGATACCATATACTGTCTGGTTCCCCGGATAGTAGGATGGTAGGGTTAGATTTTATCTATATATATATATAGATATCATACTGTGCTGGTTTACACCGGATAGGTAGGATGTAAAGGGTAGATTTATCATATATAGATATATTATATACCATATACTGTGCTGGTTACGGATAGGTAGATTAAGGGTAGATTTATCATATATAGATATATATATACCATATACGGGTGCGGGTTACCGGATAGTTATGATGTACGGGTAGATTATCATAATAGATATATAGAATACCATATACTGTGCTGGTTACCAGATAGGTAGGATTAAGGGTAGATTTATCATATATAGATTATATAGATACCAATATACTGTGTCTGGTTACCGGATAGGTAGGATGTAGGTTAGATGTATCTATATAGATATATATAGTACCATATACTGTGCTGGTTACCGGATAGGTAGGATGTAAGGGTAGATTTATCTATATATATCTAAGATACCATATACTTTGCTGGTTACCAAATTAGGTAGGATGTAAGGGTAGATTTATCATATCTAGTAGATAGGATATCATGAGTAGCTGTGCTGGTCCCGGATGGTAGGATTAGGGTAAGATTTATCATATATAGATATATAGATAAACCATATCTTGCTGATTCCCGATAGGTAGGATTATGGGTGTATTTATCATATATATATATATGAGATATCATATACTGTGCTGGTTATCGGCTAGAAGTAGGATGTAAGTGTAGATTTATCATATATAGATATATAGATATCATATACTAGTTCTGGTTACCAGATAGGTAGGAGTAATGTAGATTTAGCATCTATAGATATATAGATACATATACTTCTTGTTACCAGATAGGTGGATGTAAGGGTAGAATTTATCATATATAGATATATAGATATCATATACTGTGCTGGTTACTCAGATAGGTTAGGATTAGGGTAGATTATCATAATTGATATATAATCCATATACGGGTGCTGTTACCGTATAGGTTAGGATGTAGGGTCGATTTTACCATATATTAATATATATATATCATATACAATGCTGGTTCGCCGGATACGGTAGATGTAAGGGTAGTTTTATCATATATATATTATAAGGATAATACCATATACTGTGCTGGTTACTTACTGGATTGGTAGTATGTATAGGTAGATTTAATCATATATATATATATAGATACCATATACTGTGCTGGTTACCGGATAGGTGATGTCAGGGTAGATTATCATATATAGATATATAGATATCATATACTGGCGGGTTCACCTGGATAGGAGGATTAGGGTAGATTTATCATATATAGATATATAGATCCATTTACTGTGCTGGTTACCAGATCGGTAGGATGTAAGGCTAGATTTATCATATATAGATATTAATACATATCCTGATGGCTGGTTTATCAGATATTAGGATTAAGGGTAGTTTATCATCTATAGATATATATATACCATATCTGTGCTGGTTAGCCATATAGTGTAGGATGTAGGGTCGATTTTATCATATATAGATATATAGATATCATATACTGTGCTGGTTACCAGATAGTATGATGTAGGGTAGATTTATCATATCTAGATATATAGATAGCATATACTGTGGTGGTACACGGATAGGTAGGATGTAAGGGTAGATTTTATCATATATAGATTAGAGATACCTAATACTGTGCTGGTTACCAATAATTAGGATGTAGGAGATTTTATCATATCTAGATTATGCACCATATACTGTGCTGGTTAACCGGATTGGTTAGGATGTATAGTTATAATTTTATCATATATAGATCCATATACTGTGCTGGTTACACCGCCGATAGGGTAGGATGTATGGTAGATTTATCATATATGATATATAGATATCATATACTGTGCTGGTTACCGATAGGTAGGATGTAAGGGTCGATTTATCATATATAGATATATAATTATACCATATACTGTGCTGGTTTACCGGATAGTAGGAGGTAAGGGGAGATTTTATCATATATAGATATTCTATACCATTACTGTTCTGGGTCCGGATAGGTAGGATTTAAGGGTAGATTTATCATATATAGATATATAGATACATATACTGTGCTGGTTACCATAAGGTAGGATGTAAGGGTAGATTTATCCATATATAAGATATATCGATATCATATACTGTGCTGGTTACCGGAGAGGGAGGATTAAGGGTATATTATCATATAGATATATATATCCATTACTGTGACTGGTTTACCGATAGGTAGGATGTAAGGGTAGATTTATCAATTATGATAGATAGAACCATATCCTGTGCTGTTTACCATATGTAGGTGAAAATGTAAGGGTAAGATTTTATCATATATAGAATATAGATATCCTATACTGTGCTGGTTACCGGATAGTTATGATGTAAGGGTAGATTAATCATATATAGATATATAGATACCTATACTTTGCTGATTACCGGATATGTAGGATTGTAAGGGTGGATTTTCATATATCGATTTAATAATTCATATACTGTGCTGGGTTACCGATAGTAGGATGTAAGGGTTAGTATTATCATATATAGATATATAGATATCATATACTGTGCTGGTTACATATGGTAGATGTACGGGTAGATTTTATCATATATAAATTTTATAGATGCATACATACGTGCTGGTTACCATAGGTCGGATGTAGGTAGATTATCAGATATAGGTATATAGATCTCATATACTGTGCTGTTACCAGATAGGTAGAGATGTAGGTTAGATTTTCATATATTGGGATATATAGAATACCATATCTGTCTGGTTACCGGATAGGTCGGATTTAATGGTAGATTTACCATATATAAATATTAGATATCATATACAATGCTGGTTATCGATAGGTAGGATGTAAGGGTAGATTTTCTCATATGATAGACATATAGTATGAATAGAAACCCTTTGTGCTTGGTACCAGATAGGTAGGATGTAAGGGTAGATTTAATCATATATAGATGTTAGATACTATACTGTGCCTGTTCCAGCCAGGTAGATGTAAGGGTAAGAGATTATTCATATATAGATATTAGATATCATATACTTGTGGTCTGGTTAACGATATGTAGGATTTACGGGTAGATTTTTCATCTATGATATATAGATTCAACAGATCACCATCTCGTGCTGGAATAATACTGGTGACTACTGTGCTGTTACCCCAGACAGTAAATGATGAATAAGGGTAGATTTTAAATTCATATATGGATATATATATAATCATCTACTTGTGCAATGGTTTACCTACAACCGAACTGTAGGATGTAAGAAGGAGATAGATTTATCATTATAGATAGATATATAATATCAATACTTTGCTGGGGTTCACGGAATAGTAGGATGTAAGAAAGGTAGATTTTAAATCATATATAGATAATATATCAATAAAACCAATTTTAGACTGTGCTGGTTACCAACCAAAAAAAAAAACAGGTATAGAAAAGATGATAAGGAAAGGTGATTTATCATATATGGTATATAATATCAAAAAAATCATATACTGACTGTGTGGTTAACCAGACCTGTGGAGATGTACGGGTAGAATTAATCATAAATCGATAATATCAGAAGGACCACAGAACTGAGTTATAACAGGGAACTCTGGTAACCACTCAATGCCCATTATAAGGGATAATGTATCCCCTACTGTAAATTATAAGGATATTAGAAATCACTGGGAGTGGTCTGGTGTCTATATAAAGGTACAAGACAAGACTGAAAAACAGTTATACAGGGAACTCTGGTAACCACTCTTTAATTATAAGGGATATGTATCACCATACTGTAAATTATAATGATATAGAATTCACTGAGGAGTTCTGTGGGGGTCTATATAAAGAGGTACAAGGACCACCGACTGAGTTATGCAGGAAACTCCTGGGTCCCACTCATGTATATACCGGGATATGTATCCATACTGGAATTAATAAAAGGATTTGAAGTCATTGAGGGTTTTCGTGTCTAAATATAATGTACAAGGACAACATACTGAGTATACAGGGAACTCGGGTACCACTCCTGTATTAATAAGGGATAATGTAATCCCCTACTGTACAATATAAGGATATTAAAGTCACTGAGGAAAGTTCTGTGTCTATATAAAGGTAACAAGGGCACAGCCTGAGTTATCAGGGAACTCTGGTACCACTCACATGTATTATTACGGGATAATGTATCCCCCTACTGTAAATTATAAGGATCTTAGAAAGTCACTGAGGAGTTCTTTGTCTATATAAACAGTACAAGGACAACGACTGATTTATACCAGGGAATCTTGGGTCCCATCAATGCTTTAAGGATAATGTATCCCTACTGTAAATTAATAAAGGATATTAAAGTCACTGAGGAGTTCTGTTGGTCCATTAAAGGTACAAGGCCAGCTGAGGGGGTTATACAGGAATCTCTGGTACAACTCATGTATTATCAGGGATAATGTATCCCCGATGTCAATTAGAAAAATGATATTCGAAGGCAACTGCGGATTTCTGTGTCCATATAAAGTCAAGGACACGACTGAGTTATAACGGAACCTGGGTACCACTCATGGTATTATAGGATAATGTATCACCTACGTAAAATAAGGGATATTAGAAGTCACCGAATTAGTTCGGTGTCTATATAAAGGGGCCAGGAACACCAGAACTGAGTTATACACAGTGAGACTCTGGGTTACCAACTCATGTATTATAAGGGATAATGTATCACCCTACTGTAATTAATCAGGAATTAGAAGTCCTGAGGAGTTCTGTGGTCTATATAAAGGTACAAGAGCCAGACTGAGTTCTCCCATGGAACTCTGGTACTACTCATGAACTTATACAAGGGGATAATGTCTCCCCTACTGTAAATTATAACAAATTAGAAGTCACTGAGGAATCCTGTGTCTAGAAATAAAGGTACATTAGTTAATGATTCTTTGTGGTGACATATCATGTATGGTTCAAATGTGATAGTGTTCCTTGTGACTTCCTTTTAATTATTATAAGGATTAAAGGATATACTAATCTTAAATACGGCTAATACTAATCTATACTAGTATACTATCTCTCTGTAGTAATTTACAGATTTTGTAAGTTATAATGAATATTGGTTAAATTTGTTTCCCTACTGTAAAATATAAGATATACATTTTTCAATTGACAAGCTGTGACTTGAATGCCTTCCTCTTGGTTTTTGTCATATAATATCTCTATCCTCCTTATTTAAGATTATATAGACAGATTCATGTTTAATTTTTAGCTGCCATTTAGATTCTCTTAAACAGACAGTACATATAAGGCTATAAATCCCCTTTCCATAATAACAAGTTCAGGATATTTCCTCCCCCCCCGTGTTGTTATATATTTAAACATCTACATGGGCGCCTGGCCATACTGTGCATGTATTCAGCCAGACAGCTATTTGCCTTATTACAATTTAAAAAAACTCCTTCTTTCTCGACAGGTAAATGGCAGTACGGCAGCCCCTACCTATGAATAATACTGTGGTAATAGAAGGAACCGACCCCCTTGTGAATTAAGTATAAAATGTCTATTCCAATAAATACACCCAGTGGGGTAATAGATCTTTTCTTTTTTTCCCCATCACATGCTCCAGACGCAGTTACCATAGCAGTTTTTAGGAACAATGTGGGATAGAAAGGACAATTCAATATCTATCACATTGGCACACTGGGGGTCGGGAGTTACCATACTACAACCACCCTCTGGTAACGCATTTACTTCTAATTATATCATCACATGTAAATTGTCCTCACCCACTCTGATCTTGCACTTTGGTTTGTTTAATATTTATTACCCTGTATGTAATGTAGACTATGACACGAAGATGTTGGCGCTATAAAAGAAAAAATCCATAAATATAATACATAATCTAATTCTTTTTTTCCTTTCTCTTCTTTTTTTACCAAACCTTCCTTTTGGGATCCTGGACCCTCACAGAGCAGCTCGTGCTTTTGGGGAGTATCTCTCAGGCCCATCCTGACAAGCAAGAAACGGATCAGTAAGACCGTCTATATTAACTTTTCTAAACCTTCTCGGCAAAAGCCCTCCCCACTCACATGATGGTCGGACACTTTTACCATAGTTGAAGCATGCTTCGTGGATTCTCCTACTAGCCCCGCCCTCTCCCCCCTGGCCAGAGCCTGGCCAAGTATCTCTACTAAGCAGGTGCTGCAGAAATCAGAAATGCCCGGATACTGCACAATGGCCGATCCTTTTTTTTTTTAGAATCCCATTCGGATCAATTTAGATTTTAACGTTAGTTCTCCTTATAAGTTTCAGCAGCCTAAAAGGCTCCGTCCCATTTGTAAAAGCTGATGATAATGGCCGACTGATGCCAACCTGGTTTGTTTTCTATTTTTTTTTGTCTTTTTTTTTTTTCCCCCAAAAAAATGTAATTCATGGTGTTTTTCTTTTCTTTATTATCCAATAACACTGCAAGGTCCCATCTCACAATTTACCCGCTGATTAAACAAACTCTTTAAAACTACTTACTACTTGACTGAACTTGTACCTGTAAACTTACTTTCTAAACTGAACTGACTGGGTACTAAACTCTTGTGTCCTGACTGTTGTGTTTAACCTGGGTTTTTTTCTAACTCAACTTTCTTCTTACGTAAAACCGCTCAACATGGTTTACTTACTTACTCTCTTGACTAAACTTGACTGACTTTGTTGACTTTGTGCAGGTGGGCAACTTAACCTACTGCTGAACTACTCTGGTGGCTTTTTTTGTTAAAAACTGTACATACTTTAACTTTTTGGTTGTCTTAACTTCATACTTTTCTAACTCGGTTTTCCTACTGACTACTTGGAACAAACCTAAACCTTTTTAACTCTTTTAAAAAACTCACTACTAAACTTCAACTGAAAACTTACTGAAACAACTACTTTAAACTAACTTGGAACTACTGAAACTTTTGTAAACCTCTTGACTGTCGCTGCACTTTTTTGTCTTGGGTCTGACCTAAACTACTGCCTTACTGGGGCAAACTGGACTTGACTTTTTTTTTTTTACTGTAAAACCCTTTGTAACTGATTTACTCTTTAACTACTTTTTACTGGTAAAACTTAACTTGTAAACTTGTACTCTACTTTAAACTTTTAACTCTTAAACTTAACTGCTAGTTGGAAACTTTAAACTCAAACTGTGGTTTGGCATTACTTGTGCTTCTTGGTACTCTACTACTAAACTCTTTTTTCTCTTCTTTAAAACTTCCTAAACTGAAACTTTAAAAACAACTGCAAAAACTACCAAACTTTTTAAACCTGTTTTAAAACTACTTGTGTTTTTTACCCTGGATTTGTACGTACTTGCTAAACTACTTTGCTTGTGAAACTGGAACTTGACTTACTTACGAAACTCTAACTACTGAAACTCTGAACTAAAACTTCTACTACTTACTACTAACTACTGAAACTGAAACTTGTTAAACTTGTGAACTGCTGTACTAAACTTTGACTTTGTTTTTGTGAAATTACTAACTACTAAACTGACTGGTTTTTGGGGACTCTTGTTTGACTTGTCTAAACTTAACCTGTGTACTGCCTCTGAAAAAAACCAGATCCCCGCCGTTCAAATTACCCCCTCACACACAACTTTTCAAAAGCACACAGGATGTACAGAACGACCAATTACAATTCCATAACTCGCCGTCTTAACATGTTTAGCCTGTATTTAACATACAAAACACAAACTGTGGGACGCTTTAGAATGTAATTAATCTAGTATTATTATATTAATGTGGCTACAGGATATAAGACAGAAACACTGGCTAGTAATATTACATATAATATTGTAGAAGGTATTAATGAATACTGATCACACAGATCATGTTTAAAACCGTTCCCTGTCTACAAAGTCAGTTTATGAATTCAATTCTCAACAGAAATCTCCACATCAAAAGATGAAATTATAAGTAATAAATTACCTTTGGGGGATTATAACCTTCACATGTACTTAGTGGGCAAAAAAAAAAAAAAAGATTTTATTGTTTACACTAGTCCCAGCATCCTCTCTGCTTCTGGGTGCACCTCCCTATGAGCCAAATCCATATTGGCACACTCCCCATAGCCTTGGAAAAGAGTTTACAAAATCACCAACAGCAAAAGACCATGGGCAACAGGCAAAAAGGAAAAGCGTTTATTACAATATTTACTGGTCCCGTTCAATAGGGGCGATAAGATTCCACAAAAAACCACATTTTTATAAAATCTTTATGAAATTTTACCCAGGTTTCGATAGAATTTTAAAAATACAATTAAATAATCACTTTTCCTACAAATATTAAGGATTTTCTTTCAGAATTCAGAATAAATTATTTTTCTTATTAAACACCCCAGTTCATTCCCAATGCCCGCATTCCTATTGGATAAGGACTTGGGCCCCTGGTATTGAATAAGGACATTGGCCCCATTTAAAAAATACTTTGGATAGGACTTGGCCTGTGGTATTGAAATAATACATTGGCCCCACAATTGGCCCATTTATGGAATAAGGACATTGGGCCCGTTGGTATTGAAAATAAGGACATTGGCCCATTTAAAATAAAATTGTGTAGGACAATTGGGTCCCAGCATTTAATTGATAAGGACATTGGGGCCTGTGGTTTGAATAAGGAACCTTGGCCCATTTAAAATTGATAAGTACATGGCTGTGGAGTGATAAGACATTGGCCGGTGGTATTTGAAATAGGACATGGGCCCCATTTATAATTGGATAAGGACACCATTGGTTGTGGGTATTGGATAAAGGAACATTGGCCGCGTATTGAATCAGTAAGGGCATTGGCCCATTTAAAATTTGGATAAGGACTTGGCCGTGGTATTGAAATAAGGACCTTGGCCCATTTAATTGGATAAGGACATTGGCCCATTTTACATAAAACAATTGGATAAGGAGACATGTGGCCCATTTAATTTGTAATACGGACATTGACCCATGTAAATCTGTTTTAATAACAGCAAAGGTGCCCTTTTATTAGCTCTGAAATCCCCCGTTCAGCAGTAAACAACCACGTCTCTTGGCGTTAATTGAGCTCTCTCAACCTGTTTGGGTTAACGAAATCTCCCGCATGGAGCTTTCTTCACTTAACGACTCATGAGAACAAGGGCCATATCAAACATCGTTTTTTAAAATAACAATCGTGTTAATCTAATAAACGATACCGATCGTTATTTTAAATATCAAAATCGTAATCCATGATATCGCCACCGTAAATCCTACGGTACCGATATTGTAGAATAACGATCGTTATTTTACACGACCGCATGGTTCCTCATTTTTAAAGGAGCCGCGCGACTCATCGTAGAATAACGATCGGAGATTTGTAATTTACGGGTGGCGATATCGTTGAATTACGATCCGATATCGTAAAAAAATAACGATCGGTATCGTAGACCACCGATTGGTTTATTTTAATTTAACGGCGAATCGTAAAAATACGCTAACAATGTTTGATAAATATGGCCCAAGTAACAGAGAATTTGTAGGAGACATAGATAATTTTCTCTTTTGTTAGAAAATAGATTCACACAATATACAGAAATTGGGGCCTTGTAAAACATCCTATAAAGTGGCAACCAAGACCACAAATATGAAAATACCTAAAAAAAATAGAAGTCTAGTGCACAAACAATTCTAAATAGGCAAGTACCAGTGAGGATAGGACCCAGTTTAATAAAGTACCAGTAGGTCGGAGAACCCAGTAATATAAAGTTCCCAGTAGGATAGGACCATTTATATAATTACCAGTAGGTAGAACCCAGTTTATATAAAGTACCAGTAGGGTAGGACCCAGTTTACTATAAAGTTGGCCAGTAGGAATAGGACCGCCAGTTAATATAACGTACCGGTACGGATAGGACCCAGTTATATAAAAGTCCTCAGTAGGATAGGACCCAGTTATATAAAGTACCATTAGGATAGGACCCCAGTTAGATTAAAGGTACCAGTAGGATATACCCAGGGATATAAAATACCAGTAGGAGAGGGGAACCAGTTTATATACGTACCAGTAGAATAGGACCCAGTTTATATAAAAAAAAGTAGATAGGAACGCCGTCTATAGAAAGTACCAGTAGGATAGGCCCAGTTATTAAATACAAGTAAGAAATAGGACCCAGTTATATAAAGTACCAGTAGGATAGGCCCAGTTATATAAAGTACCAGTCGGATAGGAACCCCCAGTTATATAAAGTACCAGTAGGATAGGACCCAGTTATATAAAGTACCAGTAGGATAAGGACCCAGTTATAATAAAGTACCGTTAGGATAGGAACCCAGTATATAAAGTACTAGTAGGATAGGACCCATTTTTATAAATAAAGTACCAGTAGGGTTAGGAACCCAGTTTATAAAGTACCATAGGATAGGACCCCATTTATAAGAAAGTACCAGTAGGCTGATAGGGACCAGTTAATATAAAGACCATAAGTCGGACCCCAGTTTTTTATATCAAGTACCATTAGGGATAGGACCCAGTTTATAAAAGTCACGCACAGTTAGGATAGGAAAACCCAAACATTAAATATATTCCCTCCTTGTTTTTTGTCCTTCTCAGATCACCTGCTTGTCCCAAGAGGACTCACCATTAAATGCTTCAGGCTACCCCGAACAAGAGTCTCTTTCCTCCATCTCTCAGACAGCCAAACTGGACAGGAGTTTTCTCTGAGGAGCACCGGGAACATCTCCCCAGCGACACGCACCAAACCCCTGGGTCTAAACACCATCTCCTCCCGGAGAGAGACCAATGTGGTCCGACAGGACGTAAATGAGCTGGTAGTCCATGAAGGCGGACATGACGAGATTCATCGGCCGCCATTCCAACAAAAACCAAAAAAAACCCACCCCCGCCACCACCAACCCCTCCAGAATTCCTGGCAGTGCCCCACAACAGTCACTAGGCCGAGCAAGCTGTATCAGGCACCAGACAGACTCGAAGAATGTCCGAGCTGGTTTACCAGGCTAACGGTGCCTACTCAGCAACTCGTTGGACTTGGAGCAATCATCAACAATCTCAGTGAGTCAGGTGGAGACCGGAAAAGCTGGAACGCAAAAAATGGTACGCTCGCAGGGTGTCCCGGATTCATTACAGGGGAAGGGGTCCGGCAGATAAAACATATTGGCTGGACAAAATGAACTCCTGTTTAATTTAAAGTCTATCAATAAATACATAGAAATAAGTCCTTACTAGAGGTGTTGTGTTGCATTTAATACACTTTTTATGATCCCCTCCTACTGAATTTTTACTTCTAACCTGACGTTGACTTTTTCTGTGAAGTCAACATGCTCAGTAGTCACTATGAGCACACTGGTAGAAAGAATTTCCCCCACATGCAAAAATCACACATATCAACCATCCACCCTTCACGTATCAAGAAAAGTTTATGATAATAAGTGCGACTTGATTGACACTGAAATGTAAGATTGTTCAGCATTTGGATATCTAAAGATAGGCGACAGAAATCCAATATAAAATGGTGCAGAGATAGTGGGGGATTGATGATGAGTTTCCAGTAATAGGCAATTCAATTTTTTTTTATATTATCAGGGATTCAATAATAGTTTTTTATTATCTTTAGAAAGCGGTGATAATTTTTTGACACACCAATCAGATTTGCTTTTCAAGTGTTCAATGAGATCTGATTGGTTGGGGCCAAATTATCACATTTTTTAAACCATAAGAACTTTATTAAAATCTCCCCTATATATATATTTTTCATTTTATTATAGATGTCCTTTAAGGAAGACGTTTCATAGTTTAGACCCTAGGTTCAATTGATTTCCCATTTACATAAAACTATAAAAAAACCCCAAATAAATCCTATTGCAGACTCACACGGACTGGATTGATATAACAGTTGATTTCTGAATTGAATTATTCATCAAGCTTCAACACCTCAACAATCAGACGATCCATGAAACCATCGAGAGATATTGATTAATGATCAACATGTTCGCCCCTGTTAATCAATGTAAAAACCGGTTTTGATTTCAAAATGAAATATAAAAGTTAGCGTTTGTGGTTGATTAGATGAGAACGATAAGGATTTTAGCCGTTTAGAAAGGCCACTTACCACTGCCGATATGCTGGATGAGTAGGTTTCGCTAATTGTAAGATTCAATGTTATTTTCACGTACACCTCTTGTGGAGATGCAAAGGGTAAGTACCGTAATAAGGTATGCACTAGATTATCCTGACGGCTTATGGACCAGATGCGTCCGATCCGCGTTTAGTGGGTTTGTTTCAATCAACTTCAATATTTTTCATGATTTTCCTGATTGATGTTTCAGTTGCGTCCGCCTGTTACTACTACTTACACCTTGCGTGCTACTACCTACTGTTGGGTCCAGCATGGATCTGGGCGGTTGGTACTTTGGGTCCACAATCAACCAGCTACAAGCTCATACATCCGTGTTCCGTTTACTTTATCTCTCAGTCAGTGGGACGGGTTTCCGTGCATGCGAAGGGTCCAGGGCTTTAGTGTTTATTTATTCTCATAGCTGACATATTTCACCCTGGGGATACTACAGGTTTAAAAGGGACGTGTTGCTCCTCTCTGTGCCCATTCTGTTAAGTCGGTGGATAAGCAGGTACAGGGCGTAAGAAGATATGAATGGGCCTTTCCTGGATAATTTCATAAACTCCCGCCTCTGTTTTTTATTTTTCACTAACAGATGATGTCCCAAACAGGACTGTTCCCTAAAGAAAACCTCTTCATCACCTTTTCACACTGCACCACAACTATCAATCGTGAGTATCGTACAGCAGACTTCTAGTAACCTGCACTGCAAACGCAGGGACTGACTTACAATTAAAAGGGCATGTTCCCGTCGGACCATATTTATAAGCCGCGATCGTGTATTGTAATTTACATCACGATCGTACCATGTGCGGCCGTTAAATATTAACGAACATTCGAATCGTAGAATATACCGTTCGTATTAACTACTGCAATGGTATGCTATGGGATCGTAAATACCATTTTCGTTATCATAGAATTTTTAAAGATCAGTTATCGTTATCTCCGATCGGTTTTACCGATCATAAAATTTAACGATACCGTCGTTAAAGTCGCAGTATTGCTACAAGCGATACCACGGCCTTGATAATATGGCCCTCGGTTACCTGCCTGCCCCCAATGATATTCAGAACATTTATTACCTGTATTAACTAACCAGATATATAAGGATAATGTTGTCCCCATTCTGGTAGAATAAGATGGCCCCCCCCTCCCTCCTGCTGGCCAATCATGGCTGTGACTGCTGACAAAATCCACACACACAAACCAATTATTGATTTCTGTTTCCCCTGCTGCCTCCTGTTGCACAAAAACTACGCTCAGCTTATAAAAAGCTTCATTGAGCAGAGAGATGAGGCAGATCCTTTACCAGAACAGAAAGAACTTATCATGAAATATCTGGTTAACCCACCATGTACAAACTGGGGAAAACAGCCGTTGGGGTTCTGGGCAGATAACTGACAGTCACCAGTTTTTTTGTTTTAAAGGGTGAACTTGCCCTTTAAAATTTAGCAGTTGGCACATTTTTTCTATCTTAAGAATGGCCAAGATGATTCAATCCCCCCCCCCCAAAACTTTAATTAACTGATTCCCATCATTCTTAGCTAGACACATGTGATCTAAGTAAGTGTAGCTGGGTACACCAGAAGGGACTTTTTTTGCGCCTACCGACGCGTTCGCTACGAGTCAAGCGCTTGGCCGGTAACAATGTCCACCGTCACAGCAAATTCAGCTGCAGGCAAGAATTTGCTAACGATTGATCGTGCGTTCCCAGATAGTAGCGAAACGCTCGATCTGTTGGAATTTGTCCCGACATGCCCGATCGGTCTTTTTGTCCGATCCGGAACAACGAACAAACGATGTCGTTCACCGCACCCGCCCTACATCAGCGAGATTTTTTCGTCCGATCGAACCGACATGCCGTGAATCGGTCCAGTCGCTGAAAATTTGGCTGGTGTACCCGGCCTAAGAAAACAAAACAGCAATTACTAATAATCCCCCAGTATGTCACCGAGAAAGAAAAAAACAGCAAATACGTATAATCCCCCAGTAATGTCAAACACCGAGATCATCATTTATAAGGAATATACTTACAGGTTTATATTTAGACTGAGTCCTACCATTTTATCATGTGGAATAGAGAACCTAACAGGAATAATACACGCGTAATCAACGCAGGGATAGACTGTTTTCGTTCTAATGGCGAACTGGACTTATACGCCATTTTTCCCCTCTTTTATATAAATATATAATATTTTTATAATTTATTCCTCCCCCACGCTCAGTATCTCGTAGTATCTCTTTGCCAAGTGCACGGTTATGTTTTGGGTTTTTACAACTTGTGGGAACTTTCCCTCCCCGAGCAGGTGCCCGTTTCGAACGCCAGTTTCCCAGTCATCCTTTCTCTAAGTTATTCTTTTTATTCCCGTATTATTGTTGGGATTTTTTTGTATTCTAATTGTCTAAATTATCACCATTTAACATTGAAATAACTAAAATTGCGATTTCAATTCCACGCTCAGTCAGTCTCGGATTCGCAAACGGCTGAATAGAATTACAGTCCTGATTTTGAAAGACTCAGAGGGGGAGATACAGTAACGGAATCCGCCTACTTACGGCCTGAGAATCCCACAAATGCAACCGCCTACCTTTAGACGTAGTTAGTTTCACAGTAGTAGTGTTGGATCTTACGCTTATTTTGGGTGATTACGACGTTATTGTATCGCCCTGAAGTTCCCCTTTAAAAATAATGACATCCCATTCCGAGATGCTACATTATTAAACCAGTAATACTCACACAGACATTTCAATTATTTTTTTGGGACATTTCCCTAGCCAATACATGTACTGTTATTGATCGTATCAATTCAGCCATAGGTTCCCACGTAATGGTGAATTGTATGTGTGAGTGGTGCCAATGCGGTGTGGGGGTATTTGGCATTTTGGAAGATATTTGCTTTCCTGAAACCGCTGAATTTTCCCCATCAAGTAACAGGGGAACGTTTTAAGTCTTTAAATCAAAAGGGAACAGAACTGTCCCTTGTGAAACTAAAACAGCTGTAATGAGGAATGTAAGGAAGCCAATTACAAATAAAAATCAAATAGCTTGAACAAGCAAGACAACCCTAAACAATTTTAAAGTGTCATTAGTAAAAAGATGAGGAACGAGAAGTCGGACCATTAATAATAAGGGTTGGTTTATGAGGATGCTGAGAAGACAAATGGCTAAAACCAGCTTCTTCCTGATTCATAAAACTGATCACATGATAAGGCAGAGTAATTTCAAGGATTATGCACTACATATTCTAATAATCAGACCAGTTTAAAAAGGGAAGACAAACATTTTGTCCAGTTATTTTGGTCTGCGCGTGCTCCAAATCCTTTTGTCTTCAATTCTTTGTCTTGTGTCTTTGGTTCAGAAAATGTAAGTTTCCCCCCCATCCTTTTTAATGTCATTGGTGACCAAATATGTTTACATGTTTTGGGCTCGTCTGGTAACACCACAAAATGGTTTTCAGTGCATTTTCGAGGTTATGCCGGAGAGGAACAGACGGAAGCGGGAGAATGATTTCTGCGGCACTTATAAATAGGGTAGGGGGGTCTGTGTGAGGTGTGTTATACAGAGGTAGGGGGGTCTGTGTGAGTGTGTTATACAGAGGGGGGTCTGTGTGAGTGGTGTGTTATACAGAGTGTAGGGTCTGTGTAGTGTGTGTTATCAGAGGTAGGGGTTCTATGTTAGCAGAGGTAGGGGGTTCTGTGTATACAGAGGGGGGGGGTTCTGTTGTTTATACAGAGTGGGGTCTGTGTAGTGGTGTGTTATAACCAGAGGTAGGGGTCTGTGTGAGTGCGTGGTTATATAGAGTAGGGGGTCTGGTTGTGAGTGGGTGTTAATAGCACAGAGGTAGGGGTCCGGTGTGGTGTGGTGTTATACAGAGGTAGGGGTCTTGTGTGAGTGTGTTGTTATACAGAGTTCGGGGTCTGTGTGTAAGTGTGGTGTTATCAGAGGTAGGGGGTCTGTGGTGAGTTATACAGAGGTAGGGGGTTGTGTGAGTGCACGTTATAACAGAGGGGGGGGTTCTGTTGTGAGTGTGCTTTATTATCAGCGGGGGGTTCCTGTGTGAGTGCTGTGTTATACAGAGGGGGGGTCCTGTGTGAGTGCGCATTAATACAGAGGGGGGGTCTGTGGTGTGCTTATACAGAGGGGGATCTTTGTGAAGTGCACATTATACCAAGAGGGTCTGTGTGAGTGCGCATTATTACCAAGGTGGGGGGGTCTGGTGTGAGTGGGCATTATAACAGAGTGGGGTCTGGTGGTGAGTGTGCATCATACAGCAGGGGGGTCTTGAGTGCCAATAAGACAAAATGGTATGAGCCCCCAATCCTATATCAATTGTTTTCCCTTCCATAAAAATGATCGTTAATTCACTGGTATATTTTTGAGAAGTCCTTGAACAATAATCCATTGTGTTATATTCCCCATTATCTGACCTCCTTATAACAAAAACCCATGTAAGGATCACACCATACAAACAAACTCCCCAGGATGTATCTGATCAACAGTATTTGTTCCGATTTGCAATTCAAAACTTAACTGACAGACCAAATCCCACCTCATTTCGGTTTAGGACCCGCCCCTTTATGGCCCCAATATCCTTCTGGTTCCCGTGGTTGCCGGTTCACTTGCCGGTTAGGAAAGTTACACAATTGCCAATGACGGGATTATCGTAGCACAACCAGACCAAAAGATTTCTTCATCCTCTGTCCATAGTAATTTAAAACGATTAATACAATTAATTAATAAAATTACTATTAATAACGTATCGAACAAAGATTTGTCCCTTGTTATTTCTCCCCCCTCTTCTCCCCCCGCAGAAATTTCCGGAAACATCTCCGGATGGTTGTCGGAGGCGAAGAAGAGGTGCAAAGTAGACCATAGTTACCTCCGATCTGTTCGTAGCTTGGCCACATGCTCCTGTATTTCCGCGTTTAACGTACAGCCTCCTACCCCACGTCAACCGCTATAACATTGCATCATGCATCAGGGTGTTCAAATAAAAATTGGTGCTAACTTTGCCCCAACCATCAATGTTAGATTTTCAATCAACATGTTAAATACGATATGATTGGTGTGGGGCCAAAATTAGCACCCATTTTTTAAACAATAAGAACTTTTTATTGAATCTCCCTGATGTTGTGTCTTTAAATATTCAAGTAATTTATATATTTAACCTGGTGCCGACATATTGGGCCATATTTATCAAACATCATTATAATCGGTTTTTTTTTTTTTAACTATCGACGTAAAAATAACAATCGGTGTTCTAAACGTTTATTTTATATATCGATCCCGTAAATTCATGATAGCGGTACCCTAAAAATTCGGGTTCCGTAGATAACAATTGATATCGTAGAAAACTATCGTTCTTTAAATGAAATGGCGACCTACATGGCTCCTTCAATTTTTAAAGAGCCGTGCGATCGTCATAGAATACGATCGGAGATTTTACGGTGGCGATATCGTAGAATGTACGATCATCGCTATCGTACAATAATTCCATCGGTATCGTAGCACAATTGCTCATTATTATACAGCGATCGAAAAAAACGATAAACAATGTTTGTTACAAATAGGCCCATTGCTTGTCCTCTACTGATACTAAGTTCTGTATGTTTTATATTTTATTTTATTTTGTATTTTCTTGTGGTCCCAGGCCTTTTGCTGACGCAGGGAGAGGAGCTTTAAGCAGGTCATGGGAGGTGACCACACCCCAGTAAAAAAAACCGAATCCATACACGACTCTCGGGAACGTGATGCCCTTCCTGTTTAATGGGAGAGTGAGTGCTCGTCCATGGTAAATGGCAGAGTGATGCTCCATCCCGGTGTATGGGAGCGGAGTGCTCGGCCAATGTGTAATGGGAGAGTGAGTGCTCGTCCATGTGTAATGGAGAGTGAGTGCCGGTCATGGTGTAAATGGGAAGAGTGAGGTGCCCGTCCAATTATACTGGGTAGAGAAGTGCTCGTTCCATGTATAATGGAGAGTGAGTGCTCAGTCCATGGTGTAAGGGGCAAAGTGAGTGCTCGTCCATGTGTAATGGAACGTGAGTTCTCGTCCATGTGTAAATGTGTGAGTGAGTGGCCCGTCCCAATTATCATGGAGAGTAAGTGCTCGTCCATGTGTAATGGTTAGAGTGAGTCTTCGTCCATGTGTATGGGAAAGTGGAGTGGCTCGTCCATGTGTATGGGAAAAGTGATTGCTGGTCCCATGTGTAATGGAGAGTGAGTGCCCATCCATGTTGTAATGGGAGAGTGGAGGCCCGGGCCATGTGTAATGGGAGATGAGTGCTAGGTTTTTTCCCCCCTTTCCATGTGTAATGGGAGAGTGAGTGCTTATCCATGTTGTAATGGGAGAGTGAGTCTCAATCCATGTGTAATGGAGGGGAAGTGCCCATCCATAAGTGTATTTGGAGAGTGAGTGCCCATCCATGTTGTAATGGGAGAGTGATTGCTCATCCATGTGTCATGGGAGAGGTGAGTGCTCGGTCCCATGTGTAATATGGAGAGTGAGTGCCATCCATGTGTAATGAGAAGTGAGTTCTCATCCATGTTAATGGGAAAGTGAGTGCACGTCCATGTGTTATGGGAGAGTGAGTGCCATCCATGTGTAATGGGAGAGTGAGTGTGGGAGTGCCCGTACCATAGTGTAATGGGATAGTGAGTGCTCATCCCATTTGGTACTGGAGAGTGAGTGCTCGTCCATGTGTAATGGAAAGTGGTGCCCATCACTGTGTATGGGGAGTGAGTGCTCATCCGCATGCAGTGTAATGGGAAAGTGAGTGCACGTCATGTGTAATGGGAGAGTGGAGTGGCCCAATCCATGGTAATGGGAGAGTGAGTGCCCTTCATGTGAATGGGACGAGTGATGCCCATCCATGTTTAATGGGGAGTGAGTGCCCATCCATGTGTAATGGGAGAGTGAGTGGCCCATCCATGTGGTAATGGTAGAGTGAGTGCTCATCCATGTGTAATGGGGAGATCAAGGGCTAATCTAGGTCAAATCAATCAAAGGGAACGTCAAGTTGGGCAGTCCTATCTGGTGGGAACAAAACCCAGACATACCATCTTCACGCTGGGCCAATATGGGGCTAGACCCTCTGTTATTCAAAAATCTCTTTTTGTTTTTGCCAGGCCATGAACTGCTGATTCCTGCGCTGCTTTAAATGTAGAATTGTGATTACGATTGGGGAGGCAGAAAAGATATGGAAATTCATCCTGCGAAGTGAAGATTTTTATATCCCCCCCCAAGATAATGGTAAAGTCATTACTCTTCCCTGTGCCAAATGGAATGTCCTGGAACTGCATCTGATAGTAAACCAGCACATTACCCATAGACTTAAATCTTACCTAAATATTATACTATAAGTGCCCTTACTCTGAGAATGTTGTGTGTGTGTCCCGCACTCCAGTACTGTGATTTGCTCAGGCCCAGTATCCCCGCCTCATCTAACCTACGCCCCCATCCTCTGACCAGAACCTTCTATAAGTGGAAGCATTGCTCAGTAATCACTTTGAGTCAGAAGTAAAAATGAATTTCCCATCATGCATTTCCCACATGATCCCCACATGCCAACTGTCAACATTCTCAGTGACAGTAAATCTGCCCACAGCGACGAGTTTCATGATAATAATGATTGACAGATGAAATGTAAGAGGTTTTAGACTGGATATTTAAAAAGGGGACAGATCAATAATAAATGGTACAGTGATCGTTGGGAAGAATAACGTTTCCAGAACACGTTTAATGTCCCTTTGCCTTTGTCAGCTTATTTCACATCCACAGTTCCGAAAGCAGAATACATTCCAACCATCATCCCTCAGGGACGACCCCTCAATCCATTTCCCATTCTATCGTAAGGACCTTGTTATATCGCACCCGTGTTTTTATTACCATGTAAACCCTAACACCACGTATCATGTCCGTGTTTTTGGTTTCAACAGGATCACGAACCGTGCACATTTGAAGACCATTTAGGTAGTGGTGTTAATGCATTTGCTTCCCTTTCCCAGGTAGCACGTGTAGATAACAGAACAGCCTATCCTAGTGGGAAACCCCTGGGGAAGTGAAGGATTAACAGTTGTACTGGCTTCACACTGGTATATTCTTGGTTAGGAATCACTGAAAAATGACTTTTTGGGCCCATTTTCAATCTATAATCGAACCATGTAGCAGCATTTACTTCTGATGTGTTTGTGTTCAGGCAGAATTTCAATTCAGTAACTTGTTTTTTTTCCTCAAGCTCAGTTCCCCAAGCCCCTGCAGACTAGCTTGACTCTCTGTGAGGGCAAGCATGCTCGTAATCCCTATGAAGCAGCAATGGGAGAGGGAATTTCCCTACCCATGCAGTTACTGTACTGTCACTATTCCAGCTATCACAAAACATACATAACAGTTGGAGTTATGATCTAAGAGAGGCAACTTGATTGACAGCTGAAATGAACATTTATTTTACCTCTTTACTTGAGTATAAAATCTTTTGAAAATCTTTTGATCTACGAACTTTGGACTTTAGGGATAGTTTTTTTTGTAACTATACCCAATTGTAATTATTAGGACTGTTTACTGGTTAGACTAAGATCTAAATAATAAATAGCCCAGGTTGAAGTTACTTTTACAACAGAACGCCAGAAACTTCTTTCTCTTCATTTACAGGGAATTGGGAAGAAACTCAACGTCTATCGTCACAGGCTTCAAAGATCTGGGAGAATGCTGATATTTTTGTCAGGTGAGTGTTCGAACTCCTATAACGTACCAGTGTCATTGATCTGAGAAAGTCCAGTGCAATGTACCTTCCCTACCTGCATAGCGGCGACATTTTATATACAGATTTCCCTTCTCTCCTACACAGGGGGCCCTGGGTATTTGTACCTGTAAAAACAAGGTTTTTGCAACATTTGCCAAAGTGGAAAAAGGAAGAAGACTCATTTTTGTAAGTTTGAAATACATCCAAAGTTATCTAGTAAACAGTTACCAAAGAGTCCTTTAATGATCATGTACAAGCCACAGGGTAAATTATACAACAACAGGAACCCTTGTATTTTAATGGGTTATGGTAACTTAAATCCCCATTTATAACTGATGACATCGCTAAAAACACTGATTATAAACTGATGACATAGCTAAACACTGATTATACTGATGACATAGCTACACACTGATTATAAAATAACCTGATGTAGCCTAAACACTGTTATAACTGATGCATAGATAACACTGATATAACTGATGACATGATAAACCCTGATTATAACTGATGTTATAGACTAAACACCTGATTATAACTGATGACATAGCTAAACACTGATTAAACTGGTGTAGCTATGATTATAACTGATGTAGCTAAACACTGATTATAACTGATGACATAGTTAAACACTGATTATAACTGATGACATAGTTAAACACTGATTATAACTGATGTAGCTAAACACTGATTATAACTGATGACATAGATAAACACTGATTATAACTGATGTTGTAGCTAAACACTGATTATAACTGATGACATAGCTAAACACTGATTATAACTGATTACATAGCTAAACAATGATTATAACTGATGACATAGCTAAACACTGATTATAACTGATGACATAGCTAAACACTGATTATAACTGATGACGTATCTAAACACTGATTATAACTGATGACATAGCTAAACACTGATTATAACGGATGACATAGCTAAACACTGATTATAACTGATGACATAGCTAAACATTGATTATAACTGATGACATAGCTAAACACTGATTATAACTGATGACATAGCTAAACATTGATTATAACTGATGACATAGCTAAACACTGATTATAACTGATGGCGTAGCTAAACACTGATTATAACTGATGACATAGCTAAACACTGATTATAACTGATGACATAACTGAACACTGATTATACCTGATGACATAGCTAAACACTGATTATAACTGATGACATAACTAAACACTGATTATAACTGATGACATAGCTAAACACTGATTATAACTGATTACATATGCTTGTGAAGGTTCTCATTCATCCAGGTCATGGTATATCTGTTGTATTCAATTAGATGACATAGCTTAGCACTGATTATAACTGATGACATAGCTAAACACTGATTATAACTGATAAACAACTCTATCACTGGCAGTAGATTAGATAGTGTAGTAAGATAGTGTAGTAAGTGATATTAGCCTAATATCGCTAATGTGTAGGGGCCGAATCTGACCGACCGTAATGCCAGGTCAGATGGAAAATTTCCCTCTTTAGGCACTGGCTCCCTTTACTTTAATGTAAAGAGAGACAATACTGTCGGCCTGTAATCGGGTGATCAGTTAGTTCGCAATGTGCCGACAGATACAAATGTGACCTGTCGGCACATTGCGATGGAAATCGCATGTGTAGGCCACCTTTGGGCAATTTTGAATCTCCCTCCACTCAGTGTAGCTTATTGGAAAGCTCTTGTTATAAAATAACAGGAAACACAATGAGCATGTCTGAGTCGGCGACTTGTGCAGAGGGAAGAGTTTATGTGCAGGCTGGGCAAATAGATCTTTAATGGACTTCATCCCTCTGACCAGCAGATGGAGACATTTCCCTCTAGGAACTGATGGGAAAAGCAAGCTCATGGGCCCTCATCCCAGGCTTGGCGGTAAGTGCCATTGTGAACTATCAAATATACAGCAGGTAGGATGTAAGGGCCCAGGATCTAGACCCAGAAGGTCAGTTGGGGAATTGCTCCCTGATTATTAGTACATTACACGCATTGTGCAGCCTCATGTTTCTGTAAAACTCAATTACTAACCAGAGCTTCATGACTTTTATTTTTCCATGTAATAGGAGGCCCCAGGGCGCTGGTGTTCCTGCACTAACACTGACACTGGAGGGGAGTCAGGTGAATTCCACACAATCGGCTAAAAAGGTTTTCCCTCTACCCTACCCTAATGCAGGGTGGTTGGATGTGTAAGGATCAGGCACACAATGTACCCCCTGTGTTGTAAAATATATAGTATTAAAAGCTGCGGCCATGTGCCTTTATAGATATGTGTTTTCTAATAACCTTATATTTTCTAGAAGGGTACCGTACATAATTTCTATGATACACAAGTTTAAATGAGTTATGTGAGTAATATACATAACTAATTAAGGGGGGGGGAAAGCGCTAATTATAACTGATGATATAATTAAGCACTGATTATAACTGATGACATAGCTAAGCACTGATTATAACTGATGACATCGCTAAGCACGATTATAACTGATTAGATGCTAAACATGATTATAACTGATGACTAGTAAACACTGATTAACTGATGACATAGCTAAACACTGATTATAATGATACATAGCTAAACACTGATATTATAACTGATGAATAAGCTAAACACTGTATAAACTGATGACATAGCTAAACACTGATATAACTGATGACATAGCTAAACATGATTTATAACTGATGACATAGCTAAACACTGATTATAACTGATGACATAGCTAACACTGATTATTAAACTGATGGACATAGCTAAACACTGATTTAACTGAGATAGCTAAACACTGATATAAACTGATGGATGACTAGCTAAACACTGATTATAAAATGATGGCATAGCTAAACATGATTATAAACTGATGACATAGCTAAACACTGATTATAACTGATGACATAGCTAAACACTGATTATAACCGATGACATAGCTAAACACTGATTATAACCGATGACATAGATAAACACTGATTATAACTGATGACATAGCTAAACACTGATTATAACCGATGACATAGCTAAACACTGATTAGATAGATAGCTAATAGATAGATAGCCAATTAATAGAGACAATAGAATAGATAGCTAATAGATAGATAGCCAATTAATAGAGACAATAGAATGATAGCCAATAGAGTCAATAGATAGATAGCCAAAAGAAAGATAGCCAACAGATAGATAGCCAATTAATAAAAAGACAATAGAATAATAGCCAATAGAAAGATAGCCAACACATAGATGGCTAATAGATAGATAGCCAATAGATAGATAGGCAATAAATAGAGTCAATAAATAGATAGCCAATAGATAGATAGCTAATTAATAAAAAGACAATAGAATGATAGCCAATAGATAGATAGCTAATAGATAGATAGCCAATTAATAGAGACAATAGAATGATAGCCAAATAGATAGCTAATAGATAGATAGCCAATTAATAGAGACAATAGAATGATAGCCAATAAATAGAATCAATAGATAGATAGCCAACACATAGATAGCCAATAGATAGATAGCCAATAGATAGATAGCTAATTAATAGAGACAATAGAATGATAGCCAAAAGAAAGATAGCCAACACATAGATGGCTAATAGATAGATAGCCAATAGATAGATAGGCAATAAATAGAGTCAATAGATAGATAGCCAATAGATAGATAGCTAATTAATAAAAAGACAATAGAATGATAGCCAATAGATAGATAGCTAATAGATAGATAGCCAATTAATAGAGACAATAGAATGATAGCCAAAAGAAAGATAGCCAACACATAGATGGCTATAGATAGATAATAGCAATAGATATGATAGGCAATAAATAGAGTAATGATGAATAGCCAAACAGATAGACAGCCAATTAATAGAGAGCTAATAGAAAGATAGCCAATAGATAGATAGATAGACAATATATAGATAGTCAATAGATAGATAGCCAATATATAGATAGTCAATAGATAGATAGCTAATAGATAGATAGCTAATAGATAGATAGCTAATAGATAGATAGCCAATAGTTAGCCAATAAATACAGCCAATAAATAGATAGCCAATAGATAGATAGCTAATAGATAGATAGCTAATAGATAGATAGCCAATAGTTAGCCAATAAATACAGCCAATAAATAGATAGCCAATAGATAGATAGCTAATGATAGATAGCCAATAGATAGATAGGCAATAAATAGAGTCAATAGATAGATAGCCAACAGATAGACAGCCAATTAATAGAGAGCTAATAGAAAGATAGCCAATAGATAGATAGATAGACAATATATAGATAGTCAATAGATAGATAGCCAATATATAGATAGTCAATAGATAGATAGCTAATAGATAGATAGTCAATAGAGCCAATAGAAATATAGCAACAGATAGATAGTAAATAGATAGGTAGCCAATAGATAAATATCCACAAATAGATAATAAATTGATAGCCAATAAAAAGAGAGCCAATAGATAGATAGTCAAAAAATAGATAGCCCATAGATAGATACCCACAGCTAGATAGTAAATAGAAAAAAAAAAGAGATCCAACCTTACACCCTACCCATAATGTCTGTATAAACCTTTACATAGTAAAACATAGTATTGGAGGTGGTATAAAGACATAAGTCCATCTAGTCCCACCCTTTATACATACCCATAATGTGTGTATACTTCCATAGCCATAGTAATTGGAGGTTGTAATAAGGACCATACTTCCATCTAGTCCACCTTTATACCCTACCCATAATGTCTTGTATAAAACAGTTTACATAGTAACATAGTATTGGAGGGTGTTAAAGACTACGTCCAACTTTATACACTCCCCATAATGTCTGTCTAACATTACATAGTAATCATAGTATTGGAGTTTGTTATAAAGACATACGTCCATCTAGTCAACCTTATACCCTACCCTAATGTCTGTAATAACAGGTTACTCGTACATAGTATTGGAGATGGGTATACAGACATACGTCCATCTAGTCCCAACGTTATACCCTACCATAATGTCTGTATAACATTTACATAGTAACATATATTGGAGTTGTATAAAGACATACGTCGAAAAAAAAAAAAAAAAAAAAAAAGAAAAAAAAGAAAAAGGGAAAAAAAGAAAAAAAAAAAAAAAAAAAAAAAAAAACAAAAAAAAAAAAACTCTAGTCCAACCTTTATACACTACCCATAAGTCTGCTAACATTACATAGTAACCTAGTAGTTGGAGTTATATAAAAGACAATATCTATCTAGTCCCAACCTGTATACCCTACCCATAATGTCTGTCTAACAGTTACATAGTAAACCATGTATTGAGGTTGTATAAAGACATACGTCCATCTAGTCCACCTTTAATACCTACCGCATATGTCTGTTATAACGTTACATAGTACATATATTGGAGTGTTGTATAAGACATACGTCCATCTGTCCAACTTTCTACCCTACCCATAATGTCTGTAAACAGTTACATAGTAACATAGTAATTGGAGGTTGTATAAAGACATACGTCCATATAGTCCACCTTTATACCCTACCCTAATGTCTGTTAACAGTTACATATAACATAGTATTGGAGTTTGTATCAAGACCTACCTCCCTCTAGTCCAACCTTTATACCCTACCCCTAATGTCATATAACACAGTTACTAGTAACATATAATTGAGTTGTATGAAGACATACTTCCATCTAGTCGCAACACCTTATACCCTCCCATAATGTCTGTCAACCTTTCCATATAACATAGTAATTGGAGTTGTATAAGACCTACGTCATCTCGTCCAAGCGCCCCCCCTCCCCCCCCCCCTTTATACCCGAACATATGTCCTGTTATAACAGTTTACATAGTAACATAGTAATTGGAGGTTATCTAAAGACATACGTCCATCTAGTCCACCTTTATCCCTACCCTAATGCTGTCTAACATGTTACATAGTAACATAGTATTGGAGTTTATAAAGACATATGTCCATCTAGTCCACCTTTATACCTAACCATAATTGTCTGTATAACAGTTTTACATAGTAACATAGTATTGGAGGTTGTATAAGACGTACGTCCATACTAGGTCAACCTTATAACCCTACCCATAATGTCTGTACTACCATGTTACATATTAACATATATTTGGGTTATTAAAGACAATACGTCCATCTAGTCCATCCTTTATACCGCTACCCATAATGTCTGTCTAACATTTACATGGACCATAGTTTGGAGGTTTGTATAAAGACGTACGTCCATCTAGTCCCAACCCTTTTGTAATAACCCTAACCATAATGTCTGTAAAACAGTTACATAGTAACATAGTATTGGGGTTATATAAGACAATACTCCATCTAAGTCCATCCTTTATACCCACCCATATGTCTGTCTAACAGGTCATAGGACATAGTATTGGAGTGTTGTATAAAGACCTACGTCCATCTAGTCCAACTTTATACCCTACCCATAATGTCCTGTATACAGTTAATAGTAACATAGTATTGAGGTTATATAAGACATACGTCCATCTAGTCCCACATTACCCTACCCCTAATGTCCTGTAAAACATTTACATAGTAACATAGTATTGGAGGTGTATAAAGAACATACGTCCATCTAGTACAACCTTATACCCACCCATAATGTCTGTATAACAGTTACATAATAACATGTTGTGGTTTGTATAAAAGACATACGTCCATCTAGTCCAACCTTTAACCCCTACCCATATGTCTTAACCTTTACATAGTAACAATATATTGGAGGTTGTATAAGACATACCTCTTCGTCCACCTTTATACCCTAACCATAAAATGTCTGTATAACAGTTACCATAGTAACTAGTAAATTGGAGGTTTTTGGGTCTAAGACATAACCTTCCACTAGTCCAACTTTTACCCTACCCATATGTCTGTATAACAGTTACTAGTAATATAGTATGGAGGTGAGATAAAGAATATGTTCATCTAGTCCACCTTTATACCCTACCTATAATGTCTGTATAACAGTTACATAGTAACATGGGTGGGGGGGGTGGGGGGGGGGGGGAGGGGGGAAAGTATTGGAAGGTTGTTAAATACATATGTCCATCTTATCCTAGCACTATTATTACCCTACCGCATAATGTTCCATTCTAACAGTTACATAGTAATCATATTATTGGAGTTTGGATTAAGAGGCATGCGTCGGGGGTCATCTATCGCAACGCTTTTACCCGAGGCCCATATGTCTTGTCTAAGCAGTTACTAGTAAGCACTAGTATTGGAGGTTATATAATAGAACATACGTCGCATCTATGTCTGTCAAGGCCTTTATACCTAGGCGCCATATGTCTGTAATACCGTTCATAGTAAGCTAGTATTGGAGTTTATAAAGACATACGGCTCATCTGTCGGCAACCTTTTAGCCTCTACCCATATGTCGTATAACCATTTACATAGTAACGCATAGTATGGGAGGTTGTATAAAGACATATGTCGGGGGACTAGTCTCACGGCGTTATACGCCTACCCATAATGTCGCATCGAACAGTTACATAGTAAGCATAAATTGGAGGTTGTAATAAATAGCCTACGTACATCTATTCCAACCTTTATACATCGACGCCATAATGTCCATCTAACAGTTAACATCAGTGAACATAGTATTGGAAAAAGTTGTACTAAAGACATACGTAGCATCTAGTCCAACCTTTATACATCTCTCTTCCCATAATGGCGCATCCTAAGCAGTATTAGGGAAAAAAGTGGGGGGGGCAAACCGGGCTCTGGGCTAGTGTGACAATTGTTAAGCACTAGTGTCTGTCTCTGCTTCGTTAGGTCGCAAATCCTGACAGGGGAGTGATTAAGATGTGAACTTCCATTGGTCACGTTGCACACCATCTGTATGGACCTTAACACGCCATCAGGCTGTGTACAGATGGTCCAGAAACATGCTTTATCTCAGTCTTTACATTTGCTTAGAGCAGGGTTCAACGCCACGTATAGCATGTCTGGGAACATTGTGGGTCCTAGTAAACTTCACATTTAATCTCTCCACTTCGCAAATTCCTGGGAGCTTTTATTTAGGGGTCAATTCAGTGTAAAAAATCAAAACAGTGCTGATGGAGAGAAATGTCTTGCAAAAATAGAGGGAGGGAGACAAGGTGGGCAGGAGATTGACTTTAGGAGATTATTTGGCCTTGGGTTGTAAGTTTAAAGAGAAATGGCAACATTTTCTTTTTTTTTAGGCCTTATGAGTTGTAAGCTCTGCAAGGACAGGATTCCTCCGTTCTCGCCAAGGGTTCCCTCTCCCGTAATTGTAACGTCCCTTGGTGCTCTGAGAGGCGCACCAGGGGGGGGAGAACGACAGGGAAGATACGAACATGGTCACCATCACCTTCACTATGATCTCTATATATCTATTCTATATGATAAATCTATCTCCCTTACATCCTACCTATCTGCGTACCCAGACATCTATGGTATCTATATATCTATATATGATAAATCTACCCTTACATCCTACCTATCTGGTAACCAGCACAGTATATGATTTTATATATCTACATATGATAAATCTTACCCTTACATCCTACCTAATCCGGTAACCAGCACAGTATATATGATTCTATATATCTTATATGATAATCTACCCTTACATCCTACCTATCTAGTAACCACACATTGTAATGGTAATCTATATATCTAATATACATAATCTCCCTACATCCTACCTATCCGGTAACCAGTACAGATATGATTGTTTATTTGCACTGCATACGTCTCACTCCAGCACTCATCCCATTCCATTGTATCCTACCTAACTAGATTGTAAGCTCTACAGGCAGGGACTTCATTACCTCTTGTGGCAAGCTCCTATCACTTGTATTTATTTATACAATTTATATTTATGTATTTGGCCCCATTGTGTCTTGTTTATTGTACAGCCCTGCTACCCAAGTGGTTGCTATGTAATAAACTATACTCTACATACATACATGTATAGAAGAGACACAGCGTGGTTCTCCCTATGGTTGTGGTTACCAGTAAGTGAAAAGTCAGAGACACCTATCAAACACACACACAAAGCAATTCACGTTTAATAAACTTGAATTGTGCGCACTAGTAAAGTAATGTTTAGTTGCCCTTTGCGTTTTTGGTTGTTTCTGTCTCGTTGTTGCAGAGCTGCAGGGCACTGCTGACATTGGTTATAAAATTGATAATACACACAGTGTCCTTGCAGCCTTATCACTGTTATCTCTATATTTACTTTCACATGTTTTATTTTTTTCTTTCTTCTGAGTCAATATCCCGTTGGTCATGCTGCTTCAGTGGGACGAAGCTTCATCACATACCTCGCAATTGCAACTGGACTGGACAGAGATTATAAACGTATATCGACCTGGTAGGACTCTTTATTCCGGTGTATAAAATCGCAATGCCCGCTTCTTTTTATAGGGTGTATTGGATGATCTGGTGAAATCGCTGTTACAAAACTAGGGAATTGGGGTTATATGCATTAATTGTCTACAGGTTTGGTCTGTCTGTGGTAGAAAGGATCATCTTCCCAAAATAATCCTAAATAGTTCCGTGTGACTTAATGTTTTTAGATCGTTTGTCCCGATTTAGAGAAAATATCGGCATTTTATATCTGTGCTATGGCAAGAAATGATCGGTCACGTTGATTGGATTAGGAAAACGATGACCAGGTCAATCTGCCAACCCCATCTTCAAATCCCCATATCACTGCAGATTTCAAGGGGGAAAAGTGCATAAGATTGGCGACCTAAGCGGTTCTTTCTGTTTGGAATTCTGTTCATTGCACTCGATCGGAAGAACATCTGCCCTGGATGGCTATAGCTTAAGAGGTGTTTAGATAAATGCATTGTTAATTGTTAATTTTTCTGTGTTTGTTGCTGGGATTTTTTTTCAAATGATTGAATCCGCGGCAACACACCCGAAACGCGCATTTTCGGGTGCGATGCTATTGCGATTTGCATTTCGCTTTTAATCGCATGCGTTTTCCAATACTTATAGAAAAAACCGCATGCGCAAACACACAACAAAATCACGCATGAAACGCATGCGATTCCGTTTGCGTGGCAGTGTTGGCCCTGCCCTAAATATATCAAAGAACGTGATCAGTTCAGAAATCTATTTTCCTTATTTCTAACCCCATACCAGAATGATAGTCTGGCTGATTGTTCGTACAATTAACACAACCATTTACAATTTAGCTACTGTCATTTTGTGGGGCTTATTTGTTAATGTTTTAAGGTAGCATGTGGGCAGCCTACTTGAACTGAAACAAATGTTACCATTTCAACCAAATGGGGACATTATGATTTACAGAGCATTGACCGGATCAATCTCTGGTTGAAGCTGGAGGTTTTAAAATGATTTGTGTCTTCAGAAAATGTTTGAGATGGTTGTTTAATTCACATTGTCCAGTTCCAAGAAAATTCCATAGCACCCCTTTCTGCCAAGTAATATTTATTTTCTCTTTCATTTTTGGCTACAATAGCAGATTCGGAGGTCCTTCAAATTTCTATTTGTGAACATCAGTTGTCATAGAAACACAAGCACCTCATCCAAAAATTAGCTTGTTTATGTTCTTTAATATCTGTATTATTATTTTGGGGTGTGAATATAAGTGGATTGTGCAGTGGAATAGGATCTATTTGAATGTGTTTCTCTGGTTTTACCAATGGGACAGCAGTTGAAGGTTTGTGTGTGAGGATGTCTGGGTGATGTCCCAAAGCCAAAATTGTGCATTGTTTTGATTTTTAACACCAATTTAGTCCTTTAATAAAAATAGGTCCATGATCCTTAAAGGGCATCTCCCAGCCAAAAAAAAAAAAAGATTCTATATTAATGTAAAGCAACCCCTTAAAATCCTGTTTCGTATTATAGATAATTCCCAAAGATGAACCTGAAGTGACTTACCTTACCTCTCCCTCGCAACTCTGACGCTTTATCCTCTGCTCTGAGTCGTCTTCTTCCTGGTCACGCGCTGTCAATCAAGGCTATCAATTAAAGGGCATGTCCACACCTTAAAACAAAAAACTAGTCACTATCATTTACCCTGCCACAACCCAACTGATATAGCTAGAACTTTATACCTTCATTACTAATCAGATATTAAAGGATAATTATTGTCCCCATTCTGGCAGAGTAAGCTGGCCTCCTCCCTCCATGCAGTCAATCAAGGCTGTTACAACTGACATCACAACCAATGGACTGACTGCTGTTTCACCTGCTGTCCACTGCACATGCTCAAGCTTATAAAAGCTCATTAAGCAGAGGAGGAGACAGATACCTTTACCAAGAAAGGAAAATAATTTATCATCAATGTATGTAATAAACTGGTAAAAATAGCAGTAGGGGTTGTGCAGATAACTATCAAGTCACTCGTTTTTGTTTAAGGGTGACATCCCTTACCTAAAAACCCTCCTTTATTTTGATCTCAAGAGATGCCCTAAGAGACCTACTGAAGATCTCTTACTGTAGACATCATTCTGGGGAAATACCATTCTAACAATATTTATTTCACGCAATATCTATAGAAATGAAAATTAAAGGGGGCGTTCCGACCTGAATAAAATTTTTACAGAAATCAGCGATCCAACAAATTTTTAGAAATGTTTTAAACTGGTGTTGAACATAATATTATGAAAGCGAAAATCATAAATTCCTATTGAATCGAATACCCGAATTTGCGACTAATTTTTAAAAAAATCCGATTCCAGTAAAATCCTTGTGCTGCTTATAAATATAAATGGCTCTGTGTTAAGTGAATCTCTGTTGGAAGGGATCTTGGAGTTTTTTGGATAAAAACTTAAAGGTAGCAAGCAGTGCCAGGCGGCACAGCCCAGGCCAGCATGGTATTGTCTTGTATAAGAGGGTATGGATTCAAGGGAGGAAAATGTAATTCTCCCTCTTTACAAAGCTTGGTAAGGCCTCATTTGGAATTGCAGTGCATTTTGGAACCTGTGTACAAAAGGACAATCTTGAAATGGAAAGGGTTCAGAGAAGGGCAGCTAAATTAATAAGGAGAATGGGGGACTTGAATATGAAGAGAGACTGGAAAAGTTACAATTATGTACCTGGAGAAAAGCGCTTGGGCGTGGGGATATGATTACTGTGTATAAATCATTAACGGCATACAATAACTATCTGGGCATTGTTCACTCAATAGAACATGTCAGAGGACACAAGGACATCCCTTAAGACTTGAAGAAAAAAGGTTAGGCTTCAAGTTGGGAAGGGTTTTTCACTGTGAGAGCGTAAAGCTATGGAACTGTCTTCCAGTGGACGTTTTATGGCAGGTTCATTGGTCCAGTTTTAATAAAAAGCTGGATGAGTTTCTACAAACAAGGAATGTTACCAGTTACTGGGATTAATACATAAAGTAGAGTTGGGAACAGGGTTTGTCCACTGTGAAAACGGTAAAGCTATGTAATGTCTTCCAGTGGACCGTTGTTATGGCAGGTTCATTGGTCGTATAATAAAAAGCTGGATGAGTTTCTGCAAACAAGGACATGTTACAAGCTTTTACTGGTATTGATACATAAAGTAGAGTTGGGAAGGGTTTGTCCTGTGAGACTGGTAAAGCTATGGAACTGTCGTCCAGTGGACGTTGTTATGGCAGGTTCATTGGTCAGTTTAATAAAAGCTGGATGAGTTTCTGCAACACAAGGAATGTTACAAGTTACTGGTATTGCTACATAAAGTAGGTTGGGAAAGGGTTTGTCACTGTGAGAACGGTAAAGCTATGGAACTGTCTTCCAGTGACGTTGTTATGGCAGTTCATTGGTCAGTTTTAATAAAAAGCTGGATGAATTTCTACAAACAAGGAATTACAAGTTATGGTATTGATACATAGTAAGTTGGGAAAGGGTTTTTCACTGTGAGAACGGTAAAGTCATGGAACTGTCTTCCGTGGACGTTGTTATGGCAGGTTCATTGGTCAGTTTAATAAAAAGCTGGATGAGTTTCTACAAACAAGGAATGTTACAAGTTACTGGTATTGATACATAAAAGTAGATTGGAAAGGTTTTGTCACTGGGAGAACGGTAAAGCTATGGAACTGTCTTCCGTGGACGTTGTTATGGCAGGTTCATTGGTCAGTTTAATAAAAAAGCTGGATGAATTTCTACAAACAGGAATGTTACAAGTACGGTATTGATACATAAAGTAGAGTTGGGAAAGGGTTTTTCACTGTGAGAACGGTAAGCTATGGAACTGTCTTCCAGTGGACGTTGTTTGGCAGGTTCATTGGTCATATAATAAGAAGCTGGATGAGTTTCACAAACAAGGAATGTTACACAGTTACTGTATTGATACATAAGTTAGAGTGGGGAAAGGTTTTTTCACTGTAGAACAGTAGCTATGGAACTGTCTTCCAGTGGACTTGTTATGCAGGTTCATTGGTCAGTTTTAATAAAAGCTGATGAGTTTTCTACAAACAAGGAATTACAAGTTACTGGTATTGATACATAAGTGAGTTGGGAAAGGGTTTGTCACAGTGAGAACGGTAAAGCTGTGAACTGTCTTCCAGGGGACGGTTATGGCAGGTTCATTGGTCAGTTTAATAAAAAGCTGATGAGTTTCTGCAACAGGAATGTTACAAGTTACTGGGTATGATCATAAAGTAGAGTTGGGAGGGTTGGTCACTGGGAAACGGTAAAAGCTATGGAACTGTCTTCCAGGGGACGTTGTTATGGCAGGTTCATGGTCATTTAAATAAAAGCTGGATGAGTTTCTACAACAAGGAATGTTACAAGTTACTGGTATGATACATAAAGTAGAGTGGAAAGGGTTTGTCACTGTGGAGAACGGTAAAGCTATGGAACTGTCTCCCAGTGGACGTTTTATGGCAGGTTTCATTGTCAGTTAATAAAAGCTGGATGAGTTTCTGCAAACAAGGAATGTTACAAGTACTGGTATGGTATTGATACATAAAGTAGAGTTGAGAAGGGTTTGTCACTGTGAGAACGGTAAAGCTATACCTGTCTTCCAGTGGACTTTGTTTATGGCAGGTTCATTGTCAGTTAAATAAAAAGCTGGATGAGTTTCTCGCAAACAAGGAATGTTACAATTTACTGGTATTGATACATAAAGTAGAGTTGAGAAAGGTTTGTCACTGTGAGAACTGTAAAGCTATGGAACTGTCTTCCAGTGGACGTTGTTATGCCAGGTTCATTGGTCAGTTTAATAAAAGCTGGAGGAGTTTCTACAACAAGGAATGTTACAAGTTACTGGTATGATTCATAAATAGAGTTGGGAAAAGGGTTTGTCACTGTGAGAACGGTAAAGCATGGAACTGTCTTCCAGTGACGTTGTTATGGCAGTTCATTGGTCAGTTTAATAAAAAGCTGGATGAGTTTCTACAAACAAGAATGTTACAAGTTACTGGTATTGAGACCTAAAGTAGAGTGGGAAAGGGTTTGTCACTGTGAGAACGGTAAAGCTATGGAACTGTCTTCCAGTGGACGTTGTTATGGCAGGTTCATTGGTCCGTTTAATAAAAAGCGGGATGAGTTTTCTGCAAACAAGGAATGTTACAAGTTACTGTATTGATACATAAAGTAGAGTTGATCAGGGAAATTTCCCATTGCCACTTGGAGTCAGGATTTTTCCCCATCATAAATTTTATACTATACTATACAATAAGATCTTTGGTTTTTTGAAAACAGCTGTCAGAACATAACCCATTCACCTCTAGTGATGATGCCCTGGAACGTAGTTATACACAGGTTGTTTACCTTAACCAGGGTGTCTGGTATTAAAGAGATCTAAACTTTAATAAAAAAAACCCTTCCTGCTCTATTCATTCTGTGGCTTTAGGGCCCATGAAGTACATTAATCTCATTAGTGCGTGGAACCCCATGACATCACACTTTTCCTTAAGGGTGTGTGATGGGAACTTGTAGTTTGGTGCCAATTGGCCAGTGTAAAGATGACATATAGGTTCCCTATTGCTTTGACAGTGTCCCTGCACCGTGTTGTACGGTTGCTTGTTCCTTTATATATCCTATGTATTGACAATATGGATGTAAACGTTTTCTCACTGTCAGCGCCCACAGTAATGTTGGATTCTTCCCTCCCCCCACACTAGGTATTTCCTCTCTTCTTCTGGGGGCAGGGATGTGCGTGACATTCCAGTGTAAATATTTAAGGAATTTAATAGTTTTATTTTTCTGGACAGATGAGCTCATTCAGACCCATGTTTACTCTGCTCATCGCCCGGAGGGGGGAAAAGTATGGGTTGCTAGCTCACAGCCGTGTGTGCACCATCCGTATTGTCTGGTTGTCGGCCATCTTGTTCTCTATACCCTAAACAGCCCTATACACCATGAACCAACTAGTATGAGTACCCGTTTAGGTAAAGAATAGACAAGGAATCCTACAAAATATCTATAAAACACATAAGCTGGCCAGCTACAACAACCTTCCAAGATCTTCTAAAAGAACCCCGTTTGGTTGGTAAACTGTCCGCTGCATATATGTGTGGCGATCTAGGGGCCCCTCCATGATTGCCTGGTGGGGGGTTTCTAGGCGCACCAGTGGCTGGTTCCATCATTCTGGCACATCTACTGCTACCCTATACACATTTGCTCACACTACTGGTACCCTATACACATGTGCACACCCTACTGGTACCCTTACACATGTCTCACACTACGGTACCCTATACACATGTGCACACACTACTGGTACCCTATACACATGTGCTCACACTACTGGTACCCTATACACATGTGCACACACTACTGGTACCCTATACACATGCTCACACACACTGGTACCCTATACACATGTGCACACCTACTGGTACCCTATACACATGTGCACACACTACTGGTACCCTATACACGTGCTCACACTACTGGTTACCCTATACACACATGGTGCACACACTACTGGTACCCTATACAACCCTATCCACATGTTCCACACTACTGGTACCCCTAAACACATAGAACACACTACTGGACCCTATACACTGTGCTCACACTACTGGTACCCTATATACATGTGCACACACTACTGGACCCAACAGGTGCTCACACTACTGGTACCCTATACACATGCACACACTACTGGTACCCATACCATGGCACCCACTACTGTACTATACACATGTGCACACACTACGGTACCCTATACACATGTGCTCACACAACTGGTACCCATACACATGTGCACACACTACTGGTACCCTATAACACGTTGTGCTCACACAACTGGTACCCTATACACATGTGCACACACTACTGTTACCCTATACACATGTGCACACAACAACTGGTACCCTATACACATGTGCCACACACCTGCCACATTCCTTTAACTCCTTTAATCTTCAGACATACACACATGGAAAATCATTCAATTAATATGAGAAATCGAGTTCATTAAAGAATATAATGAAAGTCAAGGAGGCAGTGGTCTTGGAAAGTGGAGCTGCATACCTACCAAAATTCAGATTTAAAAGATTACACGTTCAGGGTAGAAAGCAGTCGGGTGGGGTAAACTTTATTTTATATTTTGGACATATTGAAAGTTTAATGACACCTGGAAATATTTTCTACCTCCACTCCATTATATTTCCCGTGCCAAGTATAAGGGTGTATATAGTTCATTCAGGGACACGATAGTTCCTGTGCTTAAAGGGATCAGTCCTAATCCTCAGGCACAGAATGATATCGTTACCACCTTTAAATAATATTTTCCAAGGACACACACAAAGCAAAGCTTAGTTGCTTTTTAATTTGCACAATTTTATTTTCTAATAGAACTAGTTATTTTACATGGCACGCAAATCTTATTTTTATTGTTTTATATTCATTAGATTATTTTTGCTGTATAACAAGCTTGTATCTGATGTACTCCGTTCTCCATTGTGTTTTATCATGTACAGAGGCCGTTGGAATGTCAGTAAGAAAGTACACTTACAGTTACCCCCCTTGTGGTGCCATGTAGGACTAACCGTTTACGGCGAAAATATTCTTCCCCCTATTCCTCAGCTTCTCAAGGTTCATCCAGCTTTTCTCTAGGCTCTTTAAGCTCGTTTACAGCTTGTCCATGCTCAGAGTTAAGCAGCTGGGGAATAACTGTCAGCATTGGCTGTGATGTTAAATGCCCCCCCCCCCCCCCACACTTACAACTGATAACAGTAGAACCAGGAAGGGACATTGTGCAGGATTTTAGTTAGACTTACATCTCTCAGATTTCTGATGAGCTATTACAATTTTTTCATTTGAGTCTAGGACCTTCCATTTAACAGACAATATATCTAATAGCATCCATATTTGGGAATGACTGACCCAGCTAAGCCAACAGCAATTTGGTTAGCTCCTTCTAAATCTACAAACTGTCTAGAGTGTGGACACCATAGGTTTTGTGATCCAATTCTATCCAATTTGGTATCCTCTTATGTCTCAAATATTCTTATTTTCCTAAAAGACCCTTTTTTTGTAAAATTATTTTCCCTGATAATTTGGCTCTAAATTCCCTGAGAAATTTGGCCTAGAGGCGGTGAATCATGATTTTATGGTGTTATTGTAATGCAGAGATCTAAAAAGAACAAGTTTAAGTGATCCCATGTAATCAAATGTTTTCATTTTAAATGCTAAAACCTAATTTATTATTCTGTTTTCCATGGCCCTTTGCTGCTGGTATGTAAGCCCCCTTCCGCCTATGGGGCTAGTGCCAAATTAATATTTGTCTTACAGCTGCAGCAAAGGAGCTTGGGTAGAAAAGGCAACTGATTTCTAAGGTTATATCAAGAAATCGGCAGAATTGAATTTATATTAGTTTGACAAAGGTGCATGAATTAGCACCGAAACGTTGAATACGCACTGAAATTGGTGTGCGGTGGATATTTGTCCTTTCTAAATTTATCATAGACTTTCATTTCTCTTTTAAGATATTAATTAAAGGGACCATATACTGAAAAAAATACTTTGCCTCATGTTAATCTATAATTAAAAACATGTAAGAAGCACTTACTCTGATTTGCGTGTGTTGCGCATGCCCCTCATCCAGCACACATTTGTTTAGGAGCAGTATCTCCCCTCCCTATTTTAACCACTCCCACTCCACCCGACCTACTTTTACCCCCCACAAACCAACTGTCAAGCTCACCACAGCATACAGCATTCCAACTGTCAAATCTCTGTCACCATTCCAGCTACAGTAAAACTGCTCACAGAAGAATAGTTATTGAGAGCAAGGAACTTGATTGACAGCTGAAATATAAGAAGTTTAGATTGGATATCTAAAGAAATAGGGGGCAGATCAACAAAAAAGATACAGTGGTGGTTGGGATTATAGTTTCCAGTTATGGTCAATTTAAAATAACCGGTTTTCGGTATAGATGCCCTTTAATACACATTAAGATATTTTACCAATGCCTTTCATGGTGTGAGGGAAGTTGAACGGATAATTGTCGGTGTGGCTTCTCTCTTTAATGTAGGAGTTTTCTGTATAAATTTACTGTTACAATATAAACTATTCTTTACTTAGGATATCTTGAATCTCTGTGTTGTCTTATGACGGGGGATATTCTAAACAATCCATTAATTCTTTCTATTGCAAAGCCCATTGAAGTCCGCAGCCTTTGCTATGTGGCTGTGTGAGATCTTATTATTTATATAAATATTTTCTACTGGTTGTTTTAACCCATACGCGGCCCTTTGATTTCGGATATGTGACTTTTTCCACCTATATAGGGGAAATCTTAGGGGTTACAGAGCAGAAGAATGAAGTTCTATTTCTCGTAAAACCGGACTGGACACGTTGTTGAATTTTACTAGAACTTTCTTGTTTGGTAAGGAATGAATTCAATTTAAAATACTTCCCAGTAGATTAACCATGACATTTACCAAGATTCCACTGCTAATTTGTCACTGAGCATGGGCAGTCTGGGGTCTGTGCCCCACTCAGAGGGAAGGGAGATGTTGGTTTCAGAGGTTAGAGACACAGATATCTATTTTTCTTAATTGTAGGATTCATTCAGAAAATGTATGTTTATGCTTAATTCTTTATTAAATATTACTTGTTTTTAATATATTAAACTGGTATCATACCCATCACTTTACTGTATGTTGTGAAATAAGTTTCGCAGGAATATCCGTTTTATTAGGAGGTTTGGACTGTACCCAGTGTGGGGAGGGTACTCAGCTATATTGTATTCCTCTGCACCTGTAAGAGGACATTGAGATATGTAGTTCCACTAGAAACACTATTGAATAACAAATAGTGTCTGACTGCTTAGCAGCTCCAGTTTAGGAAACAATCCTGAAATTTACACATTTTCTAATTGATTCTTGTTTTATTCCCAAGTGTTGTCCAATGTTTGCCATCTATCTCGTGCACAATCACAGGGGTGGGATCATGTCCTATTCCATGGCCGACAGAAAGCACCGAAAAGCCTTTCTTGAAGCGCGTCAGTCGCTGGAAGTCACCTCAACCTGGAAGAACAAAGTCAGCAACAGGTGAAGTACAAATTCATTGTGAAAAACCCATTACAGTATCAACCCTCCAAAACTATCAAATAATAAGTTCATTTGTATGCAAACAGGGAGATTCAATACAAGTTCTTATCGTTTAAAATGGTGCTCATTTTGCCCAACCAATCAGATGTTAGCTTTCAAATGTTAAATGAGATCTTTTGGTTGTGGCAAAATGAGCCCCCATTTTTACGATAAGAACTTTTATTGAATAACCCTGATTTATGTTTTAAAGGAGAGGTTTGGCCTCAATAGACAATCGTGATTTGTAGTACATAAAATGCTGGTTAAAATGAGGTATCACTTACCAATCTATGTGATTCCTAAACAGAGACACACCTGTGTGCATTCAACCTCCCTTTTTTCCACATCCACTGCCCTCCCCGTTACCTTCTCCGCTGGTCGAGGCATGCTCAATACATCAATCTCCCTGTGCTAAGAGAGGGGAGGTTAAAAGTAGCTGCAGGGAAAACTGTACTGACATTTTTTACTAACAGGTTTATCTTTATTTGTTAGTCTCGTGTAATAGACAGAACCCTGCTGGGATAGTGATCGTGAAAATGATTCATTTGAACTGACAGTTATTTCTCTATAAATGTTTCCTTTAATGTGAAATCCTCTTGGAACTCATAACACTCATTGAACTCATAACAACTTTTGAGCTCATAAATAAACCCATTGTTATTCAGTGGAGCTTCTTCAATAACCAGTTTTCTGTCTCAGCCCCCAAAATCCCGAGGTCTGTGGTCTTGAATTCTTCCAAAGTAGTAATAATTATATAAAAACCCTTCCACCCTACCTTCAAATAAAACATAAATCACATCTGTAGATAAAATTTGTAGAAGTTATTCTAAAAGGTTCAGGATATTACTTCCTGTTTGAACACTTCCTGTTTTCAGCCAGGTGACCAGCCTGTCTGCATTAATAGGCTCCACATCTCAACTGTCAATTTTTCCCCCAGGTACTTCCTGTTTTCCAGCATTAAGTCTTAACTGAGCATGCTTCTCCCCCAGGGCGGATGGGTGGGGCAGAGGTAAGGTGAGGTCCACTCAACCTACTGGAAGCAGGAAGTTTGAACATTCACCCCAATGTAATTCTCACAGGCTCCCCAAATGTGATTGTCGGCTCATTATAAGGAAAACTGCAGGCTTTCATTTAAACCCTAACTTGTTTTGAACCACAGTTGCCCTTTAAATAATGATGGCATGGTGGAAGATTTAAGGCAAAAATATTTTTTTTTTATTGTTGTTGTTGCTTGTCCTTTAAATAAGACCATCTCTCTACCTAACATTGTTCCTTAAGTCCCAGAATTATATTAATTATGATTACGCATGATAATCCAGGGACAGGCAACCAGTCCCCCTCCAGTTGTTTGAAAACTACTTTCTCCCAGCATTTCCCTGCGGCTGCTGTTGCAGAGTGTTTGTAGAGGAATGGCTTGGAGTTTCCTGTCGCTGGTCTAAATCCGTTCTCTAGCCCAGTCTGTTATCTGCTAATAGCACTAAAAGATCCTCCAGACCCTTTAGAACATAGTTGTAGGGAAATTGTCTATCTATATGTCTATCTATCTATTTACTATCTATTTGTGGCTATCTATCTATTAGCTATTTACTATTGGTGCTCTGTTTATTTTGCTATCATTTATTGGCTATCTATCTTTTACATCTATCTATTGGCTATCTATTTATTGTCTTTCTATAATCTATTGGCTCTCTATCTATTTACTATCTTTCTGTGGCTCTCATTTATTGGCTATCTATCCATTGGCTATCTATTTTTGGATATCTATTTATTGTCTTTCTATAATCTATGGCTCTCTTCTATTTACTATCTTTCTGTGCTCTCTATTTTTGGCTCTCTATTTTGCTCTCTATTATTGGCTACTATTTATTGGTATCTATTTATTGGCTCTCTATTTATTGGCTACTATTTATTGGCTATCTATCTTTTGGCACTCTATTATGGGCTATCTTTTATTGGCTATCTATCTATTTACTACTAGCTGTGGGTATCTATCTATAGGCTATCTATTTATTGGCTATCTATCTATTGGCTCTCTATTTATTGGCTATCTATCTATTTACTATCTAGCTGTGGGTATCTATCTATGGGCTATCTATCTATTGGCTCTCTTTTTATTGGCTATCTATTTATTGGCTCTCTTTTTATTGGCTATCTATCTATTTACTATCTAGCTGTGGGTATCTATCTATGGGCTATCTATTTTTTTGACTATCTATCTATTGGCTCTCTTTTTATTTGTATCAATTTATTATCTATTTGTGATATTTATCTATTGGCTACCTATCTATTTACTATCTATCTGTTGCTATATTTCTATTGGCTCTATTGACTATCTATCTATAGCTATCTATCTATTGACTATCTATATATTGGCTATCTATCTATTGGCTATCTATCTATTGCTTCGTATTAATGGCGATTTATCTATTGGCTCTCTATTAATTGGCTATCTATCCGTTGGCTATCTATCTATTGGCTATCTATCTATTGGCTCTCTATTAATTGGCGATTATCTATTGGCTCTCTATTAATTGGCTATCTATCTGTTGGCTATCTATCGTTGCTATCTATCTATTGACTCTATTTATTGCCTATCTATCTATGGCTATCTATCTATTAGCTATCTATCTATTGGCTATCTATTTATTGGCTGTATTTATTGGCTAACTATTGGCTATCTATCTATTAGCTATCTATCTATTAGCTATCTATCTATTGGCTATCTATTTATTGGCTGTATTTATTGGCTAACTATTGGCTATCTATCTATTAGCTATCTATCTATTAGCTATCTATCTATTAGCTATCTATCTATTGACTATCTATATATTGGCTATCTATCTATTGACTATCTATATATTGTCTATCTATCTATCTATTGGCTATCTTTCTATTAGCTCTCTATTAATTGGCTGTCTATCTGTTGGCTATTCATCTATTACTTCTATTTATTGCCTATCTATCTATTGCTATCTATCTATCTATTAGCCATCTATGTGTTGGCTATCTTTCTTTTGGCTATCATTCTATTGTCTCTATTAATTGCTATCTATCTATTTAGCTATCTATCTATTGGCTATCATTCTATTGTCTTTTTATTAATTAGCTATCTATCTATTGGCTATCTATGTGTTGGCTATCTATCTATTGGCTATCTATCTAATTACCCTATTTATGGCTATCATTCTATTGTCTTTTTATTAATTAGCTATCTATCTATTGGCTATCTATCTATTGGCTATCTATGTGTTGGCTATCTATCTATTGATTCTATTTTATTGGCTATCTAGATAGCCCATAGATAGATACCCACAGCTAGATAGTAAATAGATAGGTAGCCAATAAATAGAGAGCCAATAGATAGATAGCCAATACATAGATAGCCTATAGATAGATACCCACAGCTAGATAGTAAATAGATAGATAGCCAATAAATAGATAGCCAATAAATAGAGTGCCAATAGATAGATAGCCAATAAATAGATAGCCAATAAATAGATAGCCAATAAATAGAGAGCCAATAAATAGATAGCCAATAAATAGATAGCCAATAAATAGAGAGCCAATAAATAGAGAGCCAATAAATAGAGAGCCACAGAAAGATAGTAAATAGATAGAGAGCCAATAGATTATAGAAAGACAATAAATAGATATCCAATAAATAGATAGCCAATGGATAGATAGCCAATAAATAGAGAGCCACAGAAAGATAGTAAATAGATAGAGAGCCAATAGATTATAGAAAGACAATAAATAGATAGCCAATAGATAGATAGTAAAAAGATAGATAGCCAATAAATAGATAGCAAATAAACAGAGCACCAATAGATAAATAGCTAATAGATAGATAGCCACAAATAGATAGTAAATAGATAGATAGACATATAGATAGACAATTTTCCCTACAACTATGTTCTAAAGGGTCTGGAGGATCATTTTAGTGCTATTAGCAGATAACAGACTGGGCTAGAGAAGGATTTAGACCAGAGACAGGAAACTCCAAGCATTCCTCTACAAACACTCTGCAACAGCCCAGCCGGCCAGGGAATGCTGGGAGAAGTAGTTTTCAAACAACTGGAGGGGGACTGGTTGCCTGTCCCTGGATTATCATGCGTAATCATAATTAATATAATATCTGGGACTAAAGGAACAATGTTAGGTAGAGAGATGGTCTTATTTAAAGGACAAGCAACAACAACAAATAAAAAAAAATATTTTTTGCCTTTAAATCTTCCACCATGCATCATTATTTAAAGGGCAACTGTGGTCTCAAAACAAGTTAGGGTTAAATGAAAGCCTGCAGTATTTCCTTTATAATGAGCCGACAATCACATCTCTGGCTGGAGCCTGTGAGAAATTACATTGGGGGTGAATGTTCAAACTTCCTGCTTCCAGTAGGTTGAGTGACATCACCTTACCTCTGCCCCACCCATCCGCCCTGGGGGAGAAGCATGCTCAGTTAAGACTTAATGCTGGGAAAACAGGAAGTACCTGGGGGAAAAATTGACAGTTGAGATGTGGAGCCTATTAATGCAGACAGGCTGGTCACATGGCTGAAAACAGGAAGTGTTCAAACAGGAAGTAATATTCCTGAACCTTTCTAGCAATAACTCACAAATTTTATCTACAGATGTGATTTATGTTTTATTTTGAAGGTAGGGTGGAAGGGTTTTTATATAATTATTACTACTTTGGAAGAATTCAAGACCACAGACCTCGGGATTTTGGGGGCTGAGACAGAAAACTGGTTATTGAAGAAAGCTCCACTGAATACAATGGGTTTATTTATGAGCTCAATAAGTTGTTATGAGTTCAATGAGTTGTTATGAGTTCCAAGAGGATTTTCAAATTAAAGGAAACATTTATAGAGAAATAACTGTCAGTTCAAATGAATCATTTTCACTATCACTAATCCAAGCAGGGTTCTGTCTATTTACACAAGACTAACAATATAAAGATAAACCTGTTAGTAAAAAATGTCAGTACAGTTTTCCCTGCAGCTACTTTTACCCTCCCCCTCTCCTTAGCACAGGGAGATATGATGTATCTGAGCATGCCTCGACCAGCGGAGAAGGTAACGGGGAGGGGCAGTGGATTGGCTAAAGGGGTTGAATGCACACAGGTGTATCTCTGTTTAGGAATCACATAGATTGGTAAGTGATACCTCATTTTAACCAGCATTTTCTGTACTACAAATCACGATTGTCTATTTGAGGCCAAACCTCTCCTTTAAAACATAAATCAGGGTTATTCAATAAAAGTTCTTATCGTTAAAAATGGTGCTCATTTTGCCACAACCAATAAGATCTCATTTAACATTTGAAAGCTAACATCTGATTGGTTGGGGCAAAATGAGCACCATTTTAAACGATAAGAACTTGTATTGAATCTCCCTGTTTGCATACAAATGAACTTATTATTTGATAGTTTTGGAGGTTGATACTGTTAATGGGTTTTTCACAATGACATTTGTACTTCACCTGTTGCTGACTTTGTTCTTCCAGGTTGAGTTTGACTTCCAGCGACTGACGCGCTTCAAGAAAGGCTTTTCGGTGCTTTCTGTCGGCCATGTAATAGGACATGATCCCCACTGTGATTGTGCAGAGATAGATGGCAACATTGGACAACACCTTTGGGAATAAAACAAGACATCAATTAGAAAATGTGTACATTTCAGGATTGTTTCCTAAACTGGAGCTGCTAAGCAGTCAGGCACTATTTGTTATTCAATAGTGTTTCTAGTGGACTACATATCTCAATGTCCTCTTTACAGGTGCAGAGGAATACAATATAGCTGAGTACCCTCCCCACACTGGGTACAGTCCAAACCTCCTAATAAAACTGGATATTCCTGCGAAACTTATTTCACAACATACAGTAAAGTGATGGGTATGATACCAGTTTAATATATTAAAAACAAGTAATATTTAATAAAGAAATTAAGCATAAACATACATTTTTCTGAATGAATCCTACAATTTAAGAAAAATAGATATCTGTGTCTCTAACCTCTGAAACCAACATCTCCCTTCCCTCTGAGTGGGTCACAGACCCAGACTGCCCATGCTCAGTGACAAATTAGCAGTGGAATTCTTGGTAACTGTCATGGTTAATCTACTGGGAAGTATTTTAAATTGAATTCATTCCTTTACCAAACAAGAAAGTTCTAGTAAAATTCAACAACTGTGTCCATGTCCGGTTTACACGCAGAAATAGAACTTTCTATCTTCTGCTCTGTAACCCCTAAGATTTCCTTATATAGGCTGGAAAAAGTCACATTATCCGAAATCAAAGGGCCGCTGTATGGGTTAAAACAACCAGTAGAAATATTTATATAAATAATAAGATCTCACACAGCCACATAGCAAAGGCTGCGGACTTCAATGGGCTTTGCAATAGAAAGAATTAATGGATTGTTTAGAATTATCCCCCGTCATAAGACAACACAGAGATTCAAGGATATCCTAAGTAAAGAATAGTTTATATTGTAACAGTAAATCTTATTACAGAAAACTCCTACATTAAAGAGAGAAGCCACACCGACAATTATCCGTTCAACTTCCCTCACACCATGAAAGGCATTGGTAAAATAATCTTAATGTGTATTAAAGGGCATCTATACCGAAAAACAGGTTATTTTAAATTGACCATAACTGGAAACTATAATTCCCAACCACCACTGTATCATTTTTTTGTTGATCTGCCCCCTATTTCTTTATATATCCAATCTAAAACTTCTTATATTTCAGCTGTCAATCAAGTTCCTTGCTCTCAATAACTATTCTTCTGTGAGCAGTTTTACTGTAGCTGGAATGGTGACAGAGATTTGACAGTTGGAATGCTGTATGCTGTGTGCAGGCTTGACAGTTGGTTTGTGGGGGTAAAAGTCAGGTCGGGTGGAAGTGGGAGTGGTTAAAATAGGGAGGGGAGATACTGCTCCTAAACAAAATGTGTGCTGGATTGAGGGCATGCAGCAACACACGCAAATCAGAGTAAGTGCTTCTTACATGTTTTTAATTATAGATTAACATGAGGCAAAGTATTTTTTTCAGTATAGTGTCCCTTTAATTAATATCTTAAAAGAGAAATAAAGTCTAATGATAAATTTAGAAAGGACAAATATCCACCGCACACCAATTTTCAGTGCTGTATTCCAACGTTTCGGTGCTAATCATGCACCTTTGTCAAACTAATAATAAATTCAATTCTGCCGATTTCTTGTATAACCTTAGAAATCAGTTGCCTTTTCTACCCAAGCTCCTTTGCTGCAGCTGTAAGACAAATATATATTTGGCACTAGCCCCATAGGCTGGAAGGGGGCTTACTTTACCAGCAGCAAAGGGCCATGGAAAACAGGAATAATAAATTAGGTTTTAGCATTTAAAATGAAAACATTTGATTACATGGGGATCACTTAAACTTGTTCTTTTTAGATCCTCTGCATTACAATAACACCATTAAACTCATGATTCACCGCCTCTAGGGCCAAATTATCAGGGAATTTAGAGCCAAATTATCAGGGAAAATAATTTTACAAAAAAGGGGTCTTTTAGGAAAATAAGAATATTTGAGACATAAGAGGATACCAAATTGGATAGAATTGGATCACAAAACCTACTGGTGTCCACACTTCTAGACAGTTTGTAGATTTAGAAGGGAGCTACCAAATTGCTTGGCTTAGCTGGGTCATTCTCCAAATATGGATGCTATTAGATATATTTGTCTGTTAAATGGGAAGGTCCTAGACTCAAATGAAAAATTGTAAATAGCTAGAAATCTGAGAGATGTAAGTCTAACCTAAAATCCTGCACAATGTCCCTTCCTGGTTCTAACTGTTATCAGTTGTAAGTCGTGGGGGGGGGGGGGGCATTTAACATCACAGCCAATGACTGACAGTTATTCCCCCAGCTGCTTACTCTGAGCATGTACAAGCTTGTAAACGAGCTTAAAGAGCTTAGAGAAAAGCTGGAAACCTTTTGAGAAGCTGAGGAATAGGGGGAAGAATATTTTCCTGCGTAACAGGTTAGTCCTACATCTGGCACCACTAAGGGGGGTAACTGTAAGTGGTACTTCTCTTACTGACATTCCAACGGCCTCTGTACATGATAAAACACAATGGAGACTGGAGTACATCAGGATACAAGCTTGTTATACCAGCAAAAATAATCTAAATGAATATAAAACAATATAAAATAAGATTTGCGTGCCATGTAAAATAACTAGTTCTATTAGAAAATACATTTGTGCAAATTAAAAAGCAACTAAGCTTTGCTTTGTGTGTCCTTGGAAAATATTATTAAAAGGTTTAACGATATCATTCTGTGCCTGAGGATTAGGACTGTATCCCTTTAAGCACAGGAACTATCGTGTCCCCTGACTGAACTATATACACCCTTAATACTCTGCACGGGAAATATAATGGGAGGTAGAAAATATTTCCAGGTGTCATTAAACATTTCAATATGTCCAAAATATAAAATAAAGTTTACCCCACCCCCGACCTGCTTTCTACCCTGGACGTGTAATCCTTTTAAATCTGAATTTTGGTAGGTATGGCAGCTCCACTTTCCAGACCACTGCCCTCCTTGACTTTCATTATATTCTTTAATTGAACTCGATTTCTCATATTAAATTGAATGATTTTCCATTGTGTTTATGTCTGAAGATTAAAGGAGTTAAAGGAATGTGGCAGGTGTGTGCACATGTGTATAGGGTACCAGTTGTGTGAGCACATGTGTATAGGGTAACCAGTAGTGTGTGCACATGTGTATAGGGTACCAGTGTGTGTGAGCACACGTGTATAGGGTACCAGTAGTGTGTGCACATGTGGTATAGGGTACCAGTTGTGTGAGCACATGTGTTAGGGTACCAGGTATGTGTGCCATGTGTGTATAGTACCAGTGTGTGGCACATGTGTTAGGGTACCAGTAGTGTGTGCACATGTGTATAGGGTACCAGTAGTGTGGGCACATGTATATGGTACAGTAGTAGTGTTGGCACATGTATATAGGGTACCAGTAGTGTGAGCACATGTGTATAGGGTACCAGTAGTGTGTGCATATGTGTATAGGGTACCCAGTATGTGAGCACATGTGTATAGGGTACCAGTAGTGTGTGCCCACATGTGTATAGGGTACAGTGTGGAGCAACGTGTATAGGGTACCAGTAGTGTGTTTGACATGTGTATAGTACCAGTAGTGTGTGCACATGTGTATAGGGTACCAGTAGTGTGTGAGCAATGTGTATAGGGTACCAGTAGTGTGTGCACTGGTTATAGGGTACCAGTAGTGTGAGCACATGTGTATAGGGTACCAGTAGTTTGTGTGCACATGTGTATAGGGTACCAGTAGTGTGAGCCATGTGTAGATGGGTACCAGTAGTGTGTGCACATGTGTATAGGGGACCAGTAGTGTGAGCACTGTGTATAGGGTAACAGTAGATTGTGCCAGACTGTGGAACCAGCCACTGGTGCGCCTAGAAACCCCCCACCAGGCCAATCAATGGAGGGGCCCTAGATCGCCACACAATATTGCAGCGGACAGTTGTACCAAACAAAACCGGGGTTCTTTTAGAAGATCTTGGGAAGGTTTTGTTGCAGCTGGCCAGCTTTATTGTGTTTTTATAGATATTTGTAGGATTCTTGTCTATTCTTTACCACACGGGTTACTCATACTAGTTGGTTCATGGTATAGGGCTGTTTATGGGGTATAGAGAACAAGATGGGCCGACAACCCAGACAATACGGATGGTGCACACACGGCTGTAGCTAGCAACCCATACTTTTTCCCCCCTCCGGGCGTGAGGCAGAGTAAACATGGGTCTGAATTAGAGCTCATCTGTCCCAGAAAAATAAAACTATTAATTCCTTAAATATTTACACTGGAATGTCACGCACATCCTGCCACCCAGACAGAAGAGAGAATACCTAGTGTAGGGGAGGGAAGAACCAACATTACTGTGGGCGCTGACAGTGAGAAAACGTTTACATCCATATTGTCAATACATAAGATTATAGGAACAAGCATACCGTACACACGGTGCCAGGGACACTGTCAAAGCAATAGGGAACCCTAATATGTCATCTTTACCCTGGCCAATTGGCACTAAACTACAGTTCCCATCCACACCCCCTTAAAGGAAAGTTGTGAGGTCATGGGGTTCCAAGCCACTAATAGCATTATATGTACTTCATGGGCCCTAAGGCCACGAATGAATAGAGCAGGAAGGAGTTTTTTTATTAAAAGTTTAGATCTCCTTTAATACCAGACACCCTGGTTTAAGGTAAACAACCTGTGTAATAACTACGTTCCAGGGCATCCATCACTAGAGTGAATTGGGTTAATGTTTGACATCTGTTTTTCAAAAAAACCAAAGATCTTATTTAGTAAGTATAGTATAAATTTATGAATGGGGAAAATCCTGACTCCAAGTGGCAATGGGAAATTTCCCTCATCAACTCTACTTTATGTATCAATACCAGTAACTTGTACATTCCTTGTTTGCAGAAACTCATCCAGCTTTTTTTAAACTGACCAATGACCTGCCATAACAACGTCCACTGGAGACAGTTCCATAGCTTTACCGTTCTCACAGTGACAAAACCCTTCCCATCTCTACTTTATGTATCAATACCAGTAACTTGTAAACATTCCTTGTTTGTAGAAACCATCCAGCTTTTTATTAAACTGACCAATGAACCTGCCATACAACGTCCACTGGAAGACATTTCCATAGCTTTAGTTCTCACAGTGACAACCCCTTTCCCACTCACTTATGAATCAATACCAGTAACTTGTTTAACATTCCTTGTTTGTAGAAACTCATCCAGCTTTTTATTAAACTGACCAATGAACCTGCCATACAACGTCCACTGGAAGACAGTTCCATAGCTTTAACCGTTCTCACAGTGACAAACCCTTCTCAACTCTACTTTATGTATCAATACCAGTAACTTGTAACATCCTTGTTTGCAGAACCTCATCCAGCTTTTATTAACTGACCATGAACCTGCCATAAACAACGTCCACTGGAAGACAGTTCCATAGCTTTAACGTTCTCACAGTGACAAACCCTTTCTCAACTCTACTTTATGTATCATACCAGTAACTTGTAACATTCCTTGTTTGCAGAAACTCATCCGCTTTTATTAACTGACCAATGAACCTGCCATAACAACGTCCACGTGAGACAGTTCCATACTTTACCGTTCTCACAGTGCAAACCCTTTCCCAACTCTACTTTTGTAATCAATACCAGTAACTTGTAACATTCCTTGTTTGTAGAAACTCATCCAGCTTTTTATTTAACTGACCAATGAACCTGCCATAACACGTCCCACTGGAAGACAGTTCATAGCTTTACCTGTTCTCACAGTGACAAACCCTTCCCAACCTACTTTATGTATCAATCCCAGTAAACTGTAACATTCCTTGTTTGCAGAAACTCATCCAGCTTTTTATTAAACTGGACCAATGAACCTGCCATAACAACGTCCACTGGAAGACAGTTCCATAGCTTTACCGTTCTCACTGTGACAACCCTTTCCCCAACTCTACTTTATGTCCAATACCAGTAACTTGTAACATTCCTTGTTTGTAAAGAAACTCCTCCAGCTTTTTATTAAACTGACCAATGAACCTGCCATAACAAGTCCCACTGGAAGACATTTTCCATAGCTTACTGTTCTCACAGTGAAAAACCCTTTCCCCACTCTACTTATTATCAAACCAGTTAACTGTACATTCCGTGTTTGTAGAAACTCATCCAGCTTTTTATTATACGTACCATGAACCTGCCATAACAACGTCCACTGGAAGACAGTTCCATAGCTTTACCGTTCTCACAGTGAAAAACTTTCCCAACTCTACTTTATGTATCAATACCAGTACTTGTAACATTCCTTGTTTTTGTAGAAATTCATCCAGCTTTTTTATTAACTGACCAATGAACCTGCCATACAACGCCACTGGAAGACAGTTCTCATACTTTACCGTCTCCATAGTGACAAAACCCTTTCCCAACTCTACTTTATGTATCAATACAGTAAACTTGTAACATCCTTGTTTTTGTAAAAAAACTCGTCCAGCTTTTTATTAAACTGAACCAATGAACCTGCCATAACAACGTCCACTGGAAGACAGTTCCATAGCTTTACCGTTCTCACAGTGAAAACCCTTCCCACTTCGACTTTATGTATCAAACCATAACTTGTAACATTCCTTGTTTGTAGAAATCATCCAGCTTTTTATTAAACTGACCAATGAAACCTGCATAACAACGTCCACTGGAAGACAGTTCATAGCTTTACCGTTCTCACATTGACAAACCCTTTCCCAACTCTACTTTATGTATCAATACCCGTAACTTGTAACATTCCTTGTTTGCAGAAACTCATCCAGCTTTTTATTAACTGACCATGAACCTGCCATAACAACGTCCACTGGAAGACTTCCATAGCTTTACCGTTCTCCACAGTGACAAACCCTTTCCCAACTCTACTTTATGTATCAATCCAGTAACTGTAACATTCCTTGTTTGCAGAAACTCCTCAGCTTTTTATTATCACTGACCAATGAACCTGCCATCAACACGTCCACTGGAAGACATTACATAGCTTTACCGTTTTCACAGTGACAAACCCTTTCCCAACTCTACTTTATGTATCAATCCCAGTAACTTGTAACCTTCCTTGTTTGTAAAACTCATCCAGCTTTTTATTAAACTGACCAATGAACCTGCCATAACAACGTCCACTGGAAGACAGTTCCATAGCTTTACCGCTCTCACATTGAAAACCCTTCCCACTTGAAGCCTAACCTTTTTTCTTCAATCTTAAGGATGTCCTTGTGTCCTCTGACATGTTCTATTGGTGAACCATGCCCCCAGATAGTTTTATTGTATGGCCGTTAATGTATTTATACACAGTAATCATATCCCCACGCAAGCGCCTTTTCTCCAGCGTACATAATTGTACTTTTCCAGTCTCTCTTCATATTCAAGCTCCCCCATTCCCCTTATTATTTAGCTGCCCTTCTCTGAACCCTTTCCATTTCAAAGAGGTCCTTTTTTTGTACACAGGATCCAAAATTGCACTGCATATTCCAAATGAGGCCTTACCAATGCTTTTGTAAAGAGGGAGAATTACATTTTCCTCCCTTGAATCCATACCTCTCTTTATACAAGACAATACCATGCTGGCTCTGGCTGTTGCCGCCTGGCACTGCTTGCTACCTTTAAGTTTATTATCCACCAAAACTCCAAGATCCCTTCCAACAAGAGATTCACTTAACACACAGAGCCATTTATATTAGTAAGCAGCACAAGGATTTTACTGGAATCGGATTTTTTTTAAAAATTAGTCGCAAATTTCGAGTATTCGATTCAATAGGAATTTATGATTTTCGCTTTCATAATATTAGGTTCAACACAGTTTAAAACTTTCTAAAAATTTGTTGGATCTGCTGATTTCTGTAAAAATTTTATTCAGGTCGAGAAACGCCCTTTAATTTTCTTTCTATAGATATTCTGTGAAATAAAATATGTTAGAATGGTATTATTCCCAGAAAATGATGTATCAGTAAGAGATCTTCCAGTAGGTCTCTAGGGCATCCTTCTTTGAGATCAACATAAAGGAGGGGTTTTAAGGGCAATGTCCCCCCTACAACAAAAAACGAGTGACTTGATAGTTTATCTGCACCAACCCCACTGCTATTTTTACCATTTTATTACATACATTGAATGATAATTATTTTCCTTTCTGGTAAAGGTATCTGTCCTCCTCCCTCTGCTTAATGAGCTTTTTATAAGCTTGAGCATGTGCAGTGGACAGCATGTAAACAGCAGTCAGTCATTGGTTGTGATGTCAGTTGTCACAGCCTTGATTGACTGCATGGAGGGAGGAGCCAGCTTACTCTGCCAGAATGGGACAATAATTATCCTTTAATACTGATTAGTAATGAAGGTAATAAGTTCTAGCTATATCAGTTGGGGTTGTGGGCAGGTAAATGATAAGTGACTAGTTTTTTGTTTTAAGGGTGGACAGGCCCTTAATTGATAGCCTTGATTGACAGCCGTGCCACCAGGAAGAAGCACCTCAGAGCAGAGGAAATAAGCGTCAGATTTGCGAGGGAGAGGTAAGGTAAGTCACTTCAGTTCATCTTTGGAATTATCTATAATACGAAACAGGATTTTAAGGGGTTGCTTTCATTAATATAGAAATCTTTTTTTTTGGCTGGAGATGCCCTTTAAGGATCATGGACCATTTTTATTAAAGGACTAAACATTGGTGTTAAAAATCAAACAATGCACAATTTTGGGCCTTTGGACATCACCCAGACATTCCTCACACACAACCTTCACTGGTCCCATTGGTAAAAAACAGAAAACACATTCAAATGATCCTATTCCACTGCACAATCCCTATTATACATCACACCCCAAAATAATAAATCAGATATTAAAGAACATAAACAAGCTATATTTTTTGATTGGTGCTTCGTGGTTTCTATGACAACTGATGTCCACAAATGAAATTTTGAAGGGACCTCCAGATCTGCTATCTGTTAGCCAAGAAAGAGAAATAAATATTACTTGGCAGAAAGCGTTGCTATGAATTTCTCTGGAACTGGACAATGTGAATTAAACAACCATCTCAAACATTTTCTAAGACACAAATCCATTTTAAAACCTCCAAGCTTCAACCAGAGATTGATCCGGTCAATGCTCTGTAACAGTTAATGTCCCCATTTGTTGAAAATGGTAAACATTTGTTTTCAGATTCTAAGATGGCTGCCCACATGCTACCTTAAACAATTAACAATAAGCCCCACAAAATGACAGTAGCTATTGACATGGTTGTGTTAATTGTACAAACTCAGCCAGAGTATCATTCTGGTATGGGGTTAGAAAATAAGGAAAATAGATTTCCTGAAACTGATCACGTTCTTTGATATATTAGGGCAGGGCCACATCTGCCACGCAAACGGAATCGCTGCGATTTCATGCGTGATTTTGTTGTGTTTGCGCATGCGGTTTTTTTATATTAGTATTGGAAAACGTCATGCGATTTAAAATGCGAAATGCAAATCGCAATCGCATCGCACCCGAAAATGCGCGTTTCGGTGTGTTGCCAGGCCGCGATTCCAATCATTTGAAAACTACAAACAACCAAACACAAAGAAAATTAACAATTAACAATTGCATTTAATCTAAACACCTCTTAAGCTATACCTCCATGGGCAGATGTTCTTCCGATCGAGTGCAATGAACAGAATCCAAACGAGAACCGCTTGAGGTCGCACTCTTTAGCATTTTCCTTCCCCCTTGAAATCTGCAGTGTATGGGGATTTAAGATGGGGTGGGGCAGATTGACCTGGTCATCGTTTTCCTACCTCAACGTGACCGTCATTCTGCCATAGCCAGATATAAATATGCCGATATTTTCCTAATCGGACAACGTCTAAAAACATTAAGTCAACCGGTAACTATTTAGGATTATTTTGGAAGATATCATTTCTACCACAGACAGACCAAACCTGTAGACAATTTAATGCTATAACCCAATTCCCTAGATTATTGTAACAGCTGATTTCACCAGATCATCCAATACACCCTATAAAGAACGGGCAATTGCGCTATTTTATTAATCCCGGAATACAGAGTCCTTTAAACCAGGTCGATATACGTTATAATCTCTGCTCCAGTCCAGTTGACATGCGAGGTAATGTGATGAAGCTTCGTCCACTGAAGCATGCATGACAAACGGGAATATGACTCAGAAGAAAGAAAAAAAATAAAACATGAAAGTAAATATGAGATAACTGATAAGGCTGCAAGACACTGTGTGATATACATTTTATAACCATGTCAGCAGTGCCCTGCAGCTCTGCAACACGAGACAGACAACCAAAAACTGCAAGGGCAACAAACATTACTTTTACATCAGTGCGCACAATTCTAATGTTTATTAACGAATTGCTTTTGTGTGTGTGTTTGAATAGGTGTCCTCTGATTTTCACTTATCTGGTAACCACCATAGGAGAACCACGCTGTATCTCTTCTATACATGTATGTATGTATGTATGTATAGTTTATTTACATAGCACCACTTGGGTAGCAGGCTGTACAATAACGACATGACCAATGGGGCCAATACATAAACTATATAATTGTATAAATACAAGTGATATATGCTGTTGCCCACAAGAGGTAATGAAGTCCCTGCCCTGTAGAGCTTACAATCTATTAGGTATGATACAATGGAATGGTAGAAGTGCTGGAGTGAGACGTATGCAGTGCAAATAAAAACATCATATACTGTACTGGTTACCGTATAGGTAGATGTAAGGGTAGATTTTATTATATATAGATATATAGATACCATACACTGTGGCCCTGGTTACTAAGATATAGGTAGATTAAGGGTAGATTTTATCATATATAGATCATTATAGATATCATATACTGTGCTGGTTTACCGGATAGGAGGATGTAAGGGTATATAGAGATTTATACATATGATAAAAAAAAAAAGAAAAAAATAACTGTTGGAACCTAGGTATTAAGGAGTTTTATCATATACTAGATGCCTAATGTGTTGACAGATAGGTAGGTGTTAAGGGTCGATTTATCATTATAAGATCATATACCATATCCGTGCTGTTACCATGATAGGTTAGGATGTAAGGTAGATTTATCATATATAGATAATAGATACCATATAATCGTGCCTGGTTACCGATAGGTAGGATTTAGGGTAGATTTATCATATATATATATAAGATACATATACTTTCTGGTCTCCGGATGGTAGGATGTAAGGCTAGATTTATCATATACTAGATATATGATACCATAACTGTGCATGGTTACCGGATAGGTAGGATGTAGCTCTAGATTATCATATAAGATTAATAGATACCATATACTGTGCTGGTTACCGATAGTTAGGATTGTATCGGGTAGTATTTATCATATATTAGATATATAGATACCATAATACTGTGCTGGTTCCCGATAGGTAGGAGTAAGGGTCAGATATCATATATAGATATTAGATCCATATACTGTGCTTGTTACCAGATAGGTAGGATGTAAGGGTGTTTATCATATATAGAATATATAGATAACCATAACTGTGTCTGTTACCATAGGTAGAGTCGGGTAGATTTATCATATATAGATTATATAGTACCATCTCTGTGACTGAATTACCGAGAATAGGTAGATGTAAGGGTAGATTTATCATATATAGATTATAATGATCCCATATACTGTCCGGTTACACAGATAGTAGGATTAAGGGTAGATTTATCTATAGATATGATCAAAAAAAACATCATAACCATATCTGTACTGGTTACCAGATTAGTTGGATGTAAGGGTAGATTTATCATATATATATTATAGATACCATATACTGTCTGGTTACCGGATAGGTGATGTAAGGGTAGATTTATCATATATAGATATATAGATACATATACTGTCTGGTTACCTATAGGTAGATGTAAGGGTAGATTTATCATATTGATATATAGATACCATATACGGTGCTGGTTACCAGATTGTAGATGTAGAGGGTAGATTTATCATAATAGATATATAATACCATATACTGTGCTGTTACCGGATAGGTAGGATGTAGGGTAGATTATCATATAGTATATATACTGATATGTGATGTACGATAGGTGGATTAAGGGAGATTTATCATATATAGATATATAGATATCATATACTTTGCTGGTTACCAGATTGGTAGGATATAAGGTAGATTTATCATATATAGATATATAGATACCATATACTGTGCTGGTTAACCGATAGGTATATGTAAGGGTAGATTTATCATATATAGATATAGATACCATATACGGTGCTGGTTACCAGATAGTAGGGATGTAAGGGTTAATTTATCATAATAGATATAAGATACCATATACTGTGCTGGTTACCATATGGTGGGATGTAAGTGTAGATTTATCATATATAGATATATAGATACCATTACTGTGCTGTTACCGTATAGGTAGGATGTAAGGGTAGATTTTATCATATATAGATATATATACATATACTGCTACTGTGCTGGTTACCAGATAAGTTAGGATGTAAGGGTAGATTTATCACATATAGATATATAGATACATATACCGTCTGTTTACCAGATAGGTAGGATGTCATGTAGATTTTATCATATATAGTATATATATCCATATACTGTGCTGATGTTACCAGATAGGGTAGGATGTAAGGTGTAGATTTATCATATATAGATATAAGAATACAATAGCTGTGCTGGTTCCCAGATAGGTAGGATGTAAGGCTAGATTTATCATATATAGATATATAGACTACCATACCGTGCTGGTTACCGGTAGGTGATGTAAGGGTAGATTTATCATATATAGATTATAGATACCATATACTGTGCTGGCTACCAGCATAGGTGATGTAAGTAGATTATCATATATAGATATATAGATACGCATATACTGTGCTGGTTACCAGATAGGTAAGATGTCAAGGGTAAGATTTATCATATATAGATATATAAGATACCATATACTGTGCTGGTTACCAGATAGGTAGGATGTAAGGGTAGATTTTATCATATATAGTATATAGATCCATATACTGTGCTGGTTACCAGATAGGTATATGAGGTAGATTTATCATATATAGATATATAGATACCATATACTGTGCTGGTTCCAGATAGTAGATCGGTTGAAGGAGTATTATCATATAATAGATATATAGATACCATATACGTGCTGGTTACCGGATAGTTGTAATGTAGGGTAGATTTATCATATATAGACTATATAGACGATACCATACTATGTGCTGGTTACCAGATAGGTAAGTTAGGGTAGATTTATCATATTAGATATATAATAACATATACGGTGCTGGTACCAGAATAGGTGATGTAGGGTAGATTTATCATATATAGATTATAATACCATTACTGTGCGGTTACCGATATGTAGGATGTAAGGGTATATTATCATATATAGATTATAGATACCATATACTGTGCGGTTACCAGATAGGTAGGATGTAAGGGTAGATTTCATCATAGATAGATATATAGATACCATATACTGTGCTGGTTTACCAGATAGGTGGATGTAAGGGTACATTTATCATATATAGATTATAGACACCATACACTGTGCTGGTTACCGGATAGGTTAGGATGTAAGGGTAAATTTATCATATTAGATATAGATACCATATACTGTTGCCTGGTTACCACCAGATAGGTACGATGTAAGGGTAGATTTATCATATAGTAGATATAGATACCATATACTGTGCTGGTTACCAGATGGTTGGGATGTAAGGGTAGATTTATCATATATAGATATATAGACACCATGACACTGTGCTGGTTACCGATAGGTAGGAGTAAGGGTAGATTTAGCATATATAGATATATAGATACCATATCTGTGCTGGTTACCAGTAGGTAGTGATTAAGGTAGATTTATCTATATAGATATATAGATACCATATCCGGTGCTGGTTACCAGATAGGTAGGATGTAAGGGTAGTTTGATCATATATAGATATATAGATACCATATACTGTCTGGTTACCCAGTAGGTAGGATGTAAGGGTAGATTTATCATAACGATATATAGATATCACATCTGTGACTGGTTACCAGATAGGTAGGATTAAGGGTAGATTTATATCTATAGATTATAGATATCATATACTGTTGCTGGTTACGCAGTATTAGATGTAAGGGTAGATTTAATCATTATAGATTATAGATATCATATACTGTGCTGGTTCCATATAGGTATGGTGTAAGGGTAGATCTTATCATATATATATATATATATATATCATATACTGTCTGGTTACCGGATAGGTGGATGGTAAGGGTAGATTGTAACATGTTAATATATAATCCATATACTGTGCTGTTCCAGATAGTAGGGTGTAAGGGTAGATTTTCATATATTATATACTATATACCATATACTGTGCTGGTACCGAGATAGGTAGGATGTAAGGGTAGATTTATCATAATAGTATATAGATACCATATCTGTGCTGGTACCAGATGGTAGGATGAGGGTAATTTATCATATATAGATATATGGATACCATATACTGTGCTGGTTACCAGATAGGTGAGGGTGAAAGGGTAGATTTATCATATATATATATGAACATATACTGTGCTGGTTATACCGGATCGGTGAGGTAGAATGGTAAGGTAGATTTATCATATATAGTATAAGATGACATATACTGTGCTGGTTACCGGATAGGTAGGATGTAAGGTAGATTTATCAATAGAGTATAGGATACCATATACTGTGCTGGTACCAGATAGGTAGGAGGGTGAAGGGTAGATTATCATATATAGATATATAGATATCACTATCTGTGCTGGTTACCAAGATAGGTTAGGGTGTAAGGGTAGATTTATCATATATCAGATATATAGATATCATATACTGTGCTGGTTACCGGATAGGTAGAATGTAAGGTAGATTTATCATATATAGATATATAGATATCATATACTGTGCTTTGTTACCAGATAGGTAGGGTGTAAGGGTAGATTTATCATTATAGAATATATAGATATCAGTATACTGTCTGGTTACCCGGATAGTAGGATGTAGGGTCAGATTTATCATATAATAAATGATATATACCATATACTGTGCTGGTTACCGGATAGGTAGGATGTAAGGGTAGATTTATCATATATAGATATATAGATACATAATACTGTGGTGGTTACCAGATAGGTAGGGTGTAATGGTAAGATTTATCTATATATATATATATATATCCATATACTGTGCTGGTTCCCGGATAGGTAGGATGTAAGGGTAGATTTATCATATATAGATATATAGATACCCTATCCTGTGGACTGGGTTACCAGGATAGGTAGATGCAAGGGTAGATTTTATATATATATATAGATATCATATACTGTGCGGGTTACCCGGATAGGTAGGATGTAGGGTAGATTTATCATATATAGATATATAGATACCATCATCTGTGCTGGCTTACCGGATAGGTAGGATGTAAGGTAGATTTATCATATATAGATATATAGACACCATATACTGTGCTGTTACCAGATAGGTAGGGTTGTAAGGTAGATTTATCATATATATTATATTATACCATATACTGTCTGGTTACCGGAAGGTAGGATGTAAGGGTAGATTTATCATATATAGATTATAGATACCATATACTGTGCTGGTTACCGGATAGGTAGGATGCAAGGGTAGATTTCATTTATATAGATATATAGATATCATATCTTGCTGGTTACCAGGATAGGTAGGGGTAAGGGTAGATTTATCCATATATAGATATATAGATACCATATACTGTGCTGTTACCGAATAGGTAGATGTAAGGGTAGATGTTCATATATAGATATATAATACATATACTGTGCTGGTTACCGGATAGGTAGGGATGTAAGGGTAGATTTATCATATTAGATATATAGATACCATATACTGTGCTGGTTACCGGATAGGTAGTGTAAGGGTAGATTTATCATATATAGATTATATATATCATATACTGTGCGGTTACCAGATACGGTAGGATGCAGGTAGATTTATCATATATAATATATAGATCCATATACGTGCTGGTTACCAGATATAGTAGGATGTAAGGGTAGATTTATCATATATAGATATATATACATATACTGTTGCTGGTTACCGGATAGGTAGGATGTAAGGGTAGATTTACATCTATAGATATATAGAATACCATATACTGCGCTGGTTACCAGATAGGTAAGATGTAAGGTAGATTTATCATATATAGATATATAGATATCATATTACTGTGCTGGTTCACCGATAGGTAGATGTAAGGGTAGTTTATCATATATAGATATATAATACCATATACTGTCGGGTTACCGGATGGTAGGATGTTACGGTAGATTATCATATTAGATTTATAGAACCATATACTGTGCTGGTTACCGGATAGGTAGGATGTAAAGGTATATTTATAGCATATTGATATATATAAACCATATACTGTGCGTTACCAGATAGGTAGGAAATGTAAGGGTAGATTTTTATCATATAAGATAAAGTATATACTATACTGTGCTGGTTACCAGATATGTAAAGGGAGGTGTATAAGGTCGATTTATCATATCTACCCTGAAGTGGTAATCCTTTAAATCTGAATTTGGTAGGTATGGCAGCTCCACTTCCAGACCACTGCCCCCTTGATTCATTATATCTTTAATTGAACTCGATTTCTCATATTAAATTGAATGATTTTCCATTGTGTTTATGTCTGAAGATTAAAGGAGTTAAAGGAATGTGGCAGGTGTGTGCACATGTGTATAGGGTACCAGTAGTGTGTGCACATGTGTATAGGGTACCAGTTGTGTGAGCACACGTGTATAGGGTACCAGTAGTGTGTGCACATGTGTATAGGGTACCAGTTGTGTGAGCACATGTGTATAGGGTACCAGTAGTGTGTGCACATGTGTATAGATTACCAGTAGTGTGTGCACATGTGTATAGGGTACCAGTAGTGTGTGCACATGTGTATAGGGTACCAGTAGTGTGAGCACATGTATAGGGTACCAGTAGTGTGTGCACATGTATATAGGGTACCAGTAGTGTGAGCACATGTGTATAGGGTACCAGTAGTGTGTGCATATGTGTATAGGGTACCAGTAGTGTGAGCACATGTGTATAGGGTACCAGTAGTGTGTGCACATGTGTATAGGGTACCAGTAGTGTGAGCACATGTGTATAGGGTACCAGTAGTGTGTGCACATGTGTATAGGGTACCAGTAGTGTGAGCACATGTGTATAGGGTACCAGTAGTGTGTGCACATGTGTATAGGGTACCAGTAGTGTGAGCACATGTGTATAGGGTAGCAGTAGATTGTGCCAGACTGTGGAACCAGCCACTGGTGCGCCTAGAAACCCCCCACCAGGCCAATCAATGGAGGGGCCCCTAGATCGCCACAAATATATGCAGCGGACAGTTGTACCAACCAAACCGGGGGTTCTTTTAGAAGATCTTGGGAAGGTTTGTTGTAGCTGGCCAGCTTTATGTGTTTTATAGATATTTTGTAGGATTCCTTGTCTATTCTTTACCTACACGGGTTACTCATACTAGTTGGTTCATGTGTATAGGGCTGTTTATGGGGTATAGAGAACAAGATGGCCGACAACCCAGACAATACGGATGGTGCACACACGGCTGTAGCTAGCAACCCATACTTTTCCCCCTCCGGGCGATGAGCAGAGTAAACATGGGTCTGAATTAGAGCTCATCTGTCCCAGAAAAATAAAACTATTAAATTCCTTAAATATTTACACTGGAATGTCACGCACATCCCTGCCACCCAGACAGAAGAGAGGAAATACCTAGTGTGGGGGAGGGAAGAATCCAACATTACTGTGGGCGCTGACAGTGAGAAAACGTTTACATCCATATTGTCAATACATAGAGATATATAAAGGAACAAGCATACCGTAACACACGGTGCCAGGGACACTGTCAAAGCAATAGGGAACCCTATATGTCATCTTTACACTGGCCAATTGGCACTAAACTACAGTTCCCATCACACCCCCTTAAAGGAAAAGTGTGATGTCATGGGGTTCCAAGCCACTAATGAGCATTATATGTACTTCATGGGCCCTAAAGGCCACAGAATGAATAGAGCAGGAAGGAGTTTTTTTTATTAAAGTTTAGATCTCCTTTAATACCAGACACCCTGGTTTTAAGGTAAACAACCTGTGTAATAACTACGTTCCAGGGCATCATCACTAGAGGTGAATGGGTTATGTTCTGACAGCTGTTTCAAAAAACCAAAGATCTTATTTAGTATAGTATAGTATAAAATTTATGAATGGGGAAAAATCCTGACTCCAAGTGGCAATGGGAAATTTCCCTGCATCAACTCTACTTTATGTATCAATACCAGTAACTTGTAACATTCCTTGTTTGCAGAAACTCATCCAGCTTTTTATTAAACTGACCAATGAACCTGCCATAACAACGTCCAACTGGGAAGGGACAGTGTCCATAGCTTTTACGTTCTTCACAGTGCAAACCTTTCCCAACTTCTACTTTATGTATCAATCCAGTAACTTGTAACATCCTTGTTTGTAGAAACTCATCCAGCTTTTTTATTAAACTGACCAATGAACCTCCATAACAACGTCCACTGGAAGACAGTTCCATAGCTTTACCGTTCTCACAGTGACAAACCCTTTCCCAACTCTACTTTATGTATCAATCCAGTAACTTGTAAACATTCCTTGTTTGTAGAAATCATCTCCAGCTTTTTATTAAACTGACCAATGAACCTGCCATAACAACATCCACTGGAAGACAGTTCCATAGCTTTACCGTTCTCACAGTGACAAACCCTTTCCCAACTCTACTTTATGTATCAATCCCAGTAACTTGTAACATTCCTTGTTTGTAGAAACTCATCCAGCTTTTTATTAAACTGACCAATGAACCTGCCATAACAACGTCCACTGGAAGACAGTTCCATAGCTTTACCGTTCTCACAGTGAAAACCCTTTCCCAACTCTACTTTATATATCAATACCAGTAACTTGTAACATTCGTTGTTTGCAGAAACTCATCCAGCTATTTATTAAACTGACCAATGGACTAACTGACCAATGGACCTCCATATCTGTTAAACCTTGATCCCTAGAATCCTCCTCTCCCCATCTGTAGAATTCCCTACCCCCAGATCCATAGAATCTCCCTCTCCTGATCCGTAGAATCACCCAATCAGTAGATTCCCCCACCCCCGATCCTATCAGTCCCCCACACCCGATCCCTAGAGTCCCACACCCATGATCTGTAGAGCCCCCCACCCCCAATCTGTAGAGTCCCCCACCCCCGATCCGTAGAGCCCCCCACCCACGTTCTTTAGAGTTCCCCACCCCCATTCCGTAGAGTCCCCCACCGATCAGAGATTAACAATCTGTTTAACGATCATAGATTTACGATATCGATCCTTCCCCACCCCCGATCCATAGAGTCCCCCTCTCCTGATCCATAGAATCACCCAATCAGTAGATTCCCCCACCCCCGATCCTAAAATTCGTTCAGGGAAGCAGTTCCATAGCTTACCGTTCTCACAGTGAAAACCCTTTCCCAACTCTACTTTATGTATCAATACCAGTAACTTGTAACATTCCTTGTTTGTAGAAACTCATCCAGCTTTTATTAAACTGACCAATGAACCTGCCATAAAACACGTCCACTGGAAGACAGTTCCATAGCTTTACCGTTCTCACAGTGACAAACCCTTTCCAACTTACTTTATGTATCAATCCAGTAACTGTAACATTCCTTGTTGTAGAAACTCATCCAGCTTTTTTTAAACTGACCAATGAACCTGCATAACAACGTCCACTGGAAGACAGTTCCATAGCTTTACCGTTCTCACAGTGACAAACCCTTTCCCAACTCTACTTTATGTATCAATACCAGTAACTTGTAACATTCCTTGTTTGTAGAAACTCATCCAGTTTTTATTAAACTGACCAATGAACCTGCCATAACAACGTCACATGGAAGACAGTTCCATAGCTTTACCGTTCTCACAGTGACAAAACCCTTCCCAACTCTACTTTATGTATCAATCCCAGTAACTTGTAACATTCTTGTTTGTAGAAACTCATCCAGCTTTTATTAAACTGACCAATGAACATGCCATAACAACGTCCACTGGAAGACAGTTCCATAGTTACAAGTTCTCACAGTGACAACCCTTTCCCACTCTACTTATATATCAATACCAGTAACTTGTAACATCCTTGTTTGTTAGAAAATCCAGCTTTTTATTAAACTGACCAATGAACCTGCCATAACAACGTCCACTGGAAGACAGTTCCATAGCTTTACCATTCTCACAGTGAAAAACCCTTTCCCAACTCTACTTTATGTATCAATACCAGTAACTTGTAACATTCCTTGTTTGTAGAAACTCATCCAGCTTTTTATTAAACTGACCAATGAACCTGCCATAACAACATCCACTGGAAGACAGTTCCATAGCTTTACCGTTCTCACAGTGACAAACCCTTTCCCAACTCTACTTTATGTATCAATCCCAGTAACTTGTAACATTCCTTGTTTGTAGAAACTCATCCAGCTTTTTATTAAACTGACCAATGAACCTGCCATAACAACGTCCACTGGAAGACAGTTCCATAGCTTTACCGTTCTCACAGTGACAAACCCTTTCCCAACTCTACTTTATGTATCAATACCAGTAACTTGTAACATTCCTTGTTTGTAGAAACTCATCCAGCTTTTTATTAAACTGACCAATGAACCTGCCATAACAACAACCGCTCTCACAGTGAAAAACCCTTCCCAACTTGAAGCCTAAACCTTTTTTCTTCAAGTCTTAAGGGATGTCCTTGTGTCCTCTGACATGTTCTATTGGTGAACAATGCCCCAGATAGTTTATTGTATGGCCCGTTAATGTATTTATACACAGTAATCATATCCCCACGCAAGCGCCTTTTCTCCAGCGTACATAATTGTAACTTTTCCAGTCTCTCTTCATATTCAAGCTCCCCCATTCCCCTTATTAATTTAGCTGCCCTTCTCTGAACCCTTTCCATTTCAAAGATGTCCTTTTTGTACACAGGATTCCAAAATTGCACTGCATATTCCAAATGAGGCCTTACCAATGCTTTGTAAAGAGGGAGAATTACATTTTCCTCCCTTGAATCCATACCTCTCTTTATACAAGACAATACCATGCTGGCTCTGGCTGTTGCCGCCTGGCACTGCTTGCTACCTTTAAGTTTATTATCCACCAAAACTCCAAGATCCCTTTCCAACAGAGATTCACTTAACACAGAGCCATTTATAGTATAAGCAGCACAAGGATTTTTACTGGAATCGGATTTTTTTAAAACATTAGTCGCAAATTTCGAGTATTCGATTCAATAGGAATTTATGATTTTCGCTTTCATAATATTATGTTCAACACAGTTTAAAACATTTCTAAAAATTTGTTGGATCTGCTGATTTCTGTAAAAATTTTATTCAGGTCGAGAACGCCCCTTTAATTTTCATTTCTATAGATATTCTGTGAAATAAAATATTGTTAGAATGGTATTTCCCAGAATGATGTATACAGTAAGAGATCTTCCAGTAGGTCTCTAGGGCATCTCTTGAGATCAACATAAAGGAGGGGTTTAAAGGGCATGTCCACCCTTACAACAAAAAACGAGTGACTTGATAGTTATCTGCACCAACCCCTACTGCTATTTTTACCAGTTTATTACATACATTGAATGATAAATTATTTTCCTTTCTGGTAAAGGTATCTGTCTCCTCCCTCTGCTTAATGAGCTTTTTATAAGCTTGAGCATGTGCAGTGGACAGCAGGTGAAACAGCAGTCAGTCATTGGTTGTGATGTCAGTTGTCACAGCCTTGATTGACTGCATGGAGGGAGGAGCCAGCTTACTCTGCCAGAATGGGGACAATAATTATCCTTTAATATCTGATTAGTAATGAAGGTAATAAAGTTCTAGCTATATCAGTTGGGGTTGTGGGCAGGTAAATGATAAGTGACTAGTTTTTTGTTTTAAGGGTGGACATGCCCTTTAATTGATAGCCTTGATTGACAGCCGTGACCAGGAAGAAGCACCTCAGAGCAGAGGAATAAAGCGTCAGAGTTGCGAGGGAGAGGTAAGGTAAGTCACTTCAGGTTCATCTTTGGGAATTATCTATAATACGAAACAGGATTTTAAGGGGTTGCTTTACATTAATATAGAATCTTTTTTTTTGGGCTGGAGATGCCCTTTAAGGATCATGGACCATTTTTATTAAAGGACTAACATTGGTGTATAAAAATCAAACAATGCACAATTTTGGGCCTTTGGACATCACCCAGACATCCTCACACACAACCTTCAACTGTCCCATTGGTAAAACCAGAAAACACATTCAAATAGATCCTATTCCACTGCACAATCCCTATTATCACACCCCAAAATAATAAATCAGATATTAAAGAACATAAACAAGCTATATTTTTGGATTGGGTGCTTCGTGTTTCTATGACAACTGATGTTCCACAAATGAAATTTGAAGGGACCTCCAGAATCTGCTATCTGTAGCCAAATGAAAGAGAAAATAAATATTACTTGGCAGAAAGCGTGTGCTATGAATTTCTCTGGAACTGGACAATGTGAATTAAACAACCATCTCAAACATTTTCTGAAGACACAAATCCATTTTAAAACCTCCAAGCTTCAACCAGAGATTGATCCGGTCAATGCTCTGTAACATTAATGTCCCCATTTGGTTGAAAATGGTAACATTTGTTTCAGATTCTAAGATGGCTGCCCACATGCTACCTTAAAACATTAACAAATAAGCCCCACAAAATGACAGTAGCTAAATTGTACATGGTTGTGTTAATTGTACAGAACAATCAGCCAGAGTATCATTCTGGTATGGGGTTAGAAATAAGGAAAATAGATTTCCTGAAACTGATCACGTTCTTTGATATATTTAGGGCAGGGCCACACTGCCACGCAAACGGAATCGCATGCGATTTCATGCGTGATTTTGTTGTGTTTGCGCATGCGGTTTTTTTCTATTAAGTATTGGAAAACGCATGCGATTTAAAATGCGAAATGCAAATCGCAATCGCATCGCACCCGAAAATGCGCGTTTTCGGTGTGTTGCCGCGATTCCAATCATTTGAAAAAAAATCCGCAAACACAGAAAAATTAACAATTAACAATTGCATTTAATCTAAACACCTCTTAAGCTATAGCCATCCATGGGCAGATGTTCTTCCGATCGAGTGCAATGAACAGAATTCCAAACAGAAGAACCGCTTGAGGTCGCCAATCTTTATGCATTTTCCCCCTTGAAATCTGCAGTGATATGGGGATTTGAAGATGGGGTTGGCAGATTGACCTGGTCATCGTTTTCCTAATCAACCGTGACCGATCATTTCTTGCCATAGCCAGATATAATATGCCGATATTTTCTCTAAATCGGACAACGATCTAAAAACATTAAGATCACCGGTAACTATTTAGGATTATTTTGGGAAGATGATCATTTCTACCACAGACAGACCAACCTGTAGACAATTTAATGCTATATAACCCCAATTCCTAGATTATTGTAACAGCTGATTTCACCAGATCATCCAATACACCCTATAAAAAGAAGCGGGCAATTGCTATTTTATTATACCCGGAATACAGAGTCCTTTAACCAGGTCGATATACGTTATAATCTCTGCTCCAGTCCAGTTGCATTGCGAGGTAAATGTGATGAAGCTTCGTCCCACTGAAGCAGCATGACAAACGGGAATATTGACTCAGAAGAAAGAAAAAAAATAAAACATGAAAGTAAATATGAGATAACAGTGATAAGGCTGCAAGGACACTGTGTGTATTATCATTTTATAACCAATGTCAGCAGTGCCCTGCAGCTCTGCAACACGAGACAGACACAACCAAAAACTGCAAAGGGCAACTAAACATTACTTTTACTCAGTGCGCACAATTCTAAGTTTATTAACTGAATTGCTTTTGTGTGTGTGTTTGATAGGTGTCCTCTGACTTTTCACTTATCTGGTAACCCAACCCATAGGGAGAACCACGCTGTATCTCTTCTATACATGTATGTATGTATGTATGTATAGTTTATTTACATAGCACCACTTGGGTAGCAGGGCTGTACAATAACAAGACACAATGGGGCCAAATACATAAATATATAAATTGTATAAATACAAGTGATAGAGCTTTGCCACAAGAGGTAATGAAGTCCCTGCCCTGTAGAGCTTACAATCTAGTTAGGTAGGATACAATGGAATGGGTATGAGTGCTGGAGTGAGACGTATGCAGTGCAAATAAAACAATCATATACTGTACTGGTTACCGGATAGGTAGGATGTAAGGGTAGATTTATTATATATAGATATATAGATACCATACACTGTGCTGGTTACTAGATAGGTAGGATGTAAGGGTAGATTTATCATATATAGATATATAGATATCATATACTGTGCTGGTTACCGGATAGGTAGGATGTAAGGGTAGATTTATCATATGTAGATATATAGATATCATATACTGTGCTGGTTACCAGATAGGTAGGATGTAAGGGTAGATTTATCATATATAGATATATAGATACCATATACTGTGCTGGGTACCAGATAGGTAGGATGTAAGGGTAGATTTATCATATATAGATATATAGATACCGATATACTGTACTGGTTTACAATAGGTAGGATGTAGGTAGATTTATCATATATAGATATATAGATATCATATACTGTGCTGGTTACCAGATAGGTAGGATGTAAGGGTATTTATCATATATATGATATCATATATTGTGCTGGTTACCGGATAGGTAGGTGTAAGGGTAGATTTTCATATATAGATATATAGATACCATATACTGTGTGGTTCCCAGATAGGTAGGATGAGGGTAGATTTACAATAATGATATATAGATACCATATACTGTGCGGTTACCAATGGTAGGATGTAAGGGTAGATTTATCATATATAGATATATATAGTCATATACTTGCTTGTTCCGGATAGGATAGGATTTAAGGGTAGATTTATCATATATAGTATATAGATACCATATACTGTGCTGGTTACCGATAGGTAGGATGTAAGGTAGATTTATCATATATAGATATATAGATACCATATACTGTGCTGGTTACCGGATAGGTAGGATGTAAGGGTAGATTTATCATTTATATATAGATACTATACTGTGCTGGTTACCGATAGGTAGGATGTAAGGGTAGATTTATCATATATAGATATATAGATACCATTATACTGTGCTGGTTACCGGGATAGGTAGGATGTAAGGGTAGATTTATCATATATAGATATATAGATACCATATACTGTGCTGGTTACCAGATAGGTAGGATGTAAGGGGAATTTATCATATATAGATATATAGATACCATATACTGTGCTGTTTACCGGATAGGTAGGATGTAAGGTAGATTTATCATATATAGATATATAGATACCATATACTGTCTGGTTACCGGATAGGTAGGATGTACGGTTAGATTTTACATATATAGATATATAGATATCCATATACTGTGCTGGTTACCAGATAGGTAGGATGTAAGGGTAGATTTATCATATATTAGATATATAGATATCATATATGTACTGTGCTGGTTACCAATAGGTAGGATGTAGGGTAGATTTATCATATATAGATATATAAATACCATATCCTGTGCTGGTTACCGATAGGTAGGATGTAGGGTAGATTTATCATATATAGTATCATATATATGTGCTGGTTACCGGATAGGTAGGATTGTAAGGGTATTTTCATATATAGATATATAGATATCATATACTGTGCTGGTTACCAGATAGGTAGGATGTAAGGGTAGATTTATCATATATAGATATATAGAATCATATACTGTGCTGGTTACCAGATAGTAGATGTAAGGGTAGATTTATCATATAGATATATAGATACATATACTGGGCTGGTTACCGATAGGTAGATGTAAGGGTAGATTTATCATATATAGATATCATATATTGTGCTGGTTACCGGATAGGTAGGATGTAAGGTAGATTTTCATATATAGATATATAGATACATATCTGTGTGCTGTTACCGAAGGTAGGATGTAGGGTAGATTTATCATATATAGATATATAGATACCATATACTGTGCTTGGTTACGCGATAGGTGGATGAAAGGGTAGATTTTATCATATATAGATTCATATACTGTGCTGGTTACCAGATAGGTAGGATTTAAGGGTAGATTATCATATATAGATATATAGATACCATATACTTGCTGGTTACGGATAGGTAGGATGTAAGGGTAGATTTATCATATATAGATATATAGATACCATATACTTGTGCTGGTTACGGATAGGTAGGATGTAAGGGTAGATTTATCATATATAGATATATAGATACATATACTGTGCTGTTACCGATAGTAGGATGTAAGGGTAGATTTATCATATATAGATATATAGATCCATATACTTGCTGGTTTACCGAGATAGGTAGGATGTAAGGGTAGATTTATCATATATAGATATATATGATACCATATACTGTGCTGGTTACGGATAGGTAGGATGTAAGGTAGATTTCATTATATAGATATATAGATACCATATACTGTGCTGGTTACCAATAGGTAGGATGTAAGGGTATTTATCATATATAGATATATAGATACCATATACTGTGGCTGGTTACAGATAGGTAGGATGTAAGGGTAGATTTATCATATATAATAATAGATACCATATACTGTGCTGGTTACCAGATAGGTAGGATGTAAGGTATATTTATCATATATATATAGTACCATATACTGTGCTGGTTACCAGATAGGTAGGATGTAAGGGTAGATTTATCAATATAGATATATAGATACCATATACTGTGCTGTTACCGGATAGGTAGATGTAAGGGTAGATTTATCATATATAGATATATAGATACCATATACTGTGCTGGTTACGATAGGTAGGATGTAAGGGTAGATTTATCATATATAGATATATAGATACCATATACTGTGCTGGTTACCGGATAGGTAGGATGTAAGGGTAGATTTATCATATATAGATATATAGATACCATATACTGTGCTGGTTACCAATAGGTAGGAGTAGGGTAATTTATCATATATAGATATATAGATACCATATACTGTGCTGGTTACCGGATAGTTAGGATGTAGGGTAGATTATCATATATAGATATTATATATCATATCTGTGCTGGTTACCGATAGGTAGGATGTAAGGGTAGATTTATCATATAATATATATACCATATACTTGGCTGGTTACCAGATAGTAGGATGTAAGGGTAGATTTATCATATATAGATATATAGATACCATATACTGTGCTGGTTACCGGATAGTAGGATGTAAGGTAGATTTATCATATATGATATATAGATACCATATACTGTGCTGGTTACCAGATAGGTAGGATGTAGGGTAGATTTATCATATATAGATATATAGATACCATTACTGTGCTGGTTACCAGATAGGTAGATGTAAGGGTAGATTTATCATATATAGATATATAGATACCATATACTGTGCTGGTTACCAGATAGGTAGTGTAAGGGTAGATTTATCATATATAGATATATAGACACCATAACTGTGCTGGTTACTAGATATGTAGGATGTAAGGGTAGATTTATCATATATAGATATATAGATACCATATACTGTGCTGGTTACCACATAGGTAGGATGTAAGGGTAGATTTATCATATATAGATATATAGATACCATATACTGTGCTGGTTACCGGATAGGTAGGATGTAAGGTTAGATTTAAACCTGCTAATAGAGGTTTCTTGACGTAGAGAGAGGGGAATAGAATTCCAGAGGATGGGAGCTACAAGAGAGAGAGGTTTAAGGCGAGAGGAAGCAGTACAAGTGGGGGGTCTGTACAGGAGCTGGTTCTGGGATGATTGAAGTGTGCGGATGGGAACATATGGGGACAATAAAGAGGAAATATAAGGAGGAGCAGCAGAGCGAAGGGATTTAAATGTTAGGAGAAGGATTTTATATAAAAGACCCTGTTTAATTGGGAGCCAGATGTAATAATCGTCCGGGAGGCCGGGGCACTTACGAGTACGCTTTAGGAGGCGTTCCGATGGCTGTTGGGATTGCAGAACTAGATACAAGAGACTGCTGGGAACTGTAGGCTGAGGAATGGCGACTAGGTGCTGCTGAAGAGAAGGCAGGATACTGGGAACAGGCAAGGCAGAAACAGTCACTGAAACAGGTCAGGTGAGTATGGATACTGGAACTGGCAAGGTAAGTCTCTGATGATGGAGCTGGCAAGGTAAGTCTCTGATGATGGAGCTGGCAAGGTAAGTCTCTGATGATGCAGATGGCAAGGTAAGTCTCTGATGATGGAGCTGGCAAGGTAAGTCTCTGATGCAGGACCAGGTAAGGTAAGTCTAAAGCTGGAGAGTAACAGGAACTAGGGCAGGTAAGTAGAAGGAGCTGGGGAGGTAGCTAACGCTACAATCAGGCACCGGGTCCAGGAGGATGCCGTTTTTTGAATCCTCGCGCAGGACACCAGGTTGAGTTTGTGGCACCAGGTTGTTGTCCGGTATAGAGGAGATCCAGTTTATAAGAGAGAGAAACAATACGTGTAGCAGAGTTTAGTATCGGCTGAATGGGAGAGAGGTGGAAAGCAGGAAGACCAGTAAGTAGTAGGTTACAGTAGTCCAGGGGTGATAGCATGAGAGCATGTATATACACAGCTGTGGTCGGGAGAGAAAGGAACCTGCAGGTTTTGGCTATATTGGAAAAAGCATGAGCGAGAGGAATCAATAATTACCCCAAGGCAGCATGCCGATCGGATAGGGTAAATGGGGGTATCGTCAACAGAAATAGAGAAGGATAGAACAGAACCAGGTTTAGGTGGGAAAATGACCAGTTCAGCTTTAGAAAGATTTGATTTGAGGCAGTGTTGCAATATCCAGGAGGAGATGGCAAGGAGACAGTCGAAGACACGTGATTGGATGTCAGGAGTTAGCGTAGGGGTAGACAAGTAGATTTGTGTATCGTCTGCATTTAAATGATACTTGAAGCAAAAAGATCTAATGACATCTCCGAAGGAAATAGTGTAGAGGGAGAACAATAAAGGTCCAAGAACAAACCCTGCGGGACCCCCACACCAAAAGGAACCGGAAAAGTGTTGTTAGCATAAGATACAGAGTAAGTTTGGTAAGAGAGATAGGATAGAAACCAGAATGCCACTTCATTCCGAATGCCCAAGTATCTGCATTATATACTGGTAGATAACCACGCTATTTTTTATGTACCAGGAGGTAAGATCTGGCAACCCTACCATATAGATAACCACACTGTATCTCTTCTATACCAGAGGTATGATATGGTCACCCTACCAGTATTTCTTCTATACCAGAGGTCGATCTGGTCACACCTACCATATAGATAACCACACTGTATTTCTTCTATACCAGAGGTATGATATGGTCACCCTACCATATAGATAACCAAACTGTATTTCTTCTATACCAGAGGTATGATATGGTCACCCTACCATATAGATAACCAACTGTATTTCTTCTATACCAGAGGTATGATATGGTCACCCTACCATATAGATAACCACACTGTATTTCTTCTATACCAGAGGTATGATATGGTCACCCTACCATATAGTAACCCACACTGTATCTCTTCTATACCAGAGGTATGATATGGTCACCCCCTACCATATAGATAAACCACCTGTATCTCTTTCTATCCATATGTATGATATGGTCACCACTACCATATAGATAACACACTGTATTCTTCTATACCGAGTATGATATGGTCACCTCAAAACCATATAGATAACCACCGTAGTTCTTTATACCAGAGGTATGATCTGGTCACCCTACCATATATAACCACACTGTATTTCTTCTATACCAGAGGTATGATCATGGTCACTCTACCATATAGATAACCACACTGTATTCTCTTCTATACCAGAGGTATGATTGGTCACCCTACCTACAGATAACCACACTGTATTTCTTCTATACCAGAGGTATGATATGGTCACCCTACCTATAGATAACCACACTGTATTTCTTCTATACCAGAGGTATGATATGGTCACCCTACCATAATGATAAACCAACTGTTTTCTTCTATACCAGAGGTATGATATGGTCACCCACCATATAATAACCCAACTGTTTTCTCTTCTATACCAGAGGTATGATATGGTCACCCTACCATATGATAACAACACTGTATTTCTTCTATACCAGAGATATGATATGGTCACCACCCTACCATATAGATAACACACTGTATTTCTTCTATACCGAGGTATGATCATGGTCACCCTCCCATATAGATACCACACTGTATTTCTTCTACTAACCAGAGGTATGATAGGGTCACCCTACCATATAGATAGCCACACTGTTATCTTCTTCTATACCAGAGGTTATGATATGGTCACCCTACCCTATAGATAACACACACTGTATCTCTTCTATACCAGAGGTATGATATGGTCACCCTACCATATAGATAACCACACTGTATCTCTTCTATACCAGATGTATGATATGGTCATCCTACCATGTAGATAACAACACTGTATTTCTTCTATACCAAGGTATGATATGGTCCCTACCATATAGATAACCCCACGTATCTCTTCTTAACCAAGAGTATGATATGGTCACCCTACCATATAGATAACACACACTGTATTTCTTCTATAACCAGAGGTATGATATGGTCCCCACCCACCCTATAGATACCATACTGTATCTCTTCTATACCAGAGGTATGATATGGTCACCCTACCATATAGATAATCCACACTGTATTCTTCTATACCAGAGGTATGATATGGTCATCCTACCATATAGATAACCACACTGTATTTCTTCTATACCAGATGTATGATATGATCACCCTACCATATAGATAACCACACTGTATTTCTTCTATACTAGAGGTATGATATGGTCACCCTACCATATAGATAACAACACTGTATTTCTTCTATACCAGAGGTATGTATGGTCACCCTACCATATAATAACACACACTGTACTTTCTTCTATACCAGAGGTATGATATGGTCACCCTACCATATAGATACACACACTGTATCTTCTTCTATACCAGAGTATTATCTGGTCACCCCTACCATATAGATAACACACTGTATTTCTTCTATACCAGAGGTTGATCTGGTCCCCTACCATATAGATAACACACTGTATCTTCTTATAACCAGAGGTATGATTGGTCACCCTACCATATAGATAAACACACTGTATTTCTTCTAATACCAGAGGTATGATTGGTCCACCTACCATATAGATAACCAACTGTATCTACTATCCAAGTTAGATATGGTCACCCTACCATATTAACACACGATTCTTCTATACCAGAGGTATGATCTGGTCACCCTACATATAGATACCCACGTATTTCTTCTATACCAGAGGTATATATGGTCACCCTACCATATAGATACTCACTCGTATCTCTTCTATACAGAGTTATGATATGGTCACCCTACCATATAGATAAACACACTGTATTTCTTCTATACCAGAGGTATGATATGGTCACCCATACCATATAGATACACAACCTGTAATTTCTTCTATACCAGAGGTATGATATGGTCACCCTACCATATAGATACATACTGTATTTCTTCTATACCAGAGGTATGATATGGTCACCCTACCATAATAGATAACCACACTGTATTCTCTATACCAAGGTATGCTATGGTCACCCTACCTATATAGATACCAACTGTATTCTTTTATACCAGAGGTATGATATGGTCACCCTACCATATAGATAACACCACTGTATTTCTTCTATACCAGAGGTCTATATTGGTCACCCTAACCACTATAGATAACCTACTGTAGTATCTCTCTATACCAGAGGTATATATGGTCACCCTACCTACATATAGATAACCCCACTGTTTCTTCTATACCAGAGGTTGATATATGGTCACCCTACATATAGATACAACATCACTGTATCTCTTCTATAACCAGAGGTATGATATGGTCAACCCTACCATATAGATAACCAACTGTATTTCTTCATACCAGAGGTGATATGGTCACCCTACCAAATAGATACCAACTGTATTTCTTCTATACCAGAGTATGATATGGTCCCACCCTACCAATAGATAACCACACTGTATTTCTTCTATACCAGAGTATGATATGGTCACCCTACATATAGATAACCCCAACTGTTATCTCTTCTATACCAGAGGTATGATATTGATTCCACCCTACCATATAGATAACCACACTGTATTTCCTTCTATACCAGAGGTTACTGATTGGTCACCCTACCATATAGATAACCACACTGTATTTCTTCTATACCAGAGGTATGATATGGTCACCCTACCATAATAGATAACACACTGTATTCTTTCTATACCAGAGGTATGATATGGTCACCCTACCATATAGATAACCACACTGTATCATCTTTATACCAGAGGTATGATATTGGTCACCCTACCATATAGATACCAACTGTATTCTTCTATACCAGGGTGATATGGTCACCTACCATATAGATAACCATACTGTATTTCTTCTATACCAATATGTCGATTGGTCACCCTAACCATATAGAAACCAACCTGTATTTCTTCTATACCAGAGTTGATATGGTCACCCTACCATATAGATAACCACACTGTAATTCTTCTTATACCAGAGGTATATATGGTCACCCTACCATATAGATCACAACCTGTATTTCTTCTATACAGAGGTACGATATGGTCACCCCTACCATATAGATAACCAAAACTGTATTTCTTCTATACCAGAGGTATGCGATATGGTCACCCTACCATATAGATAACCACATGTATTTTCTTCTATACCAGAGTTGATATGGTCACCCTACCAATATAGATAACCACACTGTATTCTCTTCTATACAGAGGTGGTAGGATGTAAGGGTAGATTTATCTTATATAGATATATAGATACCATATACTGTGCTGGTTACCAGATAGGTAGGATGTAAGGGTAGATTTATCATATATAGATATATAGATACCATATACTGTGCTGGTTACCAGATAGGTAGGATATAAGGGTAGATTTAAACCTGCTAATTGAGGTTTTTTTGACGTAGAGAGAGGGGAATAGAATTCCAGAGGATGGGAGCTACAAGAGAGAAAGGTTTAAGGTGAGAGGAAGCAGTACAAGTGGGGGGTCTGTACAGGAGCTGGTTCTGGGATGATTGAAGTGTGTGGATGGGAACATATGGGGACAATAAAGAGGAAATATAAGGAGGAGCAGCAGAGCGAAGGGATTTAAATGTTAGGAGAAGGATTTTATATAAAAGACCCTGTTTAATTGGGAGCCAGATGTAATAATCGTCCGGGAGGCCGGGGCACTTACGAGTACGCTTTAGGAGGCGCTCCGATGGCTGTTGGGATTGCAGAACTAGATACAAGAGACTGCTGGGAACTGTAGGCTGAGGAATGGCGACTAGGTGCTGCTGAAGAGAAGGCAGGATACTGGGAACAGGCAAGGCAGAAACAGTCACTGAAACAGGTCAGGTGAGTATGGATACTGGAACTGGCAAGGTAAGTCTCTGATGATGGAGCTGGCAAGGTAAGTCTCTGATGATGGAGCTGGCAAGGTAAGTCTCTGATGATGGAGATGGCAAGGTAAGTCTCTGATGTTGGAGCTGGCAAGGTAAGTCTCTGATGCAGGACCAGGTAAGGTAAGTCTAAAGCTGGAGAGTAACAGGAACTAGGGCAGGTAAGTAGAAGGAGCCGGGGAGGTAGCTAACGCTACAATCAGGCACCGGGTCCAGGAGGATGCCGTTTTTTGAATCCTCGCGCAGGACACCAGGTTGAGTTTGTGGCACCAGGTTGTTGTCCGGTATAGAGGAGATCCAGTTTATAAGAGAGAGAAACAATACGTGTAGCAGAGTTTAGTATCGGCTGAATGGGAGAGAGGTGGAAAGCAGGAAGACCAGTAAGTTGTAGGTTACAGTAGTCCAGGGGTGATACCATGAGAGCATGTATATACACAGCTGTGGTCGGGAGAGAAAGGAACCTGCAGGTTTTGGCTATATTGGAAAAAGCATGAGCGAGAGGAATCAATAATTACCCCAAGGCAGCATGCCGATCGGATAGGGTAAATGGGGGTATCGTCAACAGAAATAGAGAAGGATAGAACAGAACCAGGTTTAGGTGGGAAAATGACCAGTTCAGCTTTAGAAAGATTTGATTTGAGGCAGTGTTGCAATATCCAGGAGGAGATGGCAAGGAGACAGTCGGAGACACGTGATTGGATGTCAGGAGTTAGCGTAGGGGAAGACAAGTAGATTTGTGTATCGTCTGCATTTAAATGATACTTGAAGCAAAAAGATCTAATGACATCTCCGAAGGAAATAGTATAGAGGGAGAACAATAAAGGTCCAAGAACAAACCCTGCGGGACCCCCACACCAAAAGGAACCGGAGAAGTGTTGTTAGCATAAGATACAGAGTAAGTTTGGTAAGAGAGATAGGATAGAAACCAGAATGCCACTTCATTCCGAATGCCCAAGTATCTGCATTATATACTGGTAGATAACCACGCTATTTTTTATGTACCAGGAGGTAAGATCTGGCAACCCTACCATATAGATAACCACACTGTATCTCTTCTATACCAGAGGTATGATATGGTCACCCTACCATATAGATAACCACACTGTATCTCTTCTATACCAGAGGTATGATATGGTCACCCTACCATATAGATAACCACACTGTATCTCTTCTATACCAGAGGTATGATATGGTCACCCTACCATATAGATAACCACACTGTATCTCTTCTATACCAGAGGTATGATCTGGTCACCCTACCATATAGATAACAACACTGTATCTCTTTTATACCAGAGGTATGATCTGGTCACCCTACCATATAGATAACCACACTGTATTTCCTCTATACCAGAGGTATGATATGGTCACCCTACCATATAGATAACCACACTGTATTTCTTCTATACCAGAGGTATGATATGGTCACCCTACCATATAGATAACCACAACTGTAGTGTCTTACTATACCAGAGGTATGAATCGTCACCCTAACCATATAGATAACCACACTGTATTTCTTCATACCAGAGGTAGATATGGTCACCCTACCATATAGATAACACAACTGATTTCTTCTATACACAGAGGTAGATATGGTCACCCTACCATATAGATAACCCACACTGTATTTCTTCTCTACCAGAGGTACGATATGGTCACCCTACCATATAGATAACCAAACTGTATTTTTCTATACCAGAGGGATGATATGGTCACCCTACCATATAGATAAACCAAACTGTATTTCTTCCTATACCAGAGGTATGATTATGGTCACCCTACCATATAGATAACCAACTGTATTCTTCTTACCAGAGGTATGATATGGTAACCCTACCATATAGATAACCACACTGTATTTCTTCTATACCAGAGGTATGATATGGTCACTACCATTAGAAAAACCACACTGTATCTCTTCTATAACCAGAGGTATGATATGGTCACCCTACAATATAGATAAACACACTGTATTCTTCTATACCAGAGTAGTTATGGTCACCTACCATATAGATAACCACACTGTATCTCTTCTATACCAGAGTTGATATGGTCACCCTACATATAGATAACCACATGTATTTCTTCTATACCCGAGGTATGATATGGTCACCCTACCATATAGATAACCACATGATTTCTTCTATACCAGAGGTATGATTGGTCACCTACCAATGATAAACCACACTGTATTTCTTCTAACCCAGAGGTATGATATGGTCACCCTACCATAAGATAACCACACTGTATTTCTTCTTACCAGAGGTATGTATGGTCCACCTACCATATAGATAACCAACTGTATTTCTTATACCAGAGGTATGATATGGTCACCCTACCATATAGAGAACCACACTGTATTTCTTCTATCCAGAGGTATGATATGGTCACCCTACCATATAGATAAACCACACTGTATTTCTTCTATACCAGAGGTATGATATGGTCACCCTACCATATAGATAACAACACTGTTTTCTTCTATTACCAGAGATAGATATGGTCACCCTACCATTAGATAAACACACTGTATTTCTTCTATACCAGAGGTATGATATGGTCACCACCATATAGATAACCACACTGATTTCTTCTATACCAAGAGGTATGTATGGTCACCCCTACCATAAGATACAACACTGTATCTCTTCTATACCAGAGGTATGATATGGTCACCCTACCATATAGATAACACACTGTATCTCTTCTATACCAGAGGTATGATATGGTTACCCTACCATATAGATAACACACTGTATCTTCTATACCAGATGTGATATGGTCACCACCATGTAGATAACAACACTGTATTTCTTCTATACCAGAGGTATGATATGGTCACCCCTACCATAGATAACCACACTATTCTTCTATACCAGAGGTATGATATGGTCACCTACCATATAGATAACCACACTGTATTTCTTCTATACCAGAGGTATGATAATGGTCACCCTACATATAGATAACATACTGATCTCTTCTATACCAGAGGATGATATGGTCACCCTACCATATAGATAACACACTGTATTTCTTCTATACCAGAGGTATGATATGGTCACCTACCATATAGTAACCACACTGATTTCTCTATACCAGAGGTATGATTGATCACCCTACCATATAGATAACCACACTGTATTCTTCTATACTAGAGGTATGATATGGTCACCCTACCATATAGATAACAACACTGTATTTCTTCTATACCAGAGGTATGATATGGTCACCCTACCTATAGATAACAACACTGTATTTCTTCATACCAGAGGTAGTATGGTCACCCTACCATATAGATACACACACTGTATTTCTTCTATACCAGAGGTATGATATGGTCACCCTACCATATAGATAAACACTGTTCTCTTTATACCAGAGGTATTGATCTGTCACCCTACCATATAGATAATCACACTGTATCTCTTCTATACCAGAGGTATGATATGGTCACCCTACCATATAGATAACACACTGTATTTTTCTATACCAGAGGTATGATATGGTCACCCTACATATAGAAACACACTGTATTTCTTCTATACCAGAGGTAGGATATGGTCACCCTACCATATAGATAACCAACACTGTATTTCTCTATACCAGAGGTATGATTGGTCACCCTACCATTAGATAACCACACTGTATTTCTTCTATACCAGAGGTATGATATGGTCACCCTACCATATAGATAATCACACTGTATCTCTTCTATACCAGAGGTATGTATGGTCACCCACCATATAGATAACCACACTGTATCTCTTCTATACCAGAGGTATGATATGGTCACCCTACCATATAGATAAACACACTGTATTTCTTCTATACCAGAGGTATGATATGGTCACCCTACCATATAGATAACCATACTGTATTTCTTCTATACCAGAGGTATAGATATGGTCACCCTACCATATAGATAACCACACTGTATTTCTTCTCTACCAGAGGTATGATATGGTCACCCTACCATATAGATAACCATACTGTATCTCTTTTATACCAGAGGTATGATATGGTCACCCTACCATATAGATAACACACTGTATTTCTTCTATACCAGAGGTATGATATGGTCACCCTACCATATAGATAACCATACTGTATCTCTTCTATACCAGAGGTATAATATGGTCACCCTACCATATAGATAACCACACTGTATTTCTTCTATACCAGAGGTATGATATGGTCACCCTACCATATAGATAACCACACTGTATCTCTTCTATACCAGAGGTATGATATGGTCACCCTACCATATAGATAACCATACTGTATTTCTTCTATACCAGAGGTATGATATGGTCACCCTACCATATAGATAACCCATACGGTATTTATTCTATACCAGAGGTATGATATGGTCACCTACATATAGATAACCACACTGTATTCTTCTATACCAGATGATGATATGGTCACCCTACCATATAGATAACCACACGTATCTCTTCTATACCAGAGGTATGATATGGGTCACCTACCATATAGATAAACCACACTGTATTCTTCTTACCAGAGGTATGATATGGTCACCCTACCATAGATAACCACACTGTATTTCTTTATACCAGAGGTATGATATGGTCACCCTACCTATAGATAACCACACTGTATCTCTTCTATACCAGAGGATGATATGGTCACCCTAGCATATAGATAACCACACTGTATCTCTTGTATACCAGAGGTATGATATGGTCACCCCTACCATATAGATAACCAAAACTGTATTTCTTCTATACCGAGGTAGATATGGTCACCCTAACCATATAGATAACCCATACTGTATTCTTCTATACCAGAGGTATGATATGGTCACCCTACCATATAGATAACCACACTGTATTTCTTCTATACCAGAGGTATGATCTGGTTCACCACCATTAGATAACCACACTGTATTTCTTCTATCACAGAGGTACGATATGGTCACCCTACCATATAGATAACAACACGTATTTCTTCTATACCAGAGGTACATATGGTCACCCACCATATAGATAACAAACTGTATTTCTTCTATACCAGAGGTATGCTATGGTCACCCTACACATATAGATAACCACATGTATCTTTCTATACCAGAGGTGATGATATGGTCACCCTACCATATAGATAACCACACTGTATTCCTTCTATACCAGAGGTATGATTGGTCACCCTACCATATAGATAACCACCACGTATTTCTTCTATACCAGAGGTACGATATGGTCACCCTACATATATAGATAACAACACTGTATTTCTTCTATAAGAGTACGATATGGTCACCCTACCATATAGATAACCAAACTGTATTTCTTCTATACCAGAGGTATGATATGATCACCCTACCATATAGATAACCACACTGTATTTTCTATACCAGAGGATGATCTGGTCACCCTACCATATAGATAACAACACTGTATTTCTCTATACCAGAGGTACGATATGGTCACCTACCATATGATACCACGTATGCTTTACCAGAGTTGATATGTCACCTACCATATAGATAACAACACGTATTTCTTCTTATACCAGAGGTAGATATGGTCACCCTACCATATAGATAACACACTGTATTTCTTCTATACCAGAGGTACGATATGGTCACCCTACCATATAGTAACAACCGTATTTCTTCTATACCAGAGGTACGATATGGTCACCCTACCATATAGATAAAAACACTGTATTTTTCTATACCAGAGGTACGATATGGTCACCCTACCATATAGATAACAACACTGTATTTCTTCTATACCAGAGGTACATATGGTCACCTACCATATAGATAACCACACTGTATTCTTCTATACCAGAGGTATGATATGGTCACTACCATATAGAAACCACTGTATTTCTTCTATACCAGAGGTATGATATGGGCACCCTACCATATAGATAACCACACTGTATTCTTCTATACCAGAGGTATGATATGTCACCCTACCATATAGATAAACCCACTGTATTTCTTCTATACCAGAGGTATGATATGGTCACCATCCATATAGATAACCAACTGTATTCTTCTATACCAGAGGTAGATATGGTCACCCTACCATATAGATAACCACACTGTATTCTTCTATACCGAGGTATGATATGGTCACCCTACCATATAGATAACCAAACTGTATTTCTTCTATAACAGAGGTAATATGGTACCCTACCATATAAGATAACCAACACTGTTTTCTATACCAGAGGTATGATATGGTCACCTACCATAGATAACCACACGTATTCTTCTATACCAGAGGTATGATATGGTCACCCTACCATATAGAGATATCACACTGTATCCCTTCTATTACCAGATGTTAGATATGGTCACCCACCATATAGATAACCACAACTGTATTTCTTCTATACCAGAGGGATGATATGGTCACCCTACACTATAGATAAACCACACTGTATTTCTTCTATACCAGAGGTATGAAGGTCCCCTACCATATAGATAACCACACTGTATTTCTTCTATACCAGAGGTATGATATGGTCACCCTACCATATAGATAACAACACTGTATTTCTTCTATACCAGAGGTATGATATGGTCACCCTACCATATAGATAACCACACTGTATTTCTTCTATACCAGAGGTATGATATGGTCACCCTACCATATAGATAATCACACTGTATCTCTTCTATACCAGAGGTATGACTTGGTCACCCTACACATCAGATAAACACCGTCTTCTTCTATACAGAGGTATGATATGGTCACCCTCCATATAGATACATACTGTATCTCTTTTATACCAGAGGTATGATCTGGTCACCCTACCATATAGATAACACACGTATTTCTTATAACCAGAGGTATGATATGGTCACCTACCATATAGATAAACCACACTGTTTCTTCTATACCAGAGGTTATGATATGGTCAACTACCATATAGATAACCATAGATCTTCTATACCCGAGGTATAATATGGTCCACTACCATATAGATAACCACACTGTATTCTTCTATCCAGAGATATGATATGGTCACCCTACCATAAGATACCACACTGTATCTCTTCTATACCAGAGGTATGATATGGTCACCCTACCATATAGATAACCAACTGTATCTCTTCTATACCAGAGGTATGATATGGTCACCCGCCATATAGATAACCATTACTGTATCTCTTCTATACCAGAGGTATGATATGGTCACCCTACCATATAGATAACACACTGTTATTTTCTATTACCAGATGTATGATATGGTCACCCTGCATATAGATAACCACACTGTATTCTCTATACCAGAGGTATGATATGGTCACCCTACCATATAGATAACCACACTGTATTTCTCTATACAGAGGTATGATATGGTCACCCTACCATATAGATAACCACACTGTATATTCTTCTATACCAGAGGTATGATATGGTCACCCTACCATATAGATAACAACACTGTATTTCTTCTATACCAGAGGTATGATATGGTCAACCCTACCATATAGATAACCACACGTATCTCTTCTTACCAGAGGTATGATATGGTCACCCACCATATAGATAATCACACTGTATCTCTTCTATACCAGAGGTATGATGGTCACCCTACCATTAGATAAAACACACTGTATTTCTTCTATACCAGAGGTAGATATGGTCCACCCTACCATATGATAACCACACTGTATTTCTTCTATACCAGAGGTATGATATGGTCACCTACCATATAGATAAACACACTGTATTTCTTCTATACCAGAGGTAGGATATGGTCACCCTACCATATAGATAACCATACTGTATCTCTTCTATACCAGAGGTAGTATGTCACCCTACCATATAGATAAAAACACTGTATTCTTCTTACAGAGGTAATATGGTCACCTACCATATAGATAACCATACTGGTTCTTCATACCAGAGGTATGATATGGTCACCCTACCATATAGATAACCACACTGTATTTCTTCTATACCAGAGGTATGATATGGTCACCCTACCATATAGATAACCATACTGTATCTCTTCTATACCAGAGGTATGATCTGGTCACCCTACCATATAGATAACCACACTGTATTTCTTCTATACCAGAGGTATGATATGGTCACCCTACCATATAGATAACCACACTGTATTTCTTCTATACCGAGGTATGATATGGTCACCCTACCATATAGATAACCCATACGTATCTCTTCTATACCAGAGGTATGAATATGGTCACCTACCATATAGATAACCCACATGTTTCTTCTATACCAGAGGTATGATATGGTCACCCTACCATATAGATAACCAACTGTATCTCTTCTATACCAGAGGTATGATATGGTCACCCTACCATATAGATAACCAACTGTATCTTTCTATACCAGAGGTATGTATGGTCACCCTACCATATAGATAACCACACTGTATTTCTTCTAACCAGAGGTATGATATGGTCACCCTACCATATAGAACCAACTGTATCTCTTTTATACCAGAGGTATGATTGGTCACCCTACCATATAGATAACCACACTGTTATTCTTCTATACCAGAGGTATGATATGGTCACCCTACCATATAGATAACCACACTGTATTTCTTCTATACCAGAGGTATGATATGGTCACCCTACCATATAGATAACCATACTGTATCTCTTCTATACCAGAGGTATAATATGGTCACCCTACCATATAGATAACCACACTGTATTTTCTCTATCCAGAGGTATGATATGGTCACCCTACCATATAGATAACCACACTGTATCTCCTTCTATACCAGAGGTATGATATGGTCACCCTACCTATAGATAACCAACTGATCTCTTCTATACCAGAGGTATGATATGGTACCAGCCATAAGATAACCAATACTGTATCTTCTATACCAGAGGTATGATATGGTCACCCTACCATATAGATAACCACACTGTATTCTCTCTACCAGAGTATGATATGGTCACCCTCAATATAGATAACCACACTGTATCTCTTCTATACCAGAGGTATGATATGGTCACCCTACCATATAGATAACCACACTGTATTTCTTCTATACCAGAGGTATGATATGGTCACCCTACCAATATAGATAACACACTGTATTTTTCTATACCAGAGGTATGATATGGTCACCCTACCATATAGATAACAACACTGTATTCTTCTATACCAGAGGTATGATATGGTCACCCTACCATATAGATAACCACACTGTATCTCTTCTATACCAGAGGTATGATATGGTCACCTACCATATAGATAATCACACTGTATCTCTTCTATACCAGAGGTATGATCTGGTCACCCTACCATATAGATAAACACACTGTATTTCTTCTATACCAGAGGTATGATATGGTCACCCTACCATATAGATAACCACACTGTATTTCTTCTATACCAGAGGTATGATATGGTCACCCTACCATATAGATAAACACACTGTATTTCTTCTATACCAGAGGTAGGATATGGTCACCCTACCATATAGATAACCATACTGTATCTCTTCTATACCAGAGGTATGATATGGTCACCCTACCATATAGATAAACACACTGTATTTCTTCTATACCAGAGGTATGATATGGTCACCCTACCATATAGATAACCATACTGTATCTCTTAACCAGAGTATGATCTGGTCACCTACATATAGATACCACACTGTATTTCTTCTATACCAGAGGTATGATATGGTCACCCTACCATATAGATAACCATACTGTATCTCTTTTATACCAGAGGTGATGATTGTCACCCTACCATATAGATAACCACACTGTATTTCTCTATACCAGAGGTATGATATGGTCACCCTACCATATAGATAACCACACTGTATTTCTTCTATACCAGAGGTATGATATGGTCACCCTACCATATAGATAACCATTCATGTATCTCTTCTATACCAGAGGTATAATATGGTCACCCTACCATATAGATAAACCACACTGTATTTCTCTATACCAGAGGTATGATATGGTCACCCTACCATATAGATAACCCACACTGTATCTCTTCTATACCAGAGGTATGATATGGCACCCTACCATATAGATAACCTACTGTATCTCTTCTATACCAGAGGTATGATATGGTCACCCTACCATATAGATACCAACTGTATCTCTTCTATACCAGAGGTATGATATGGTCACCCTACCATATAGATAAACACTGTATTTCTTCTATACCAGAGTATGATATGGTCACCCTCCATATAGATAACCACACTGATTCTCTTCTATACCAGAGGTATGATATGGTCACCCTACCATATAGATAACCACACTGTATCTCTTCTATACCAGAGGTATGATATGGTCACCCACCATATAGATAACCACACTGTATCTCTCTATACCAGAGGTATGATTGGTCACCCTACCATATAGATAACAACACTGTATCTCTTTATACCAGAGGTATGATTGGTCACCCTACCATATAGTAACCACACTGTATTCTCTATACCAGAGGTATGATATGGTCACCCTACCATATAGATAACCACACTGTATTTCTTCTATACCAGAGGTATGATATGGTCACCCTACACATATAGATAACCAACTGTATCTCTTCTATACCAGAGGTATAATTGGTCACCCTACCATATAGATAACCACACTGTATTTCTTTATACCAGAGGTATGATATGGTCAACCTACCATATAGATAACCACACTGTATCTCTTTATACCAGAGGTATGATATGGTCACCCTACCATATAGATAAACCATACTGATCTCTTCTATACCAGAGGTATGATATGGTCACCCTACATATAGATAACCACACTGTATTTTTCTATACCAGATGTATGATATGGTCACCCTACCATATAGATAACCACACTGATCTTTCTATACCAGAGGTATGATATGGTCACCCAACCACATAGATAACCATACTGTATTTCTTCTATACCAGAGGTACGATATGGTCACCCTACCATATAGATAACCCACTGTATTCTCTCTATACACAGAGGTATGATATGGTCACCCTACCATATAGATAACCACACTGTATTCTTCTATACCAGAGGTATGATATGGTCACCCTACATATAGATAACCACACTGTATCTCTTTATACAGAGGTATGATATGGTCACCCTACATATAGATAACCAAACTTGATTTTCTATACCAGAGGTATGATATGGTCACCCTACCATATAGATAACCAAACTGTATTTCTTCTATACCAGAGGTATGATATGGTCACCCTACCATATAGATAAACAACTGTATTTCTTCTATACCAGAGTATGATATGGTCCCCTACCATATAGATAAACCACTGTATTTCTTCTATACCAGAGGTATGATATGGTCACCCTACCATATAGATAACCAACCGTATTTCTTCTATACCAGAGGTATGATGGTTACCCTACCATATAGATAACCACACGTTTTCTTATACCAGAGGTACGATATGGTCACCTACCATATAGATAACAACATGTATTCTTCTATACCAGAGGTATGATTGGTCACCCTACCATATAGATAAACAACACTGTATTTCTTCTATACCAGAGGTAGAATAGGTCACCCTACCATATAGATAACAACATGTATTTTCTTCTATACCAGAGGTATGATTGGTCACCCTACCATATAGATAACCACACTGTATTCTTCTTTACCAGAGGTAATATGGTCACCCCACCATAGATAACCAACTGTATTTCTTCTATACCAGAGGTATGATTTGGTCACCCTACCATATAGATAACCACACTGTATTTCTTCTATACCAGAGGTATGATATGGTCACCCTACCATATAGATAACCACACTGTATTTCTTCTATACCAGAGGTATGATTGGTCACCCTACCATATAGATAACCACACTGTATTTCTTCTATACCAGAGGTATGATATGGTCACCCTACCATATAGATAACAACACTGTATTTCTTCTATACCAGAGGTAGTGATATGGTCACCCTACCATATAAGATAACCACACTGTATTTCTTCTATACCAGAGGTATGATATGGTCACCCTACCATATAGATAACCACACTGTATTTCTTCTATACCAGAGGTACGATATGGTCACCCTACCATATAGATAACAACACTGTATTTCTTCTATACCAGAGGTACGATATGGTCACCCTACCATATAGATAACCAAACTGTATTTCTTCTATACCAGAGGTATGATATGATCACCCTACCATATAGATAACCACACTGTATTTCTTCTATACCAGAGGTATGATCTGGTCACCCTACCATTAGATAACAAAACTGTATTTCTTCTATACCAGAGGTCGATATGGTCACCTACCATATAGAATAACCAAAATGTATTTCTTCTATACCAGAGGTATGATATGGTCACCCTACCATAAGATAACACACTGTATTTCTTCTATACCAGAGGTATGATATGGTCACCCTACCATATAGATAACAACACTGTATTTCTTCTTATACCAGAGGTACGATATGGTCACCCTACATATAGATAACCAACCGTATTTCTTCTATACCAGAGGTATGATTGGTCACCCTACCAATAGATAACAACACTGTATTTCTTCATACCAGAGGTATGATATGGTCACCCTACCATATAGATAAACACACTGTATTTCTTCTATACCAGAGGTATGATATGGTCACCCTACCATATAGATAACCACCACTGTATTTCTTTCTATACCAGAGGTATGATATGGTCACCCTACCATTATAGAAAACCACACTGTATCTCTTCTATACAGAGGTATGATATGGTCACCCTACCCTATAGATAAAACACTGTATTTCTCTATACCAGAGGTATGATATGGTCACCCACCATATAGATAACCACACTGTATTCTTCTATACCAGAGGTATGATATGGTCACCCTACCATATAGATAACCACACTGTATCCTTCTATACCAGAGGTATGATATGGTCACCCTACCATATAGATAACAACACTGTATTTTTCTATACCAGAGGTATGATATGGTCACCCTACCATATAGATAACAAACACTGATTCTTCTATACCAGAGGTATGATATGGTCACCCTACCATATAGATAACACACACTGTATCTCTTCTAACCAGAGGTATGATATGGTCACCCTACCATATAGATAACACACTGTATCCTTCTATACCAGAGGTATGATATGGTCACCCTACCATATAGATAACCACCTGTATTTTCTATACCAGAGGTATGATATGGTCACCCTACCATATAGATAAACACCTGTATTTCTTCTATACCAGAGGTATGATATGGTCACCTACCATATAGATAACCACACTGTATTCTTCTATACCAGAGGTATGATATGGTCACCCTACCATATAGATAAACACACTGTATTTCTTCTATACCAGAGGTATGATATGGTCACCCTACCATATAGATAACACACGTATTTCTTCTATACCAGAGGTATGATATGGTCACCCTACCATATAGATAACCAACTGTATTTTTCTATACCAGAGGTAGATATGGTCACCCTACCATATAGATAACACACTGTATCTCTTCTATACCAGAGGTATGATATGGTCACCCTACCATATAGATAACCACACTGTATTTCTCTATACCAGAGGTATGATATGGTCACCCTACCATATAGATAAACACTGTATTCTCTCTATACCAGAGGTACGATATGGTCACCCTACCATATAGATAACAACACTGTATTTCTTCTATACCAGAGGTATGATATGGTCACCCTACCATATAGATAAACACACTGTATTTCTTCTATACCAGAGGTATGATATGGTCACCCTACCATATAGATAACAACACGTATTTCTTTATACCAGAGGTATGATATGGTCACCCTACCTATAGATAACCACACTGTATTTCTTTATACCAGAGGTATGATATGGTCACCCTACCATATAGATAAACATCTGTATTTCTTCTATACCAGAGGTATGATATGGTCACCCTACCATATAGAAAACCACACTGTATTTCTTATACCAGAGGTATGATATGGTCACCCTACCATATAGATAACAACACTGTATTTCTTCTATAACAGAGGTATGTATGGTCACCCTACCATATAGATAACACACTGTGATCTCTTCTATACCAGAGGTATGATAGGTCACCCTCCATATAGATAATCACACTGTATCTCTTCTACCAGATGTATGATATGGTCACCTACCATAGAGATAACCACACGGCTCTTCTATACCAGAGGTATGAATGGTCACCCTACCATATAGATAACCACACTGTATTTCTTCTATACCAGAGGATGATATGGTCACCCTACCATATAGATAACCACACTGTATTTCTTCTATACCAGAGGTATGATATGGTCACCCTACCATATAGATAACAACACTGTATTTCTTCTATACCAGAGGTATGATATGGTCACCCTACCATATAGATAATCACACTGTATCTCTTCTATACCAGAGGTATGATATGGTCACCCTACCATATAGATAACCACACTGTATCCCTTCTATACCATTAGCAAATATACCATAAATATTCTTTACTCAAAGATCCAAACCCACACATTTCCTGCACAGGTTTTCGAATTACTTGCATGGAGCAGGCTGAACTCGATAACACCAGGACCCACGATTCAGCAATAACATGTCTATTAACAGCATGGCCATTCCAACTATTATAAAAGGTGTCAGATAATAGCCTGATAACAATATTCTCCCCATTTCATACTGCAGCCTGTCTGTGCAGACGTCACGGGTTATAATGTTGCATTAAACAGTCACAAACAATAATAATATTCTGATATCTGCACATTTTCCCTAATTTGTAGCCCTAAAGGGCCATATCACCTCTGACTGCTTTACAAGCTTGCACAGCAGCAGAGGAGGTGGCTAGGGAAGAAAAGTGATTGGCTTCTCCTTCAGGGAAAAGAAGCAGTAAGGGTTTGTACTGTGAGCATTCACTTTATTCCATGCAGTGTGCTTCTTTGTGGCATAGGCTTGGAAGAGCACACCTACATTGGCTCCCACCTGGCTCTGGATATATTATCCTATAAAAAGAAGACAGGCCAACAGAGTTGCTGCAGGATACATCTCAGGAGGTGGTATAAATTGGAGCAATAAATGCCGACAGTGTAACAACAAGGGGCATGTTTGGGGTATCTGGTCAAGGGTCATAGCCTCCATAGGCTATACTCTTATAGGCCACGTTGACCGGCAATGACTTACGATGGCTACACAAGCTCTCAAACAGTAAAGGAAGCAACACATTGTGGTGAGGGACCAGTGAACTTCAAGGTAAGTATCTTGTTCCAGGAACACCAGGGAGAAAGGTAATATTGGAAAATAGGGGTTGGTTACAATGTTTAATAGACTTACATGCGACATTCAAGGAAATCGTCCAACCCGATGACTATGCAGCAGACGTACCAATAACGATCCTTTATAAATACAGCCAGCAGCCCTCGGCTGACTGGTAATATATGGCCGCAAACACAAAAAAAGGGCAGGCTTGTTAAGACTTTCAGTGTTGAGTAGCACTTCACTATACCCTATGGAAGGGATAACATTCCTTTTGTCCAAAGCAGTATGGCAGTTCCCACTTAAAGGAGAACTACCGTGTGTATAAAGTTTTTTTAAAGGGCAAGTTCATAAAAAAACACTTTTCTCTAAATTGTATATTACCCCCCAAACCCCACTTTTACGTTATTCCCAGCATCCAAAAACGCATGGCAATAACTCAAAAGAGGGGTTTGGGTAGGTAATGTACAATTTAGAGAAAAGTATTATTTTCAGTCAACATGCCCTTTAAAATACAGTAAAAAAGAAACGTACTTGGGACAGGGATATAGGACTGGTATTTCCTACCTCCCAATATTGTTTCTGTGAGGAGCACCAGCACAAAATAAACTGTTTCTGCCAGTCTTCCTCCTGGCTTCAGCACTATCTTTAATACAGGAATAGCCCAGGACTAACCTGGCAAATGAAAACTGTACATGCTGTAGCTCCTCAACGAAACGATATTGGGAGGTAGGAATAACCAATCCAACCTCCCTGACCCAGGTACTTTCCATTTTTTAACAGTTATTTTTTAGACCATAGTTATCCTTTAAGTCAATAATAGTCAGTACAGCATGTATTAGGAATGTCTGACCTTTACCAATGTTGATGTGAACTCTGCTTGTTGGCGGAACTAAATATGCCCTTACTACCCCATTTCCCTGATGGTAACACATGGCGCCATGGATCTCTATTGGATCCGTGACCAGGCCGTGAGCTAAAACAGACGGAACATAATGAAACCACCTGCGCCAAGGTGACAACGCGGCATTTGCTGTTTTCCAACTGGGACTTCAACTAAGTGACCCCCTGGGAGGAATATTCAGTCTAATGGCTTCTATTGTACAATCCAACATAGTCATTTTCACCTTGTTATTGTAAACCAGGGATCACACAGAGCCAACATAATTACAATTCCATTAAATAGATGTAAACACGTCGCTCTGACGGGGGTTAGAGTTAGAGTTCACCTAAAGCCCCGGGATTCTGGGTACATGTGTCCCTCTCATGTAAAATCTTCCCACCCATAATGAATGAACTCCGCCCCTTTATAAGGATATTAAAACAAAGGTAAAATAGACTATAGGTGTCAAGCTGAAAAGGTAATTAAAGGGCAACTGTAACATAAAGATGGATTTCAGAGTCGCTGTTTTACATAGGCACAAAGAGGGAAATGCTGGAATATTTCCTCCAATCTCCAATTTCGACACTAATTTGACCCTTTAATCTTTCAAAGTGCCTGGTTTGCTTGCATAGGAATTACAGCTTGAATTACAGCTTCCAGCGCCGCTAGCTGAGAATGCTGGGAGATGGAGTTCAGAATAGCTTGAGGGTAAATAAATGATTGGGAGAGGTGAACTATTGTCAGCAGCCCATCAAAACCCATCAAAACATACACAGCCAACATTCCTTCTCTATTAGCTGCATGAATATTCAACGTGATGTTCTTGATAAACTACAACTCCCATTAGCACCCAACAAGGCAGTTAGGCTACAGCCCTACTAGGCCGCACGGAAGAACGCACAATCGTAAAACGCTATCTGAATCACACTAGTCGGGCCAGTGGCGTAACTAGGAATCACTGGGCCCCCCAGCTAAACTATGATGGGGCCCCTATCTGTGCTTCATCCACAGTGGTTTTCTGGGAGGAGGCTATATCTGTTATAATAAAATTAAGAAGATGGGCCCCCCTTGGCTCCTGGGTCCCCCCGTGGATGCTCCCCTGTAGTTACGCCCCTGAAAGGCGCCTAGCCCTAAAGGCGATATTGTGCCTTTAACATTTGTTGGCAATATCGTATATTTATGATTGCAGCTGTAAATCAACGATAGCGATCATAAATTTCTATTGCAATCGTAGATCTATGATCTCGATCGTAGATGTACAAAGGCCCACTGACTACAATCGAACATTCGCAGATTTATGACATTCGCATCGTACATTTACGGGACTCGATCGTACATTAACTATAACCCACGGTATCGCAAACTTGCCGTACATTTACAGACACGACCGTACATTAACTATAACCCATGGTATCGCAAACTTGCCGTACATTTACAGACACGACCGTACATTAACTATAACCCAAGGTATCGCAAACTTGCCGTACATTTACAGACTCGATCGTACATTAACTATAACCCACGGTATCGCAAACTTGCCGTACATTTACAGACTCGATCTACATTAACTATAACCCACGGTATCGCAAACTTGCCGTACATTTACAGAATCGATCGTACATTAACTATAACCCACGGTATCGCAAACGTGCCGTACATTTACAGACTCGATCGACATTAACTATAACCCACGGTATCGCAAACTTGCCGTACATTTACGGACTCGATCGTACATTAACTATAACCCACGGTATCGCAAACTTGCCGTACATTTACAGACTCGATCGTACATTAACTATAACCCACGGTATCGCAAACTTGCCGTACATTTACAAATCATCGTACATTAACTATAACCCACGGTATCGCAAACTTCTGTAACTTAAGAACGATCGTACATTAACTATAAACCCACGTATCGCAAACTTGCCGTACATTTACAGACTCGATCGTACATTAACTATAACCCACGGTATCGCAAACTTGCCGTACATTTACGACTCGATTGCTACATTAACTATAACCCACGGTATCGCAAACTTGCCGTACATTAACGACCGATCGTAAATTAACTATAACCCACGGTATCGCAAACTTGCCGTACATTTACAGACTCGATCGTACATTAACTATAACCCACGGTATCGCAAACTTGCCGTACATTTACGGACTCGATCGTACATTAACTATAACCCACGGTATCGCAAACTTGCCGTACATTTACAGACTCGATCGTACATTAAACTAAACCCACGGTATCGCAAACTTCGTACATTTACAGCACGATCGTACATTAACTAAACCCACGTATCGCAAACTTGCCGTACATTTACAGACTCGATCTACATTAACTATAACCACGGTATCGCAAACTTGCCGTACATTTACGGACTCGATCGTACATTAACTATAACCCACGGTATCGCAAACTGCCGTACTTTACGACACGATCGTACATTAACTATAACCCACGGTATCGCAAACTTGCCGTACATTTACAGACACGATCGTACATTAACTATAACCCACGGTATCGCAAACTTGCCGTACATTTACGGACTCGATCGTACATTAACTATAACCACGGTATCGCAAAACTTGCGTAATTTACAGAACGATCGTCTACATTAACTATAACCACGGTATCGCAAACTTGCCGTACATTTACAGACTCGATCGTACATTAACTTATACCCACGGTATCGCAAAATTGCCGTACATTACGACCGATCGTACATTAACTATAACCACGGTATCGCAAACTTGCCGTAATTTACAGACCGATCGTACTTAACTATAACCCACGGACAGTATCGCAAACTTTCCGTACATTTACGGGCTCGATTCGTACATTAACTATAACCCACGGTATCGAACTTGCGTACATTTACGGACTCGATCGTACATTAACTATAACCCACGGTATCGCAAACTTGCCGTACATTTACGGACTCGATCGTACATTAACTATAACCCACGGTATCGCAAACTTGCCGTACATTTACGGACTCGATCGTACATTAACTATAACCCACGGTATCGCAAACTTGCGTACATTTACAGACACGATCGTACATTAACTAAACCCACGTATCGCAAAACTGCCACATTTACAGACTCGATCGTACATTAACTATAACCCACGGTATCGCAAACTTACTGTACATTACAGACAGATCGTACATTACTATAACCCAGTATCGCAAACTTGCCGTACATTACAGAATCGATCGTACATTAACTATAACCACGGTATCGCAAACTTGCCGTACATTACAGACTCGATCGTACATTAACTATAACCCACGGTAAGCAAACTTGCCGTAACATTACAGACTCGATCGTACATAACTATAACCCACGGTATCGCAAACTTGCCGTACATTTACAGACCGATCGTACATAACTATAACCCACGGTATCGCAAACTTGCCGTACATTTACAGACACGATCGTACATAACTATAACCCACGGTATCGCAAACTTGCCGTACATTTACGGACTCGATCGTACATTAACTATAACCCACGGTATCGCAAACTTGCCGTACATTTACAGACACGATCGTACAAACTAAACCCACGGTATCGCAAACTTGCCGTACATTTACGGACTCGATCGTACATTAACTATAACCCACGGTATCGCAAACTTGCTGTACATTTACGGACTCGATCGTACATTAACTATAACCCACGGTATCGCAAACTTGCCGTACATTTACGGACTCGATCGTACATTAACTATAACCCACGGTATCGCAAACTTGCCGTACATTTACGGACTCGATCGTACATAAACTATAACCCACGGTATCGCAAACTTACTGTACATTTACAGACACAATCGTACATTAACTATAACCCACAGTATCGCAAACTTGCCGTACATTTACAGACTCGATCGTACATTAACTATAACCCACGGTATCGCAAACTTGCCGTACATTTACAGACTCGATCGTACATTAACTATAACCCACGGTATCGCAAACTTGCCGTACATTTACGGACTCGATCGTACATTAACTATAACCCACGGTATCGCAAACTTGCCGTACATTTACAGGACGATCGTACATTAACTATAACCACACGTATCGCAAACTTTCCGTACATTTAGACTCGATCGTACATTAACTATAACCCACGGTATCGCAAACTGCGCTGTACATTTACGACTCGATCGTACATTAACTATAACCCACGGTATCGCAAACTGCCGTACATTTACGGACTCGATCGTACATTAACTAACCCACGGTATCGCACAAACTTGCCGTACATTTACGGACTCGATCGTACATTAACTATAACCACGGTATCGCAAACTTCGTACATTTACAGACACGATCGTACATAACTATAACCCACGTATCGCAAACTTGCCGTACATTTACAGACTCGATCGTACATTAACTATAACCCACGTATCGCAAACTTGCCGTACATTTACAGGAATCGATCGTAATTAACTATAACCCACGGTATCGCAAACTTACTGACATTACAGAACGATCGTACATTAACTATAACCCACGTATCGCAAACTTGCCGTACATTTACAGGACTCGATTCGTACATTAACTATAAACCCACGGTATCGCAAACTTGCCGTACATTTACGGACTCGATCCGTACATTAACTATAACCACGGTATCGCAAAACTTGCCGTACATTACAGACACGATCGTACATTAACTATAACCCACGGTATCGCAAACTTGCGTACATTACAGATCGATCGTACATTAACTATAACCCACGGTATCGCAAACTTGCCGTACATTTACAGACATCGATCGTACATTAACTAAACCCACGGTATCGCAACAATTGCCGTACATTTACAGACTCGATCGTACATTAACTATAACCCACGGTATCGCAAACTTGCCGTACATTACGGACTCGATGTAAATTAACTATAACCCACGGTATCGCAAACTTGCCGTACATTTACAGACACGATCGTACATTAACTATAACCCACGGTATCGCAAACTTGCCGTACATTTACAGACTCGATCGTACATTAACTATAACCACGGTATCGCAAACTTGCCGTACATTACAGACACGATCGTACATTAACTTAACCCCGGGTATCGCAAACTTGCCTACATTTACAGACAGATCGTACATTAAACTTAAACCACGGTATCGCAAACTTGCCGTACATCTACAGAATCGATCGTACATTAACTATAACCCACGGTATGCAAACTGCCGTACATTTACAGACTCGATCGTACATTAACTATAACCACGGTTATCGCAAACTTGCCGTACATTTACAGACTCGATCGTACATTAAATATAACCCACGGTATCGCAAACTTGCCGTAACCAGAAAAATAACATAAATTTACATTTACGACTCGATCGTACATTAACTATAACACCACGTATCGCAAACTTGCCGTACATTTACAGACACGATCGTACATTAACTATAACCCACGGTATCGCAAACTTGCCGTACATTTACAGACTCGATCGTACATTAACTATAACCCACGGTATCGCAAACTTGCCGTACATTTACAGACTCGATCGTACATTAACTATAACCCACGGTATCGCAAACTTGCCGTACATTTACAGACACGATCGTACATTAACTATAAACCCGGTATCGCAAACTTGCCGTACATCTACAGACTTGATCGTACATTAACTATAACCCACGGTATAGCAAACGTGCCGTACATTTACAGACTCGATCGTACATTAAACTTAACCCACGGTATCGCAAACTTGCCGTACATTTACAGACCCGATCGTACATTAACTATAACCCACGGTATCGCAAACTTGCCGTACATTTACAGACGATCGTACATTAACTATAACCCAAGGTATCGCAAACTTGCCGTACATTTACAGACCGATCGTACATTAACTATAACCCCGGTTATCGCAAACTTGCCTACATTTACAGACACGAACGTACATTAACTAACAAACAGTTATGGAAACTTGCCGTAATTACAGACTCGATCGTACATTAACTATAACCCACGGTATAGCAACTTGCCGTACATTACAGACCGATCGTACATTAAACTATAACCCACGGTATCTGCAAAAAATTGCCGGACATTTACAGACTCGATCGTACATTAACTTAACCCACGGTATCGCAAACTTGCCGTACATTTACAGACCGATCGCTACATTAAATATAACCCACGGTATCGCAAATTGCCGTACATTTACAGAATCGATCGACATTAACTATAACCCACGGTATCGCAAACTTGCCGTACATTTACAGACTCGATAGTACATTAACTAAACCCCGGGATCGCAAACTTGCCGTACATTTACAGACTCGAGTACATTAACTATAACCCACGGTATTCACAAACTTGCCGTACATTTACAGACTCGATCGTACATTAACTATAACCCACGGTATGCAAACTTGCCGTAACATTACAGACTCGATCGTACATTAACTATAACCACGGTATCGCAAACTGGCTGTACATTTACAGACTCGATCGTACATTAACATAACCCACGGGTATCGCAAACTTGCGTACATTTACAGACTCAACGTACATTAACTATAACCCACGGTATCGCAAACTTGCCTTACATTTACAGACTCGATCGAACATTAACTATAACCCACGGTATCGCTAACTTGCCGTACATTTACAGACTCGATTGTACATTAACTATAACCCACGGTATCGCAAACTTGCCGTACATTTGCAGACTCGATCAAACATTAACTATAACCCACGGTATCACAAACTTGCCGTACATTTACAGACTCGATCGTACATTAACTATAACCCACGGTATCGCAAACTTGCCGTACATTTGCAGACTCGATCGTACATTAACTATAACCCACGGTATCGCAAACTTGCCGTACATTTACAGACTCTAACGTACATTAATTATAACCCTATCGCAAACTTGCCGTACATTTACGGACTCTAACGTACATTAATTATAACCCATGGTATCGCAAACTTGCGTACATTTACAGACTCAATCGTACATTAACTATAACCCACGGTATAGCAAACTTGCCGTACATTTACAGACTCAATCGTACATTAACTATAACCCACGGTATCGCAAACTTGCCGTATATTTACGGACTCTAACGTACATTAACTATAACCCACGTTATCGCAAACTTACCGTACATTTACAGACTCGATTGCACATTAATCATTACCAGTGGTATAGCAAACTTGCCGTACATTTACAGACTCGATTGTACATTAATCATAACCAGTGGTATAGCAAACTTGCCGTACATTTACAGACTCTAACGTACATTAACTATAACCCACGGTAACACAAACTTGCCGTACATTTACGGACTTGATCGTACATTAACTATAACCCACGGTATCACAAGTTTCCTTTCATTTACAGACTCTAACGTACATTAACTATAAACTATAAGCTTGCAACTCCCTAATGGGGTCCTGGGTCAGGAATTATTTTTATTTAGATGCAAGTTGTGGAATGTCCTCAGTTACAATCAGTGCTTAGCTATATAATCAGTTATAATCCATGCTTATCTATGTCATCAGTTATAATCAATGTTTAGCTATGCCATCACTTATAATCAGTGCTTAGCTATGTCATCAGTTATAATCAATGTTTAGCTATGTCATCAGTTATAATCAGTGATTAGCTATGTCATCAGTTATAATCAGTGTTTAGCTATGTTATCAGTTATAATCAGTGCTTAGCTATGTCATCAGTTATAATCAGTGTTTAGCTATGTCATCAGTTATAATAAGTGTTTAGCTGCCTCATCAGTTATAATCAGTGTTTAGCTATATATCATAGATATAATCAGTGTTAGCTATGTCATCAGTTATAATCAGTGATTAGCTATGTCATCAGTTATAATAAGTGTTTAGCTGCCTCATCAGTTATAATCAGTGTTTAGCTATGATCATCAGTTATAAAAGTGTTTAGCTGCCTCATCAGTTATAATCAGTGTTTAGCTATATCATCAGATATAATCAGTGTTTAGCTATGTCATCAGTTATAATCAGTGTTTAGCTATATCATCAGTTATAATCAGTGATTAGCTATGTCATCAGTTATAATCAGTGTTTAGCTATGTCATAAGTTATAATCAGTGTTTAACTATATCATCAGTTATAATCAGTGCTTAGCTATGTCATCAGTTATAATCATTGTTTGGTTACGTCATCAGTGTCACTTTAAAAAGTACGTTAGAATTTACAGCACTTTGAATTTCCATTACTATCCCCCTGCAATCCTGTGCTTCCAGAAAGTCATGAAACTCCTTGATGAATTTTACAACAGGGGGAACATTCTTCACTTTCTCATTCATTAAAAACAGAATTGAGAATTGAAAGGACAATAGACTGATTCTAGAAAGGTAAGATAAAGATTTTTCATACATTTGCATTTAAATGCCAAAGTGAGAGCTGCCAGACTGTAACACCATTGCAGACATTAACAACAGCATTCACAGGGGAATAGAATATTTAGATTTGCAATCCCTAAGAGGAAAAAACCCTTCTCTGGATAGACAGTGTCCTTGTCCTAATGACGGGATTTATAAACGCTGTCCCCCACAGTCATGTAATTCATAACAGAAAAAATAAAGTTATTGCTTCCTAATGCACTGTGGAGTTGGTGACCATCCCTTTGTGATCAAAACATTTTGGAGCTGCCATATTGCTTGCTTCTGGTGTAGAATTACTTTATACAATTTAAAACCATTAGTAATGATGTTAGTCACAAAAATAGCTAATTTATGTTGTTGCCTGCGCATAATGTTTAAGTCTTGCCAAATCCTAATATTAAAGGAGGCAATTTGGCAGCTCGTTTCCTTCTACATTTAACATTAAACAGATTTAGATCCTCAACAAAGCTAGAAACATCTGATAGAGTCCAGCAACCCTGTAATCTGGGTTTAAAGTAAACAGTATGGCAGCTCCCACTCATAGTTTTAAATCCTCTACTATGGTGCACACAATATGTGTTTATTCTAAGATGTCCTCCTGTTTTATCAAGAAACCACAGATGTAGCTCTACCAGAGATTTACTATTACCGTATATACTCGAGTATAAACCAAGGTTTTCAGGCTTACCTCGGTTTATACTTGAGTCAATCCTTCTCCTACCTTGTCCAGCGGCCGTGCGATCCGCATCCTCGGTGCGCTTCCGGATGATGTCACTACCCGGTGCCTCTTACTTTGCGGCGCCGAGTAGTGACATCATCATGAAGCGCAGAGTATGAGGAGCGAGGAGCGAGCGGCTGCCGGACAAGGTAGGAGAATACCACAGGGACACCAGTGCACACAATACTTACAAATAAGAGTAAAACCTTCTTTATTTGTGCATACTGTATGCACAAATAAAGGAGGATTTACCCCTATTTGCAAGTTTTGGCTTCTGCAGATGTTTGAAAACTACAACTCCCAGCAATTAAAGCATGCTGGAAGTTGTAGTTTCCAAACATCTTAAGTGGCAAATACTAGTAGGGGTTACTATGTGGGATTTAAAGGGCAACTAAGCAAAAACAATACAGAATCAAGAGGACGGTATCTATTGTTAAATACTGCCTTCTGATTCTGTATTGTTTTGAGGCTTTAGTTTCCCTTTAAACAGACAGCAGAATTTCCATACAGTAATCCCGTACAGTAATAACCATACTGGATTTGGCTATTACTGTATGGGACTACTGTATGGGAATTCTGCTGTCCATTTAAAGGGCAACTAAAGCCTCAAAACTATACAGAATCAGAAGGAAGTCGTAGTCATTTTTTCTACCCTTGGTTTATACTCGAGTCAATCACTTTTCTTCTCCTTTTTCAGGTAAAACTAGGTGCCTCGGTTTATACTCTGGATGGTTTATACTCGAGTATATACGGTAGGTTTCGTACTTATTCTGCCAATAATGAGCCCAGTAAGTATTCACAAAGTTGAACTGCAAATCATTATGACAACACCCACATGCTGATGTAGGTCTAGCTCCTCTATACTGTACCTGTTATTAAGCAGTGTTTTATTATAACTGAATGTGGGACCTAGATAAGGCTCTGGATTGGGACCCTCCTGGATAAAGCTGTGGTTTGGGACCCTCCTTTTGAAATTTTTGCTTTGGGGGAAAAATATGCTGTGGTTTGGACCATCACCTTGATAAAATGATATGGCTGTGGTTTGGGACCCTCCTTGATATGGCTGTGGTTTGGGACCATCCTTGATAAAATGATATGGCTGTGGTTTGGGACCCTCCTAGTGAAGGCTGTGGTTTTGGACCCTCCTGCATGGTTTGGGACCCTCATGGATATAGCTGTGGTTTGGGACCCTCCTTGATAAAATGATATGGCTGTGGTTTGGGACCCTCCTAGTGAAGGCTGTGGTTTGGGACCCTCCTGCATATAGCTGTGGTTTGGGACCCTCATGGATATAGCTGTGGTTTGGGACCCTCATGGATATGGCTGTGGTTTGGGACCCTCATGGATATGGCTGTGGTTTGGGACCCTCCTAGTGAAGGTTGTGGTTTGGGGACCTCCTAGATAAAGCTGTGGTTTGGGGACCTCCTAGATAAGACTGTAGTTTGGGACCATTATAGATAAGGCCATAGTTTAGGACCCTAATAGATAATGTCCTGTTTTTGGACGCTCCTAGATAAGGCTGTGGTTTGGGACCCTCCTGGATAAGGCCTTGGTCTTGACCCTCCTAGATATGGCTGTGGTTTGGGACCCTCCTAGATAAGGCCTTGGTCTTGACCCTCCTAGATATGGCTGTGGTTTGGGACCCTCCTTTGTTGTATGTATATATGATATGTATATCCAATTACCTTTCAGTTTTTAATGTGGAAACAAATTGAAGAGGAAACCTGGTGGATACTCTGACCTTATGCTTGAAAACAATATGGCAGCTCACACTCAGAGATACATCAAGATACTGATATATTAACCATAAACCTGTGATTTGGTGAACCTGACAGCCTTGACCCCATGGAATTCTGCCAATCACCTATCATCACAAGTCAGCCGGAGCCCACCCACCTACTTGGGCCTAGTTCAAAACAATCTCCCTGCTGTCCTTACCTGCCGCAGCAATGCGTTGCCATTGATGGAATCTTGCTGTTGCTGGGCTATGGTGACTCCGAGTACCAAGGTATGAATTCCGCACGACACGGTGGTGATGAGGACGATGGGGGTAAGACGAAGTGGGAGAGTGATGAAGAAGGAAAAGACAAAGAAGGCTTGCCAACCCACAGTGTCACTGGCCTCGTGGAAATGGGCAAAGTTGAGGCCCAAGTAGGAAAATATCTGAGCAGCTATCAAAATCCACAAAATGTACGGGACAAACTTTCGGGAAATTCGGTCGGGCAACAGCCCATACTTGCATAGGACAAACAGCAAGAGGTGGGCCAGAAGCCCGACTGCTGCCACCAGGGTAGATGCCAGCTTGTCGTTGCTGTAGACCACGGCACACATGACTATGACATAGCAATCGAAGAGGGCAGCGAAGACTACCAAAACCAGCAGGGTCTCGTGACGCTGCCGACGAAAGTACGTCTGATAGAGATTTTCCAAAGACTCAGGCGCAAAGGTCAGGCGCATAAAACGAGGCAAACAGAGGCAGCAACCCGAACTCCGCACTGTGACCTCATGCGTTCGGCCTACTCCATGCTCTGGATCGGACGGCAAACTTACCGAATAGTCGGCGGAATATTCCGCAGAGTACTCCGGCTCTGAAAACGCTCTGTTTCGGGGCATTTTAATTGTTCTATTGCTTTTGTACAAATAAACAAAAATGTGACGGTTTTGTACAGAACTGAGCTACATCCGACCCCCTGAATTTATAAAGCTAAAGCTTGAAATCCTCCGTGCTCCCCTCGTCCGCCATCCTGTCCGTATCCCCAATATCGGGTGCCCCCTAATAAAATGGTATTAAAATATTTAAAATAATATAAATCCACATGTGTATTCCCAGGCCCCAAGCAGTGAGAACAGTCCACTCCTAAACAAGGGAGACAGGAGGAAGGTGGTGGTGGGGGTGATTATCTCTTTCTTGTAGCAATGTGACAATTTGTAGAATATTGGCGGACGTGCGTCTTCCTATCCCCCCCCCCACCACCAAAAAAAAATCAATACATTCCCCACTTGACATTAAAAGTATATACGTCGTTAAGGGATTAGTGTAATCCAGTAAGGCCTCAACAGGTTAAAGATGCAAAAAGCAAATGTTTTATTTTTTTTTCTTTAATGTCTTATTCTGGTTTTTCTCTCTTCTTCTTTAGCGAACCCAAAGCTCGGAACGCCGTTTCCTATTACTTGCCTTTAAATCCGCCGCAAAACAGACCTTGTTTAAATCCTCCATCGTTTCTGTATAAAGAAATAATCCAGGACGGTGCGGTAGGAAATAAAGAATAAACTGCAGGGCTGTCAGGGAATGGAAACAATATTATCAGGCCAGTCTATGTTCTCTGTATAATAGACATGGTTACATGGTCCAGGAACCTGCGTTTCACCACAGCCAAGGTGCGAAATGCGTCAGGCAGTGTTTGCATGCTCGGTCCTGATCCATTGCGCTGGGAGGCAGAGGGGGGGAGAGAGCAGGATACAGGATTTTCTAGCCTCCTGAGATTCACACAAAAGAGACAGGAGCAGAGCAGCTGTCAACTCTCTCCAGCTGTCTCCAAACCCCCCCTCTTACTCTCCTGCCTTTATCATCTGCTGGTTAATCCTCACTGCACATCAGGAGAGGTGAACATGTAGCAGCCTCTCAGTCTCCCAGTGCATCCATCTTTGCACAGATTCCTGCATCAGGCTTGCTTGTTGCAATCATATCCATCTTTGCTGCTGTTGCTGCTGCTGCCTGCGTATCCTCCACCCCCTCTCAAATCTCCCCTTTCCTCCCAGTCCATAGTCTTGTGATGTGGGATGAAATTGTAACAGTTTGACTGCCATCTACAGGATATATTGGGCATAGCAGACAAAACCACACACCTGCTGCACAAAATTATCCAGTGTGTAATATTTATTAAAGGGCTAATTCTATTTCACTGTTAACCGACCTTATTCGCAATAATAAAATGTAAAAGTTCCATAGGACGCAAGGAAATGGCATGAGGAATATGTAACAATGTCTGCAAAAACACATATATATATATATATATTTAAAAAAGGAATGTGGTTGGTGGAGCCGGCTGGCAGGCTGACTGGTGGAGACGGCTGGCAGGCTATACCTGTTTCTCTGTGTGCAGAAATAAACGCGGAGCTCCAGACTAGAATCCCCTAACGACATACTGCAACCAGGATATGCTGAGAGCTACTTTTCAAACATCTAGAGGGCCGCAAGTTTGACATGTGTTCCCTAGTGTGTTTTTAATCGGTAACTCCAGCTCCATAATGAAATTTCATATTTCGATAAAATACCCCCCAAAACCCCGTTTTCATTATATTCTTAGCTTGAGCCGATGCCCCCGAGCCGAATTTACACAACCATGATCCCTTGCCGGTCTTCTCTCTTCTTCCTGGTAATGACCAATGGCTGACTGCTATTACCTAATAAACGGTTACGAATGCTCTTTGCTCACATCTGAAGAGACTTCTAGCAAGGGATCAGGGGTGCCCCTATCATGAAGCAAACTGAAACATTTGGACAGGGCGCACACCTGCAGAACACTTAAAAGGCAGCAGTTTAAAAAAAAAACCTTCTTTCCTGCAATACTGCATTTCAGCAGTCAGCCCACCACACCCACCTCCACAAGCCACGCCTATATTCCCTGATGAAGCCATGGCTGCTTCCTGTCTACCGATAGGCGGCATTTAAAAGTTGTTTCAGGTGTCAAAAACCCTAGGAATACCCCTGCGAGGGATTGTGGTTGTGTCAACGCTAATAAGCGTCGGATCAAGGGGTTTTTATCAGAATATAAAATTTCATTATGGGGCTGGAGTTACCCTTTTTATTTGGACTATTTGTGCCTTTTTTGGGGCATTTTCTATATGTGATAAAGGAGTTTTAGAGTTATTGGATCGGTGAGTGTTCCCTATTATCCACGCTGTATATCTGTTGTGTATAATTGTTTCCATAGTTTAGGGGCCTGTCGATAGTCAGGTCATTGTTTTTCCAGCCATATATATTGATACGAAAATGTACCCGAGCTGTTAATTTGCCTCCTCCAATCAGATATTACCGTTTTACTAGTCTACACTTGGTAACTTGTGATTGGTTGCTACAGATTCAAGGCAAAAATTAGCATCCCTTATTGAATAAGCCCAATCGTTCCTAAATCTCACTAGCCCTCATGGCTCCTTTTACATTCTCCATCTTCCCTGTCTGTTCTGTCCTGATCAGGCCCCACCCACAGCTACTAAACCCCTTACCAACAGACAATTCAGTCATCTAATACACTAACCTAGGGCTGTAAATGGATGTAATGGAGCGCAGGGGGATTGGAGGAGGTGCGCTTGGCGGGAGTGCGCCACAGGGTTTGATAGTTTTATAGATTTGTTTCTTGCTTCATACTGCCCTTTACCTCCTGTTTCCTAGGGTGGGTACACACGAAGGGATATTTTGTACTCGGCCCGGACAAATGGCTGTTGGTCGCGGCAATAGTGGCCGCGGACGACAGTTTCAGTTTGCGCAAACAATCGTACGGTCCCATAGGGAACTGCACGATCGGTGCGCGATTAACCGACATGTCCGATTGCCCGTTCGGCCAATCCAGACGAACAGGCGACCGGCATTGGTCGTGACTGCAGCCGAAAGCAGCACAGATTTTTTGGCTCAATCGACTGATACACGGATGTATCGGTTGATTGGGGCAAAAAATCTGCCTGTGTGTACCCAGCCTTACATAACATTGAAATAATATACAAGGGGGGTTATTCAATAAAAGTTCTTATCGTTTAAAATGGTGCTAATTTTGCCCAACCAATCAGATGTTAGCTTTCAAATGTTACATAAGTTCTGATTGGTTGGGGCAAAATTAGCACCATTTTAAACAATAAGAACTTTTATTGAATCTCCCCGAAGGTGTTATAGACAGCTGATGGCTAGAAATGAACATCAAACTGGGAAAAGGTGTATGGATCAGTTCATCAAGGAGACACGTGGATTTCAGAGGTGGACAAGGCACACATTATAATCAAGGGGAAAACAGAATAGTCTTTAGCTCTATTATCATTGCTCATTGTAATCCAATCAGGCGTTATAACTAGACCAAGCTTACATCTGATGAGTTGCCGCAAGTTAATATCAGTACCTAAAGCTGGGTACACACAGTAAAGATCAGTGAAGGATGATAGATCTGTCATCTTTAAAGATCCACACACACAGTCCCGAGCGTTCTCTATACACATCATAGGGAGAACCCTTGGGACTGTGTCTTTCTATCGGCCGCGCTTGTTTCCTCTTTGGAGTCTAGCGCGGCCGATGGAAATTTTCGGTCTTTCGCGAGCGTACAGCAGCCGCGCGTTCATTCGGAAAACGAAGGTACACACAGTAACGATAAAGCCCCGATACCGTCGGATCCGCCACTATTGGGGCTTTATCATTACTGTGTGCACCCAGCTTTACTGTTCCTCTTGTTACATAAGCCCCATTGCATTTGAATGAAGCTGTTGGTCTGTTGACAGGCTGACCGTTTCTCTATCAGCATATGGCAAGGGATTACCTTATGAACATTGACACTATAGGAACACACATGACTTGATACCTGGCATGACATACTGGGAGGTGTAGTATAGTTTGGTGAAGCACACACTGATGTTCACTAAATTCATGGGCACATGGTTAAAATCTGGTACCTTGACTTGCATTTTCTTGGGTTTCTTCTGCTCCGTATTGTCACCCACATTAATGTCCCATTCCATAGTGGGCTGCTGTTAATAACATACGTAAAATAAATATATGGAAGTCTAGGATCCAGCTACAATTTCATTCTTACAGGGCGATGCACTAAAGGGCGCATCGCTCCTGATCCTGATCTACCATAAATGTGGGTATAGAGACTTGGTAATGTTCTACCCTGATCTACCATAGATGTGGGTATAGATACTTGGTAATGTTCTATCCTGATCTACCATAGATGTGGGTATAGAGACTGGTAATGTCTAACCTGATCTACCATAAATGTGGGTATAGAGACTTGGTAATGTTCTATCCTGATCTACCATAGATTGGGTTGATAGAGACTTGGTAATGTTCTATCCTGATCTACCATAAAGTGGTATAGAGACTTGGTAATGTTCTATCCTGATCTACCATAGATGTGGGTATAGAGACTTGGTAATGTTCTATCCTGATCTGCCATAGATGTGGGTATAGAGACTTGGTAATGTTCTATCCTGATCTACCATAAATGTGGGTATAGAGACTCGGCAATGTTCTACCCTGATCTACCATAGATGTGGGTATAAAGACTTGGTAATGTTCTACCCTGATCTACCATAGATGTGGGTATAGAGACTTGGTAATGTTCTACCTGATCTACCATAGATGTGGGTATAGAGACTTGGTAATGTTATATCCTGATCTACCATAGATGTGGGTATAGAGACTTGGTAATAATCTACCCTGATCTACCATAGTTGTGGGTATAGAGACTTGGTAATAATCTACCCTGATCTACCATAGATGTGGGGTATAGAGACTTGTAAGTTCTATCCTGATCTACCATAAATGTGGTATAGAGATGGTAATAATCTACCCTGTCTACCATAGATTGGGTATAGAGGACTTGGGGGCATATTATAAAGGACGATGTTAGCGCAAAAAAATTACAGCGCACATCGCGGCCGCGAAAATAGCGCTATCGCCGTATTTATAACGGCGAGCGCTATTCCCGCGTACCTATCGCGGCCGCGATGTCTGCGGTAATTTTAAGCCCCTTCACGGCATACGGTATAGTATCGCCGCGAAGGGACTTAAAATCCCTTCCCGACGCTGCTCCTACCCCGCCCACACCCCCCGCGGCGGCAGCGGCGACCACCCGCCGCCGCCGCCGCTTCCCAGCAGCCCCTCCCAACCGTTCCCCGTTCGCGGCAATCTCGAGCGGAAGGCTAGGAGGGGCTGCGGGAAGGGGCCCCAGCAGGTGGTCGCACCACCGCCGCGCACCCCCTCCCCGGCAACCCCTCCAAGCCCCCGCCCCGGCCGCTCCCGGGAGGGGACGGGAGGGAGCCACTGGGGGGGTGGAGGCTCCCTCCAGCGGGGCCCTGAGAAGGGCCTTTTGGGGGCTTAGGGGGTCCCGAGCTCGAACCGGGACCCCCCTCCCCGGCCCTTACAAGGGCCCTTGCGGCAACTGACAAGTGCCTTTGGTGGGGGTCCCACAGCTGAAACCGGACCCCCAGTGCGGCTCTTAAAAGAGCCCTTGGGCGACATCTTCTTTCTTCCAGTCCCGGCGACACCAGCTCCGACGAGGCGCCGACCCCGAGAGGTACCCCTGCGGCGCCAGGGGTACCCCCGGCGGGCGCCGGCGACCTCAACGAGGCCGATGTGCCGGCGTCTTGATCCGACGCGACGTCTTCGGGCTGGCGACACCAACCCCACTCAGGTCGCCGATGCCAGGCAGACTCACTGCGGCCGCCAGTGAGCCCGCTGGCACCGCCGGCCTCAGCGGAGCCGATGTTGCCAGCCGCTTCTTTCTTCTTTCTTCAGCCATCTACTGCGATGGCATCTGAGTTCCGCGGCGGAAAGCTCCTCTTTATATAGGTTTGCAGAAATCCATAATCCGTTTCTGATTGGTCAATTTTAATACTTGTTTACATTAACCAATCAGATTTCAGAAACTTTCCAGAAATCTGATTGGTTAATGTAAAGCAAGTATTAAAAATTGACCAATCAGAAACGGATTATGGATTTCTGCAAACTATATAAAGAGGAGCTTTCCGCGCGGACTCAGATGCCATCGCAGTAGATGGCTGAAGAAGAAAGAAAGAAGCGGCTGGCAACATCGGCTTCCGCTGAGGCCGGCGGGTGCCAGCGGGCTCACTGGCGGCCGCAGTGAGTCTGCCTGGCATCGGCGACCTGAGTGGGGTTGGTGTGCCAGACCGAAGACGTCGCCCAGGGCTCTTTTAAGAGCCCACTGGGGGTCCCCGGTTCGAGCTGCGGGACCCCCGCCAAGGCACTATTAGTGCCGCAAGGGCACTTGTAAGTGCCCGCAAGGGCCCTTACAAGGGCCGGGGAGGGGGTCCTGTTTCGAGCTGCGGGACCCCTAAGCCCCAAAGGGCTCTTATAAGAGCCGCAAGGGCACTTGTAAGTGCCGCAAGGGCCCTTACAAGGGCCGGGGAGGGGGTCCCGGTTCGAGCTGCGGGACCCCCTAAGCCCCAAAAGGCCCTTCTCAGGCCCCGCGAGGGAGCCTCCACCCCCCAGCGGCTCCCTCCGTCCCCTCCCCGGAGCGGCGGGGCGGGGGCTTGGAGGGTTGCGGGGAGGGGTGTGCGCGGCGGGTGGTCGCGACCACCTGCTGCGGCCCCTTCCCGGCAGCCCCTCCTAGCCTCCGTTCCGAGATTGCCGCGAACGGGGAACGGGTTGGGAGGGGCTGCTGGGAAGTGGCGGCGCGGCGGGTGTGTCGCCGCTGCCGCCGCGGGGTGTGGGCGGGGTGGGCGTGTCTCCCGGGCGCGGGAGGTTAGTATCGGCTGACTTCGCCTCCTTCAAGGTGGCGAAGTATAAACAGCCGATACTAGCCGAGGCGAAAACCAGTTACCGCCGCTTTAAAATAGAAGCGGCGTAACAGGTAAGATCGGCGCGAAGGTTAACGCTTCGTTAACTTTTCGCGGCCGTTTTCGGGCCTTTATAAATCGCGGTAAACGCGATTTATGCGTTAATGGCCGCGAAAACGGCCGCGAAAAGTTAACGAACCTTTATAAATATGCCCCTTGGTAATGTTCTATCCTGATCTACCATAGATGTGGGTATAGAGACTTGGTAATGTTCTACCCTGATTACCAAAGATGTGGGTATAGAGACTTGGTAATGTCTATCCTGATCTACATAAATGTGGGTATAGAGACTTGGTAATGTTCTAATCCTGATCTACCATAGATGTGGGTATAGAGACTCGGCAATGTTCTACCCTGATCTACCATAGATGTGGGTATAGAGACTCGGTAATGTTCTATCCTGATCTACCATAGATGTGGGTATAGAGACTTGGTAATGTTCTATCCTGATCTACCATAGATGTGGGTATAGAGACTTGGTAATGTTCTACCCTGATCTACAAAGATGTGGGTATAGAGAATTGGTAATGTTCTATCCTGATCTACCATAATGTGGGTATAGAGACTTGGTAATGTTCTATCCTGATATCTACCATAGAGTGGGTATGAGACTTGGTAATGTTCTATCCTGATCTACCATAGATGTGGTATAGAGTCTTGGTAAGTTCCTATCCTGATCTACCATAGATGTGGGTATGAGACATGGTAAAATCTACCCTGATCTACCATAGATGTGGGTATAGAGACTTGGTAAGTTCTACCCTGATCTACCATAGATGTGGGTATAGAGACTTGGTAATGTTATATCCTGATCTACCATAGATTGGGTATAGAGGACTTGGTAATAATCTACCCTGATCTACCATCGTTGTGGGTTATGACTTGGTATATAATTACCCTGATCTACCATAGATGTGGGTATAGAGACTTGGTATGTTCTATCCTGATCTACCATAAATGTGGGTATAGAGACTTGGAATAATCTACCCTGATCTACCATAGATAGGGTATAGAGACTTGGTAATGTTTCTATCTGATCTACCATAGATGTGGGTATAGAGCTTGGTAATGTTCTACCCTGATCTACCAAAGATGTGGGTAAGAGACTTGGAATGTTCTATCCTGATCTACCATAAAATGTGGGTATAGAGACTTGGTAATGTTCTATCCTGATCTAACATAGATGTGGGTATAGAGACTCGGCAATGTTTATCCTGATCTACCATGATGTAGGTATAGAGACTCGTAATGTTCTATCCGATCTACCATAGATGGGGTATAGAGAATTGGTAATGTTCTATCCTGATCTACCATAGATGTGGGGTAAGAGACTTGGTAATGTTCTACCCTGATCTACCAAAGATGTGGGTATAGAGAATTGGTAATGTTCTATCCTGATCTACATAAATGTGGTATAGAGACTTTGGTAATGTTCTATCCTGATCTACCATAGATGTGGGTATAGAGACTTGGTAATGTTCTATCCTGATCTACCATAGATGTGGGTATAGGTCTTGGTAATGTTCACCCTGATCTACCAAGATGGGGTATAGAGACTTGGTAATATCTACCCTGATCTACCATAGATGTGGGTATAGAGACTTGGTAATGTTCTACCCTGATCTACCAAGATTGTGGTATAGAGACTTGGTAATGTTCTATCCTGATCTACCATAGATGTGGGTATAGAGACTTGGTAATGATCTACCCTGATCTACCATAGATGTGGGTATAGAGACTTGGTAATGTTCTATCCTGATCTACCATAGATGTGGGTATAGAGAGACTTGTAATGTTCTACCTGATCTACCAAGATGTGGGTATAGAGACTGGTAATGTTCTATCCTGATTACCATAGATTGTGGGTATAGAGACTTGGTAATGTTCTACCCGATCTACCAATAGATGTGGGTATAGAGACTTGGTAATGTTCTATCCTGATCTACCATAGATGTGGGTATAGAGACTTGGTAATGTTCTATCCTGATCTACATAGAGTGGGTTAGAGACTTGTATGGTTATCTGATCTACCATAGTGTGGGTATAGAGACTTGGTAATGTTCTATCCTGATCTACACGCATGTGGGTATAGAGTCTTGGTAATTTCTACCCGATCTACCATAGAGTGGGTATAGAGACTGGTAATGTTCTACCCTGATCTAACCATAGATGTGGGTATAGAGACTTGGTAATGTTTATACTGACTACCATAGATGTGGGTATAGAGACTTGGTAATATCTACCCTGATCTACCATAGTTGTGGGTATATAGAGACTTGGTAATAATCTACCCTGACATTACATAGATGTGGTTAGAGAACTTGGTAAGTTATCCTGATCTACCATAGATGTGGGTATAGAGACTTGGTAATATCTACCCTGATCTACCATAGTTGTGGGTATAGAGACTTGGTAATTCTACCCTGATCTACCACTAATGTGGGTATAGAGACTGGTAATGTTATCTGATCTACCAAAATGTGGGTATATAGAGACTGATGGTAATAATCTACCTGATCTACCATAGATGTGGGTATAGAGACTTGGTAATGTTCTATCCTGATCTACCATAGATGTGGGTATAGAGACTTGGTAATGTTCTACCCTGATCTACCAAAGATGTGGGTATAGAGACTTGGTAATGTTCTATCTGATCTACATAAATGTGGGTATAGAGACTTGGTAATGTTCTATCCTGATCTACCATAGATGTGGTATAGAGACGAGCAATGTTCTATCCTGATCTACCATAGATGGGTATAGAGACTTGGAAAGTTCTATCCGATCTACCATAGATGTGGGTAAAGAATGGTATGTTTATACTGATTACCATAGTGTGGGTTATAGAGACTTGGTAATGTTCTACCCTGATCTACCAAGATGTGGGTATAGAGAATTGGTAATGTTCTATCCTGATCTACCATAAATGTGGGTATAGAGACTTGGTAATCTATATCCTGATCTACCATAGATGTGGGGTATGAGAGACTGGTAATGTTCATCCTGATCTACCATAGATGTGGGTTATAGAGTCTTGGTAATGTTCTACCCGATCTACCATAGATGGGGTATAGAGACTTGGTGAATAATCTACCGATCTACCATAAGTGGGATAGAGACTGGTATGTTCTACCTGATCTACCATAGATGTGGGTATAGAGACTTGTAATGTTCTCTCCTGACTACCATGATGTGGGAATAAAGACTTGGTAATGTCTACCCTGATCTACCATAGATGTGGGTATAGAGACTTGGTAATGTCTAACCTGATTACCATAAATGTGGGTTATAGAGACTTGGTAATGTTCTACCCTGATCTACAAAGATTGGGTATAGAGACTTGGTAATGTTCTATCCTGATCTACCATAATGTGGGTATAGAGACTGGTAATGTTCTATCCTGATCTACCATAGATGTGGGTATAGAGACTTGGTAATGTTCTATCCTGATCTACCATAGATGTGGGTATAGAGTCTTGGTAATGTTCTACCTGATCTACCATAGATGTGGGTATAGAGACTTGGTAATGTTCTACCCTGATCTACCATAGATGTGGGTATAGAGACTTGGTAATTGTCTACCCTGATCTACCATAGATGTGGGTATAGAGACTTGGTAATGTTCTATCCTGATCTACCATAGATGTGGGTATAGAGAATGGTAATGTCACCCTGATCTACCATAGATGGGGTATGAGATTGGTAATGTTCTATCTGATCTACCATAGATGTGGGTATAGAGACTGGTAATGTTCTACCCTGATTACCATAAGATGTGGGTAAGAGACTTGGTAATGTTCTATCCTGATCTACCATAGATGTGGGGATAGAGACTTGGTAATGTTCTATCCTGATCTACCATAGATGTGGGTATAGAGACTTGGTAATGTTTATCCGATCTACCATAGATGTGGGTATAGAGACTTGGTAATGTTCTATCTGATCTACCATAGATGTGGGTATAGAGACTGGTAATGTTTATCTGATCTACCATAGATGTGGGGATAGAGACTGGTAATGTTCTATCCTGATCTACCATAGATGTGGGTATAGAGTCTTGGTAATGTTCTACCCTGATCTACCATAGATGTGGGTATAGAGACTTGGTAATGTTCTATCCTGATCTACCATAGATGTGGGTATAGAGACTGGTAATGTTCTACTCTGATTCTACCATAATGTGGGTATAGAGACTTGGTAATGTCTATCCTGATACCATAGATGTGGGAATAGAGACTTGGTAATGTTCTCTATCCTGATCTACCATAAGATGTGGGGTATAGAGACTTGGTAATGTTCTATCCGATCTACATAGTGTGGGTAGAGACTTGGTAATGTTCTATCCTGATTACCATAGATGTGGGTATAGAGTTTGGTAAGTTCTACCCTGATCTACCATAGATGTGGGTATAGAGACTTGGTAATGTTCTATCTGATCTACCATAGATGTGGGTATGAGACTTGGTAATGTTCTATCCTGATCTACCATAGATGTGGGTATAGAGACTGGTAATGTTCTATCCTGATCTACCAAAGATGTGGGTATAGAGCTCTGGTAATGTTCTACCTGATCTACCATAGTTGGGTATAGAGACTTGGTAATATCTACCCTGATCTACCATAGATGTGGGTATAGAGAATGGTAATGTTCTTATCCTGATTACCATAGATGTGGGGTATAGAGTCTTGGTAATGTTCTACCCTGGTCTACCATAGATGTGGGTATAGAGACTTGGTAATGTTCATCCTGATTACCATAGAGTGGGTATAGAGACTTGGTAATGTTCTATCCTGATCTACCCAAGATGTGGGTATAGAGACTTGGTAATGTTCTATCTGATCTACCATAGATGTGGGTATAGAGATCTGGTAATGTTCTACCCTGATCTACATAGATGTGGGTATAGAGACTTGTAATTTACCTGATCTACCTAGATGTGGGTATAGAGACTTGGTATGTTCTACCTGATCTACCATAGATGTGGGTATAGAGACTTGGTAATTGTCTATCCTGATCTACCATAGATGTGGGATAGGACTTGGTAATTCTCTATTGATCTACCATAGATGTGGGTATAGAGACTTGGTAATGTTCTACCCTGATCTACCAAAGATGGGGGTATAGAGACTTGGTAATGTTCTATCCTGATCTACATAGATGTGTGGTATAGATATAGAGACTTGGTAATGTTCTACCCTGATCTACCATAGATGTGGGTATAGAGACTGGTAATGTTCTATCCTGATCTACCATAGAATGTGGGTATAGAGACTTGGTAATGTTCTATCCTGATCTACCATAGATGTGGGTTATGAGACTTGGAATGTTCTATCCTGATCTACCATAGATGTGGGTATAGAGACTTGGTAATGTTCTATCCTGATTACCATAGATGTGGGTATAGAGACTTGGTAATGTTCTATCTGATCTACCATAGATGGGGTATAGAGATTGGTAATGTTCTACCTGATCTACCATAGATGTGGGTATAGAGATTGGTAATGTTCTACTGATCTACCTAGATGTGGGTATAGAGACTTGGTAATTTCTATCTGATCCTACATAGATGTGGGTATAAAGACTTGGTATGACTCTACCCTGATCTGCCATAGATGTGGGTATAGAGACTTGGTAATTTTCTATCCTAATCTACCATAGATGTGGGTATAGAGACTTGGTAATGTTCTACCCTGATCTACCATAGATGTGGGTATAGAGACTTGGTAATAATCTACCCTGATCTACCATAGATGTGGGTATAGAGACTTGGTAATGTTCTACCCTGATCTACCATAGATGTGGGTATAGAGACTTGGTAATGTTCTATACTGATATCATAGATGTGGGTATAGAGACTTGGTAATGTTCTACCTGATCTACCATAGATGTGGGTATAGACTTGGTATTCTACCTGACCATAGATTTGGGTATAGAGAATGGAATAGTCTTACTGATCTACCATAAGTGTGGGTATAGAGATGGGTAATGTTCTATCCTGATCTACCATAGATGTGGGTATAGAGCTTGTAATGTTCTATCCTGATCTACCATAGATGTGGGTAAGAGACTTGGTAATGTCTACCTGATTACTATAGATGTGGTATAGATACTTGGTAATATTCTATCCTGATCTACCATAGATGTGGGTATAGAGACTTGATATGTTCTACCCTGATCTACCAAGATGTGGGGTATAGAGACTTGGTAAGTTCTATCCTGATCTACCATAAATGTGGGTTATAGAGACTTGGTAATGTTATATCTGATCTACCATAGATGTGGGTATAGAGACTTGGAATGTTCTATCCTGATCTACCATAGATGGGGTATAGAGACTTGCAATGTTCTATCCTGATCTACATAGATGTGGGTATAGAGACTTGTAAGTTCTACCTGATCTACCATAGATGTGGGTGGTATAGAGACTGGTAATGTTCTATCCTGATCTTACATAGATGTGGGTATAGAGACTTGGTAATTTCTATCCTGATCTACCATGTGGGGTATAGGACTTGGTAATGTTCTATCCTGATCTTCCATAGATGTGGGTATAGAGACTTGGTAAGTTCTATCCTGATTACCATAGATGTGGGTATAGAGCTTGGTAATGTTCTACCCTGATCTACCATAGATGTGGGTATAGAGACTGGGTAATGTCTAATACCTGATTACCATAGATGTGGGTATGAGACTTGGTAATGTTCATCCTGATCTACCATAGATGTGGGTATAGAGACTTGGTAATGTTCTATCCTGATCTAACATAGATGGGGTATAGAGACTTGGTAATGTTCTATCCTGATCTACCATAGATGTGGGTATAGAGACTTGGTAAAGCTACCTGATCTACCATAGTGTGGGGATAGAGACTGGGAATGTTCTATCTGATCTACCATAGATGTGGGTATAGAGTCTGGTAATGTTCTACCCTGATCTACCATAGAGTGGGTATAGAGACTTGGTAATGGTCTATCCTGATCTACCATAGATGTGGGTATATAGAGACTTGGTAATGTTCTATCCTGATCTACATAGATGTGGGTTTAGAGACTTGGTAATTCTATCCTGATCTACCATAGATGTGGGTATAGAGACTTGGTATGTTCTACCCTGATCTACCATAGATGTGGGTATAGAGACTGGTAAGAATCTACCTGATCTACCATAGATGTGGGTATAGAGACTTGGTAATGTTTTCTACCCTGATCTACCATAGATGTGGGTATAGAGACTGGTAATGTCTATCCTTGATCTACCATAGAGTGGATAGAGACTTGTAATTTTCTATCCTGATCTACCATAGATGTGGGTATAGAGACTTGGAATGTTCTACCTGATCTACCAAAGATGTGGGTATAGAGACTTGGTAATGTTCTATCCTTATCTACCATAAGATGTGGGTATAGAGACTGGTAATGTTCTATCCCTGATCTACCAAAGATGTGGGTATAGAGAATTGGTAATGTTCTATCCTGATCTACCATAAATGTGGGTATAGAGACTTGGTAATGTTCTATCCTGATCTACCATAGATGTGGGTATAGAGAATTGGCAATGTTCTATCCTGATCTACCATAATGTGGGTATAGAGACTTGGCAATGTTCTATATGATCTACCATAGATGTGGGTATAGAGACTTGGTAAGTTCATCCGATCTACCCTAGATGTGGGTATAGAGACTGGTAATGTTCTACCCTGATCAACATAGATGGGTTATAGAGACTTGGTAATGTTCTCCTGATCTTACCAGAGTGGGTATAGAGACTGGTAATATCTCTGATCCCAAGATGTGGTATAAGAACTTGAATTCTACCCTGATCTCCATAGATGTGGGTATAGAGACTTGGTAATTTTCTACCTGATCTACCATAGATGTGGGTATAGAGACTTGGTTAAGTTTCTACCGATTTACGATAGATGTGGTATAGAGACTTGGTAATTCTACCTGATCTACATAGATGTGGGTATAGAGACTTGGTAATAATCTACCCTGATCTACCATAGATGGGGTATAGAGACTTGGTAATGTTCTACTCCTGATCTACCATAGATGTGGGTATAGAGACTGTAATGTCTACCTCCGATCTACATAGATGTGGGGTAGAGACTTGGAATATCTTTCCTGATTACAAAAAAGATGTGGGGATAGAGATTGGTAATCGTCTATACCTGATCTACCATAGTGTGGGTTACAACCCGGTTGCCACTTGGTTATACTAGTCTAGTACCACACACTTCACTGGTATCTCACCCATGGCCCCTGTAGTTGTGCCGCTGTATTTACGTACGGATGATATTGTTTCGGGTAAGACAGTTATAAGGCTGTGGTTTGGGACCCTCCTGGATAAGGCCTTGGTCTTGATTCTCCTAGATATGGCTGTGGTTTGGGACCCTCCTAGATAAGGCCTTGGCATGCAGGAAGGCAATGTTCTCTTACATGCGCAGGCATGGCGGAAGGAATGTTCTATTACATGCAGGAAGGCAATGTTCTCTACATGCAGGAAGGCAATGTTCTCTTACATGCAGGAAGGCAATGTTCTCTTACACCCACAGGAGGAATGTTTCTTACATGCGGGAAGGAAATGTCTCTTACACACAGAAGGAAGGTTCTCTTACATGCGGGAAGGAAAATGTTCTCTTACATGCAGGAAGGCAATGTTCTCTTACATGCGGGAAGGAAATGTTCTCTTACATGCAGGAAGGCAATGTTCTCTTACATGCGGAAGGAATTATCTCTTACATGCTGGAGGAGAATGTTGTTTCCTTCTAATGCAGGAGGCAAATGTTCTTACATGCGGAAGGAATGTTATTTAATGCAGGAAGGCAATGTTCTCTTACAGCAGGAAGGGCAATGTTTCTCTTACATGCGGGAAGGAATGTTTCTCTTACACAGGAACGGAAAGTTCTTTACATGCAGGAAGGCAATGTTTATATTGGAGGGATTGCTACATGAGGAAGAAATGTTCTCTTACATGCGGAAGGTAAATTATGCACTAAATGCAGGAGGAAATGTTCTCTTACATGCAGGAAGGCAATGTCTTTACATGCGGAAGGGATATTATGCTACATGACAGAAGGAAATGTTACTACATGCCAGCAAGGCATGTTCTCTTACATGGGAGGGGATATTATGCTACATGCAAGAAAATGTTCTCTTACATGCAGGAAGGAAATGTTCTCTTACATGCGGGAAGGAAATGTTCTCTTGCATGCGGATGGGGATATTATACTACATGCAGAAAGGAAATCTCTTACATGCAGGAAGGCAATGTTTCTTTACATGCGGGAAGATGGGGATAAAGCTACATGCAGGAAGGAAAATCTATCTTACACAGGAACGGAAATGTTCTCTTACATGCAGGAAGGCAATGTTCTCTTACATGTGGAAGGGGATATGCTACATGCAGGAAGGAAATGTTCTCTTACATGCAGGAAGGCAATGTTCTCTTACATGCGGAAGGGGATATTATGCCACATGCAAGAAGAAATGTTCTCTTACATGCAGGAAGGCAATGTTCTCTTACATGCGGAAGGGGATATTATGCCACATGCAAGAAGAAAATGTTCTCTTACATGCAGGAAGGAAATGTTCTCTTACATGCGGGAAGGGGATATTATGCTACATGCAGGAAGGAAATGATTTCTTGCATGCAGGGAGTAGATATTATGCTACATGCAGGACGGCAATGTTCTCTTACATGCGGAAGGGGATATTATGCTTCATGCAGGAAGGAAATGTTCTCTTACATGCAGGAAGGAAATAATTTCTTGCATGCAGGGAGTAGATATTATGCTACATGCAGGAAGGAAATGTTCTCTTACATGCAGGAAGGCAATGTTCTCTTACATGCGAAAGGGGATATTATGCTACATGCAGGAAGATGATGTTCTCTTACATGCAGAAAGAAAATGTTCTCTTACGTGCGGAAGGGGATATTATGCTAATGCAGAAGGAAAAGGTTCTCTTACATGCGGAGGGAGTATATGCTAGCAGAAGGAAATGTTCTCTTAAATGCGGAAGGGATATTATGCTACACGCAGGAAGGAAATGTTATTACATGCAGCAAGGCAATGTTCTCTTACATGCGGAAGGGGATATTATGCTACATGCAAGAAGAAAATGTTCTCTTACATGCAGGAAGGAAATGTTCTCTTACATGCGGGAAGGAAATGTTCTCTTGCATGCGAGAGGGATATATACTACATGCAGAAAGGAAATCTTCTCTTACATGCAGGAAGGCAATGTTCTCTTACATGCAGGAAGGGGATATAATGCTACATGCAGGAAGGAAATCTTCTCTTACACACAGGAACGGAAATGCTCTCTTACATGCAGGAAGGCAATGTTCTCTTACATGTGGAAGGGGATATGCTACATGCAGAAGGAAATGTTTCTCTTACATGCAGAAGCAATGTTCTCTTACATGCGAAGGGGATTTATGCCACATGCAAGAAGAAAATGTTCTCTTACATGCAGGAAGGAATGTTCTCTTACATGCGGAAGGGATTTATGCCACATGCAGGAAGGAAATGTTCTCTTACATGCAGGAAGGCAATGTTCTCTTACATGCAGGAAGGAAATGTTCTCTTACATGCAGGAAGGAAATGTTCTCTTACATGCAGGAAGGAAATGTTCTCTTACATGCGGGAAGGGGATATTATGCTACATGCAGGAGAATGTCTTTACATGCGGGAAGGTGTATATGCTACATGCAGGAAGGAAATGTTCTCTTACATGCAGGAAGGAAATGATTTCTTGCATGCAGGGAGTAGATATTATGCTACATGCAGGAGGCATGTTCTCTTACATGCGGAAGGGGATATTATGATTCATGCAGGAAGGAAATGTTCTCTTACATGCAGGAAGGAAATAATTCTTTGCATGCGGAGTAATCTTATGCTACATGCAGGAGGAAAATGTTCTCTTACATGCAGGAAGGCAATGTTCTCTTACATGCGAAAGGGGATATTATGCTACATGCAGGAAGATGATGTTCTCTTACATGCAGAAAGGAAATGTTCTCTTACATGCAGGAAGGAAATGTTCACTTACATGCAGGAAGGGGATATTATGCTACATGCAGGAAGGAAATGTTCTCTTACATGCGGGAAGGGGATTTTATGCTACATACAGAAAGGAAATTTTCTCTTATATGCAGGAAGGAAATGCTCTCTTACATGTGGAAGGGGATATTATGCTACATGCAGAAAGGAAATGTTTTCTTGCTTGCAGGGAGTAGATATTATGCTACATGCAGGAAGGAAATGTTCTGTTACATGCAGGAAGGCAATGTTCTCTTACATGCGGAAGGGGATATTATGCTACATGCAGGAAGATGATGTTCTCTTACATGCAGGAAGGAAATGTTCTCTTACATGCGGAAGGGGATATTATGCTAATGCAGAAAGGAATTGTTCTCTTACATGCAGGAAGGGGATATAATGCTACATGCAGGAAGAAAATGTTCTCTTACACACAGGAAAGGAAATGTTCTCTTACATGCAGGAAGGCAATGTTCTCTTACATGTGGAAGGGGATATTATGCACATGCAGGAAGGAAATGTTCTCTTAATGACGGGAAGGGATATTATGCTACATGCAGAGAAAATTTCTCTTTGCATGTAGGAGTGAAAGATTTCTGGATGAGGATTAGATATTATGCTAATGCAGGAAGGCAATGTTTCTTTACATGCGTAAAGGATTTATGCTGCATGCAGGAAGGAAAAGTCTCTTACATGCAGAGGCGCTTTCTCTACATGCGGAAGGGGATATTATGCACATGCAAGAAGAAATGTTCTTTACATGCAGGAAGCAATGTTTCTCTTACATGCAGGAGGGGATAGTATGCTACATGAGAGAAGCAATGTCTCTTTACATGAGGAAAGGGGAATATGCTCTGCAGGAGAAAATGTGTCTCTTCACACAGAAGTCATGTTCTCTTACATGCGGAAGGGGATATTATGCTACATGCAGAAAGGAAATGTTTTCTTGCATGCAGGGAGTAGATATTGTGCTACATGCAGGAAGGCATGTTCTCTTACATGTGGAAGGAGATATTATGCTGAAGTTGCAGGAGGAAATGTTCTCTTACATGTGGAAGGGGATATTATGCCATGGGAGCATGTATCTCTTATCATGCGGAAGGAATGTTTCCTACATGCGAAGGAGATATAGTACATGCAGAAGGAAATTTCTCTTACATGCGAAGGAGATATTATGCTACATGCAGGAAGGAAATGTTTTCTTACATGTGGAAGGGGATATTATGCTACATGCAGGAAGGCAATGTTCTCTTACATGTGGAGGGATATTATGCTACATGCAGAAGGAATGTTTTCTTACATGTGGAAGGGGATTTATGGCTACATGCAGGAAGCAATGTTTTCTTACATGTGGAAGGGATATTAGTGCTACATGCAGGAAGCAATGTTCTCTTACATGTGGAGGGGATATTAGCTACATGCAGGAAGACAATGTTCTCTTACATGCGGAAGGAGATATTATGCTACATGCAGGAAGGAAATGTTTTCTTACATGTGGAAGGGGATATTATGCTACATGCAGGAAGGCAATGTTCTCTTACATGTGGAAGGGGATATTATGCTACATGCAGGAAGGCAATGTTCTCTTACATGTGGAAGGGGATATTATGCTACATGCAGGAAGGAAATGTTTTCTTACATGTGGAAGGGGATATTATGCTACATGCAGGAAGGCAATGTTCTCTTACATGCGGAAGGGGATATTATGCTACATGCAGGAAGGAAATGTTCTCTTACATGCGAGAAGGGGATATTATGCTACATTACACAAGCAAAAACTGTGGCTACTCACACAAAATTTGGCTTTTTTATTGCTCCCACTCCACTCCGTCTCACGTGGCAAGCTGAATCATCAGAGATATAAAAATGTAGGAGAGCCAAATGCAGGAGTTTAAATTGCAACAATAATTTTAAATAAGCAAAATGTTTCGGAGCCAGTGTGCTCTTTATCAAGCATCAATGCTTGATGCTTGTTTAAGAGCACACTGGCACCGAACATGTTGAATTGATTAAAATTATTGTTGCAGTTTTAAACTCCGCATTTGGCTCTCCTACATTTTTGTATCTACTGATATTATGCTACAGCGGAAGGCAAGTTCTCTTACATACGGGAAGAGGGATATTATGCTACGTGCAGGAAGATCATGTTCTCTAACTTGGGGAAGGAGATATTATGCTACAGGCAGGAAGGAAATGTTCTCTGACATGCGGAAGGGGATATTATGCTACATACAGAAGGAAAGTCTTTTATATGCAGGAAGGCAATGCTCTCTTACAGCGTAAGGATATTATGCACATGCAGGAAGATGATGTTCACTTACATGCGAAAGAAATGTTTCTCTTACAGCTGGAAGGGCATATTATGCTACATGCGAGGAAGTAAAGTTCACTTACATGCAGGAAAGGATATTATGCACATGAGAAGGCAATGTTCTTTTACATGCGGGAAGGGGATTATTATGCTACATGCAGGAAGGAAATGTTCTCTTACATGCAGGAAGGCATGATCCTTCACATGCAGAAGGGGATTATGCTAATGCGAAGGAAATGTCTCTTACATGCGGGAGGCAATGTGTCTCTTACATGCAGAAGGGGTATTATGCTACATGCAGGAAGGAAATGTTCTCTTACGTGCAGGAAGGCAATGGTTCTCTTACATGCGGAAGGGGATAAGGGGGATATATGGTAAGCAGGAAGGCAATGTTCCTCGTTACATGCAGAGGGGATCTAATGCTACATGCAGGAAGGAATGTTCTTCTTACATGCAGAAGGGGATATAATGCTACATGCAGGAGGCAATGTTCTCTTACATGCAGAAGGGGATTAAGACATGCAGGAAGGCAATGTTCTCTTACATGCAGAAGGGGATATAATGCTACATGCAGGAAGGCAATGTTCTCTTACCATGCAGAAGGGGATATATGCTACATGCAGGAAGGCAATGTTCTCTTACATGCAGAAGGGGATATAATGAGCCTACCATGCAGGAAGGAAATGTTCTCTTACTGGCGGAAGGGATATTAATGCTACATGCAGGAAGAATGTTCTCTTACATGCGGAAGGGGATATTATGCACATGCAGGAAGGAATGTTCTCTTACATCAGGAAGGGATATTATCTACATGCAGAAGGAAATGTTCTCTTTACATGCAGGAAAGGAGTATTATGCACATCAGAAGGAATGTTCTCTTACATGCGAAGGGATATTATGCTACGCCAAGGAACATGTTCTCTTACATGCAGGAAGGGTGATATTATCATGAGGAAGGACAATGTCTTACTGTGGCTGGGGATATGAGCTACAGCAGAGGACTGTTCTCTACATGCAGACGGGATATTATGCTACATGCAGAAAGGCAATGTTCTCTTACATGTGGATGGGGATATTATGCTACATGCAGAAAGGAATGTTTTCCTGCATGCAGGGAGTAGATAGTATGCTACATGCAGGAAGGAAATGTCCTCTTACATACAGGAAGGGGATAACTTTATGCAGGTAGGAATAAAATTATCCTTTACATGCAGGAAGGGGCTACTTCAACATGCAGGGTAATTTATTTAACCTGCGCAGGAAGAAATGTTTCTATTGCTTTGTTCCCATACCAATGATTAATTTCCTTGATATTTAATCTCCTGCTGAAAAATGTTTCATCAGTTAAAATGTTTGCTTCTTACAGGCTTTTTATTCTGCATTGTGGATTTATGTGACAAGGCGGCAAGAGGACCAATGTCTTCCATAACATTGGCTTCACCAAAGAGCAAGCTGATTCAATACGCAGGATACCAACAGCAAAGACAGCTGGGAAATGTTAGGTCTTAAACCTGGGGCCACTAGGTAATAACTAGTTTATTCTTCCTGTGTAATGCTTTTTAAATCAGTTGAGCTATAATACAGTTTTATTTGCTTTAATTTCACTGCAACATTGTAGTTATAGTAAACAGGGAGCCGTGTTTCTTGGCGTTTTTATTTTTGATGAGTAAAGAGCTGTCCTGTGGTTTCTCAGGGAAATGGTTGTTGTGTGTATCAACAACCCTGCGACTTAATATAATCATATCTGTGTTAATGCTCACCTTACTCTCTGCTTCCATTATGGGTTCTCCTGCAGTGCTTGTCCAAAGTCCACGGAAACTGAGACAGCTCTTCCTGGTGGTATGCGCAGGGGAGCGTCTCCACCCTCCGGATCCCTCCCTGGCTGCACTTACCTAGCATTAAAAGTAATTTTCTGTAGTGTAGGGCACCCCTGCCCACCCCCCCCACCATGGAAGATTTTACAAAAAGAATCGAAATCTCTACTTACAGACCTTCTCTCCGCGGCATTTCACCATTGACTGCAGCTGCGTCTGTGATTGGCGTGCTTCCCGACCGTTTGCTAGTTCCGCAAGCAGGGAGCTGGAGCAGTGCGCCGCAGAGCGAGGGTCTGTAGTAGCGTTCTGAATCTTTTTTAACAATCTGACATGGGCGGTTGGGTGTGGGCAGGGATGCCCTACATTATATAAAGATTTTCCTGCGGGTGGACATGCCTTTAACTTAATATTACTCTGTCCTCTTTTTTCATGTTTTTTAATATAAGTGATACATTTGTGTTGACTTTCCTTTAATTGTTTTTGCAGAGCAGGTAACAGATCGCTCTGTTCCGGTGATGTGTTTACCTTATGCAGCAGAGAAAGTTGTTGGACAGGCAGCAGGGATCTCTCACATACATGACTTTATTGCCTTTTATGCTTTTGTAGGGAGGAAGTCACATAAAGCCTACCGTAACTAGCAGTGCTCCTTCACCCAGATAACAATGCATGGCACCTGGCAGCGAAGATGCTTTCAAGGCAAGTAGTGAACGCACGGACGCCCTCTTAAGAACATCAAATAAAGCCGCAACGGGGCACAGCCAGGAGCTGTATTCTCATGTCAGCAAGGATGGCTGGAAAATATACTGCCGTTCTGAAAGAAGACGGGAGCTTGGTACAGCCAGAGTCCACACACAGCAGACTGACTGCTGGTATCCTGTAGGATAAATCCATTAGTCTATACAGCTCGGCACATCTTCATAGACTTCCTTTTCTATGCCAATCACTATGCACAGCTTTAAATAGACACTGCATGGATCTTGCGCAGCCAATACAGTGAGCTATGAGCACTGGTCCGTAGCTATTGAGCTCTCTCGTGTTTGATGCAATAATGGTGACATACACCTGTGTCTTAAAAGCAAAATGTCCGATTTGTATGCGGCAGCGATCCTGTCTTTTTATTTAAAATTGTGGGGTTGTGTCGGGGCTGTCTGCGTCACAGCTTTAAAAAGGCGTTATCATTATGCAGGACTGCAAACTTCATTGGAGGATCTGCCTGCTTATTACTTCCTGCAGCGTGTATGCTGGAGGAAGATGTAACGTGGTTTACAGTTACGCTATAGGCATGTTTATTCAATGATTATTTTGTTTTCAGCATAAACCTCCAAAAAAGAATGGTATTTAGGGTCACATATATATATATATATATAATATATATATATATATATATATCACCTGTGGGCTTCCTGTTGATTAAAACGACATATAAACAAAGATTAGGAGCACTCCTAGGAATTTCAATGAAGTTTATTCAACACAAACGTGGCAACGTTTCGGCCCTGTGTCTGGGGCCTTTATCAGCCTGATAAGGCCCCAGACAAGGCCGAAACGTTGCCACTTGTGTTGAATAAACTTCATTGAAATTCCTAGGAGTGCTCCTATATCTTTGTTTATATATATATATATATATATGCACATATCTTCTATTTCGTGAGATTAGAAAAATCCAATAACAAGCACAAGATACAATTGGTTTGCACACATGCAATAGAGGGAGGTTGGGGAATAGCACTAGTAGTTAGAATTATAACGTTTACCTGTATCCCTTAAGATGTAGATGGCTATTAGATTCCGTTTTTTTACAGTATGTGGCATATGCCAAAAAAAAAGGTGTTCCTGGTTTCACTAATTAGCACACTCTTGGATCTAGACACATACAGGGTTTTCATAAAAGTTCTTATTTAAAATGGTGCTAATTTTGCCCCCAACCAATCAGATGTTATCCCAAATGTTAAATAGATCTGATTGGTGGGGCCAAATTAGCACCTTTTTAAACGATAATAATTTTATTGAATCTCCTGATAGTTTTTTTGTATATATATGACCGAGAGTCACTTACACCTTACAGCAATGTTATTTGAGATAAGAGAATAGTATTATTCATTACTAGAACAATAGTATTTCTATTTATAGACTATTTATTAAATCTTCTTGAGGGGAATAGTGGGTTTCTCAGTGTTTAGACATAGTTGCTATAATGCGGAAAAGGGGTGGGATTTATTAGGAGGTATATGATCAGGTCACAGAGAGCCTTATAACATTATTCTACCCCGCCATGATGCACAAACCACTGTAATATGAAATGTACATACTGTTCTGCTTCTCTAACATAATGCTATTTCTAATGTTCTTCCTCCTATCCTAAATGAAGCTATTCCTTTAGTGGTTACCAGGCAACTCCTAATGTGAGTTGCCCTCCCCCTGGAGATTATTGCAGGTTTGTGGTTGTATCATGTGATGCGCTTCTTCCTTGAATTAAAAATCCTAGCACAAGTCTTAATGTAACAGAGAATTTAAATACACTTAAATTGAAACCTCTATAAGACTTTATTTATACTGAAAAAGAAAAACCGCCCTTGTGTTATTAGCAGAAGGGGATATTATGCTACATGCAGGAAGGAAATGTTCTCTTACATGCGGGAAGGCAATGTTCTCTTACATGCAGAAGGGGATATTATGCTACATGCAGGAAGGAAATGTTCTCTTACGTGCAGGAAGGCAATGTTCTCTTACATGCGGAAGGGGATATTATGCTACATGCAGGAAGGCAATGTTCTCTTACATGCAGAAGGGGATATAATGCTACATGCAGGAAGGAAATGTTCTCTTACATGCAGAAGGGGATATAATGCTACATGCAGGAAGGCAATGTTCTCTTACATGCAGAAGGGGATATAATTCATAATATATATTATATATATAATATAAACAAAGATATAGGAGCACTCCTAGGAATTTCAATGAAGTTTATTCAACACAAACGTGGCAACGTTTCGGCCCTGTGTCTGGGGCCTTATCAAGGCTTGATAAAGGCCCCAGACAAAGGGCCGAAACGTTGCCACGTTTGTGTTGAATAAACTTCATTGAAATTCCTAGGAGTGCTCCTATATCTTTGTTTTATGTCTATTTTTAATCAACAGGAAGCACCCAGGTGATATAATATAATATATTATATATATTATATATATATAATATGTGACCCTAAATACCATTTCTTTTTTGGAGGTTTATGCTGAAAACAAAATAATACATGATAATAAACAGTGCACTATAAGCGTAAACTGTACCACTATCTCTCCCAGCATACACTGCTGCAGGAAGTAATAAGCAGGCAGATCCTCCAATGAAAGTTTGCAGTCCTGCATAAATGATAACAGCCATTTTTAAAGCTGTGACGCAGACAGCCACGACACAACCCAAAACAATTTTAAATAAAAAGACAGGATCGCTGCCGCATACAAATCGACATTTTGCTTTTAAGACACAGGTGTATGTCACCATTATTGCATCAAAACAGGAGAGAAGCTCAATAGCTACGGACCAGTGCTCATATGCTCACTGTATTGGCTGCGCAAGATCCATGCAGTGTCTATTTAAAGCTGTGCATAGTGATTGGCATAGAAAAGGAAGTCTATGAAGATGTGCCGAGCTGTATAGACTAATGGATTTATCCTACAGGATACCAGCAGTCAGTCTGCTGTGTGTAGGACTCTGGCTGTACCAAGCTCCCGTCTTCTTTCAGAACGGCAGTATATTTTCCAGCCAATCCTTGCTGACATGAGAATACAGCTCCTGGCTGTGCCCCGTTGCTGGTTTTATTTGATGTTCTTAAGAAGGGCCGTCCGTGCGTTCACTACTGCCTTGAAAGCATCTTCGCTGCCAGGTGCCATGCATTTATCTGGGTGAAGGAGCACTGCTAGTTTACGGTAGGCTTTATTGACTTCCTCCCTACAAAGCATAAAAGGCAATAAAGTCATGTAATGTGAGAGATCCCTGCTGCCTGTCCAAACAACTTTTCCTGCTGCATAAGGTAAACACATCACCTGGAACCAGAGCGATCTGTTACCTGCTCTGCAAACAATTAAAGGGAAAGTCAACACAAATGTATCACTTTATTTAAAAAAACATGAAAAAAGGACAGAGTAAATATTAAGTTAAAGGGCATGTCCACCCCGCAGGAAAATCTTTTATATAATGTAGGGCATCCCTGCCCACACCCAACCGCCATGTCAGATGTTAAAAAAGATTCAGAACGCTACTTACAGACCCTCGCTCCTGCGGCGCACTGCTCCAGCTCCCTGCTTGCCGGAACTAGCAAACGGGTCGGAGAAGCAGCCAATCACAGACGCAGCTGCAGTCAATGGAGAATGCCGCGGGAGAGAAGGTCTGTAAGTAGAGTTCGGATTCTTTTGTAATAATCTTCCATGGTGGTTGGGGGTGGGCAGGGGTGCCCTACACTACAGAAAAGTACTTTTAATGCTAGGTGAATGGCAGCCAGGGAGGGATCCGGGGGTGGGAAAAGGCTCCCCTGCGCATACCACCAGGAAGAGCTGTCTCAGTTTCCTGGACTTTGGACAAGCACTGCAGGAGAACCATATGAAGCAGAGATGTAAGGTGAGCATTTAACACAGATATGATTATATTAAAGTCGCAGGGGGTTGTTTATACACACAACAACACATTGCCCTGAGAAACCACCAGGACAGCTCTTACTCATCAAAAATAAAAACGCCAAGAAACACGGCTCCCTGTTTACTATAACTTACATAATTTGCAGTGAAATTAAAGCAAATAAACTGTATTTATAGCTTCAACTGAATTTAAAAAGCATTACACAGGAATGAATAAACTAGTTATTACCTAGTGGCCCCAGGTTTAAGACCTAACATTTCCCAGCTGTCTTTGCTGTTGCGGATCCTGCGTATTGAATCAGCTTGCTCTTTGGTGAAGCCAATGTTAATGGAAGACATTGGTCTCTTGCCGCCATTGTCACATAAATCCACAATGGCAGAATAAAAAGCCTGTAAGAAGGCAAACATTTTAACTGATGAAACATTTTTCAGCAGGAGATTTAAATATATCAAGGAAATTAAATCATTGTAATGGGAACAAAGCAATAGAACATTTCCTTCCTGCAGGTTAAATAATTACCCTGCATGTTTAGAATAGCCCCTTCCTGCATGTAAAGGATAATTTTATTCCTACCTGCATAAAGTTATCCCCTTCCTGTATGTAAGAGGACATCCTTCGCATTGAGCATACTACTATCCCCATGCAGGAAAACATTTCCTTTCGATGTGCATAATATCCCCTCACATGTAGAGAACATTGCCTTTCTGCATGTAGCATAATATCCCTTCTGCATGTAGAGAAATGTCTCGATGTAGCATAATATCCCCATCCACTGTAAAGAACATTGCCTTCCTGCATGTACTACATAATACCCTTTCCTGCATGTAAGAGAACATTTCCTTTCTGCATGTAGCATAATATCCCTTTCCTGCATGTAAGAGAACATTTCCTTTCTGCATGTAGCATAATATCCCTTTCCTGCATGTAAGAGAACATTTCCTTTCTGCATGTAGCATAATATCCCCTTCCCGCATGTAAGAGAACATTCCCTTCCTGCATGTAGCATAATATCCCCTTCCCGCATGTAAGAGAACATTTCCTTCCTGCATGTAGCATAATATCCCCTTCCGCAAGTAAGAGAACATTTCCTTCCTGCATGTAGCAATTATCCCCTTGCATGTAAGAGAACATTGCCTTCTGCATGTAGCATTATACCCTTCTGCATGTAAGAGAACATTGCCTTCCTGCATGTAGCATTATATCCCCTTCTGCATGTAAGAGAACATGCCTTCTCTGCATGTAGCATTATATCCCTTCTGCAGTAAGAGAACATTGCCTTCCTGCATGTAGCATATATACCCCTTCTGCATGTAAGAGAACATTTCCTTCCTGCATGTAGCATTATACCCCTTCGCATGTAAGAGAACATTGCCTCCTGCATGTACCATAATGATTCCCTTCCGCATGATGTAAGAGAACATTGCCTTCCTGCACGTAAGAGAACATTTCCTCCTGCATGTAGCATAATATCCCCTTCTGCATGTAAGAGAACATTGCCTTCCCGCATGTAAGAGAACATTTCCTTCTGCATGTAGCATATACCCTTCTGCATGAAGAGACATTGCCTTCTGCATGTAAAGAAACATTCCTTCCTGCAGTGAGCATAATATCCCCTTCCCGCATGTAAAAAGAACATTGCCTTCCTGCATGTAGCATAATATCCCTTTCCTGCATGTAAGTGAACATTTACTCCTGCATGTAGCATTATATGCCTTCCGCATGTAAGAGAACATTTCCTTTCTGCATGTAGTGAACATCATCTTCTGCATGTAGCATAATATCCCCTTACGCATGTAAGAGGCTTGCCTTCCTGATATAAAAGAACATTTCCTTCTATGTAGATAATATCCCCTTCCCGCTGTCAGAGAACATTTCCTCCTGCCTGTAGCATAATATCTCCTTCCCAAGTAGAGAGAACATGATCTTCTGCACGTAGCATAATATCCCCTTCCCGTATGTAAGAGAACTTGCTTCCTGCATGTAGCATAATATCAGAGATACAAAAATGTAGGAGAGCCAAATGCAGGAGTTTAAACTGCAACAATAATTTTAATTAAATGCAACATGTTTCGGTGCCAGTGTGCTCCTTTAACAAGCATCAAGCATTGATGCTTGATAAAGGAGCACACTGGCTCCGAAACATGTTGCATTATTTAAAATTATTGTTGCAATTTAAACTCCTGCATTTGGCTCTCCTACATTTTTATATCTCTGATGATTCAGCTTGCCACGTGAGACGGAGTGGAGTGGGGGGAGCAATAAAAAAGCCAAATTTTGTGTGAGTAGCCACAGTTTTTGCTGTGTAATGTAGCATAATATCCCCTTCTCGCATGTAAGAGAACATTTCCTTCTGCATGTAGCAAATATCCCCTTCCGCATGTAGGGGAACATGCCTTCCTGCATGTAGCATAATATCCCCTTCCCACATGTAAGAAAACATTCCTTCCTGCATTGTGCATAATATCCCTTCCACATGTAAGAGAACATTGCCTTCTGCAGTAGCATAATATCCCCTTCCACATGTAAGAGAACATTGCCTTCCTGCATGTAGCATAATATCCCCTTCCACATGTAAGAAAACATTTCCTTCCTGCATGTAGAATAATATCTCCTTCCGCATGTAAGAGAACATTTCCTTCCTGCATGTAGCATAATATCTCCTTCCACATGTAAGAGAACATTGCCTTCCTGCATGTAGCATAAATCCCTTCCACATGTAAGAAACATGCCTTCCTGCATTAGCATAATATCCCTTCCACATGTAAGAAAACATTCCTTTCTGCATGTAGCATAAATCCCTTCCACATGTAAGAGAACATTGCCTTCCTGCATGTAGCATAATATCCCCTTCCACATGTAAGAAAAACATTTCCTTCTGCATGTAGAATAATATCTCCTTCCGCATGTAAGAGAACATTTCCTTCCTGCATGTAGATATATCTCCTCCGCATGTAGAGAACAGCCTTCCTGCTGTAGCATATATCCCCTTCCACATGTAAGAGAACATTGCCTTCCTGCATGTAGCATAATATCCCCTTCCACATGTAAGAGAACATTTCCTTCCTGCATGTAGCATAATATCTCCTTCCACATGTAAGAGAACATTGCCTTCCTGCATGTAGCACAATATCTACTCCCTGCATGCAAGAAAACATTTCCTTTCTGCATGTAGCATAATATCCCCTTCCGCATGTAAGAGAACATGTACTTTCCTGTGTGTAAGAGAACATTTCCTTCCTGCATGTAGCATTATATCCTCGCATTGCTAAGAGAACATTGCCTTCTGCATGTAGCATAATATCCCTCCTGCAGTAAGAGAAACATGCTTCCATGTAAGAGAACATTTCTTCTTGCATGTAGCATAATATCCCTTCCGCATGTAAGAGAAAGCTGCCTTCCTGCATGTAAGAGAACTTTTCCTTCCTGCATGAAGCATAATATCCCTTTACGCATGTAAGAGAACATTGCTTCCTGCATGTAGCATAATATCTAATCCCTGCATCCAGAAATCTTTCCTTCCTACATGCAAAGAGAACATTTTTCTTGCATGTAGCATATATCCCTTCCCGCATATAAGAGAACATTTCCTCCGGATGAGCATAATATCCCCTTCCACATGTAAGAGACATTGCCTTTCTGCATGTAAGAGAACATTTCCTTCTGTGTGTAAGAGAACATTTCTTCCGCATGTAGCATTATATCCCCTTCCTGATGTAAGAGAACAATTCCTTTCTGCATTAGCATAATATCCCCTCCGCATGTAAGAGAACATTCCTCCTGCATGTAAGAGAACATCATCTTCCTGCATGTAGCATAATATCCCTTCCGCATGTAAGAGAACATTGTTCCTGCATTAACAGAACATTTCCTTGCATGTAGCATAATATTACTCCGCAAGCAAGAAAACATTTCCTTTTGCATGTAGATAATATCCCCTTCCCACATGTAGAGAGCATTTCCTTCCTGCATATAAGGAAAATTCCTTTCTGTATGTAGCATAAAATCCCTTCCCGCATGTAAGAGAACATTTCCTTCCTGCATTGTAGCATAATATCCCCTTCCTGCATGTAAGTGAAACATTTCCTTCCTGCATGTAAGAGAACATTTCCTTCTGCATGTAAAGAAATCATCTTTGCATGTAGCATAATATCCCCTTCGCATGTAAGAGAACATTGCGCCTGCATGTAAGAGAAACATCCTTCCTGCATGTAGCATATATCTACTCCCTGCATGCAAGAAATTATTCCTTCCTGGCATGTAGAGAACATTTCCTCCTGCATGAAGCATAATATCCCCTCGCATGTAAGAGAACATTGCCGTCCTGCATGTAGCATAATATCTACTCCCTGCATGCAAGAAATCATTTCCTTCCTGCATGTAAGAGAACATTTCCTTCCTGCATGTAGCATAATATCACCTTCCCGCATGTAAGAGAACATTTCCTTCCTGCATATAGCATAATATCCCCTTCCCGCATGTAAGAGAACATTTCCTTCCTGCATGTAAGAGAACATTTCCTTCCTGCATGTAAGAGAACATTTCCTTCCTGCATGTAAGAGAACATTGCCTTCCTGCATGTAAGAGAACATTTCCTTCCTGCATGTGGCATAATATCCCCTTCCGCATGTAAGAGAACATTGCCTTCCTGCATGTAAGAGAACATTTTCTTCTTGCATGTGGCATAATATCCCCTTCCGCATGTAAGAGAACATTGCCTCCTGCATGTAAGAGAACATTTCTTCCTGCATGTAGCATATCCCTTCCACAGTAAGAGAAACATTGCCTTCCTGCATGTAAGAGAGCCTTCCGTTATGTGTGTAAGAGAAGATTTCCTTCCTGCATGTAGCATTATATCCCCTTCCTGCATGTAAGAGAACATTGCCTTCCTGCATGTAAGAGAAGATTTCCTTTCTGCATGTAGTATAATATCCCCTTCCGCATGCAAGAGAACATTTCCTTCCCGCATGTAAGAGAACATTCCTTCCGCATGTAAGAGAACATTTTCTTCTTGCATGTAGCATAATATCCCCTTCCGCATGTAAGAGAACATTGCCTTGCTGCATGTAATAACATTTCCTTCCTGCGTGTAGCATAATATCCCTTCCGCATTTAAGAGAACATTTCCTTCCTGCATTAGCATAATATCCCCTTCCGCATGTAAGAGAACATTTCCTTCTGCATTAGCATAATATCCCCTTCCGCATGTAAGAGAACATTTCTTTTTCTGGTAAGAGAACATCATCTTCGCATGTAGCATAATATCCCCTTTCGCATGTAAGAGAACATTGCCTTCCTGCATGTAAGAGAACATTTCCTTCCTGCATGTAGCATAGTATCTACTCCCTGCATGCAAGAAATTATTTCCTTCCTGCATGTAAGAGAACATTTCCTTCCTGCATGAGCATAATATCCCCTTCCGCATGTAAGAGAACATTGCCGTCCTGCAGTAGCATAATATCTACTCCTGCATGCAAGAAATCATTCTCCAGTAGCATAATATCCCTTCCCGCATGTAAGAGAACATTTCCTTCCTGCATGTAAGAGACATTTTTCTCTTGCATGTGGCATAATATCCCCTTCCGCATGTAAGAGAACATTGCCTCCGCATGTAAGAGAACATTTCTTCTTGCATGTGGCATAATATCCCTTCCGATGTAAGAGAACATGCCTCCTGCATGTAAGAGAACATTTCCTTCCTGCATGTAGCATATCCCCTTCCACATGTAAGAGAACATTGCCTTCCTGCATGTAAGAGAAATCCGTTCCTGTGGTAGAGAGTTTCCTTCCTGCATGTAGCTATATCCCCTTCCCGCATGTAGAGAAACATTGCCTTCCTGCATGTAAGAGATTCCTTTCTGCATGTAGTATACTATCCCTTCGCATGCAAGAGAACATTCCTTCCGCATGTAAGAGAACATTTCCTTCCTGCATGTAAGAGAAACATTTTCTTCTGCTTAGCATAATATCCCCTTCCGCATGTAAGAGAACATTGCCTTGCTGCATGTAATAACATTTCCTTCCTGCATGTAGCATAATATCCCTTCCGCATGTAAGAGAACATTGCCTTCCTGCATGTAAGAGAACATTTCCTTCCTGCATTTAGCATAATTTACCCTTCCGCATGTAAGAGAACATTTCCTTCCTGCATGTAGCATATCCCCTTCCACATATAAGAACATGCCCTCCTGCATGTAAGAGAACATTTCCGTTCGTGTGTAAGAGAACATTTTCGCATGTAAGAGAAGAGAACATTGCCTTCCTGCATGTAAGAGAACATTGCATTCCTGCAGAAGAAACAATTCCTTCCCGCATGTAAGAGAACATTGCCTTCCTGCATGTAAGAGAACATTTCCTTCCAGCATGTAAGAGATAATTCCTTCCGCATATGAAGAGAACATTGCCTTCCTGCATGTAAGAGAACATTTCCTTCCCGCATGTAAGAGAAACATGCCTTCCTGCAGTGAAGAGAACATTTCCTTCCCGCATGAAGAGAACATTTTCTTCTGTGTGTAAGAGAACATTTCCTTCCCGCATGTAAGAGAACATTCCTTCCTGTGTGTAAGAGAACATTGCCTTCCTGCATGTAAGAGAACATTGCCTTCCTGCATGTAAGAGAACATTGCCTTCCTGCATGTAATAGAACATTTCCTTCCCGCATGAAGAGAACAGCTCCTGCATGTAAGAGAACATTTCCTTCCTGTGTATAAGAGAAACATTCTTTCCTGTGTATAAGAGAACATTTCCTTCTCAGTGTGTAAGAGAACATTCCTTCCTGATGTAAGAGAACATTTACTTCCTGCATGTAAGAGAACATTTCCTTCCTGGTGTAAAAGAACAATCCTGCACATAAGAGAACATCAAGCTCCTGCAAGTTATATCATGCAACGTGCAAGGTGTCCCTGCTAGTACAGAGGTGGTAAGAAAACGCCCAGTTAACACTTTCTGACTCCTCTAAGGGGATGAGTGATATTTTCTATCGCAATACAATTGAATGCAATTGCACTACAATAACAATTACTAGTCACTCAAAGAGGGAAATGTATTAAAAAAGCACATTATTATTAATATATATACATGTAACTGGAAATTTCATTAATTCTTCCCCACTTGGGGCAGATGGTTTGAAGTACATAAATCCCTTGCTCTCGCCCAGAGGGCCTTCGCTCTATCACCACGCGATGCTTGTGCAGTCAATCTGATGAGAGAGAATCACATAGAAACCTGATATGATGAAAAGGCCAATAGGAGTTATAAAGAAACAATTCTTTAATGGAAATCTTTAGCAATAAATGATATAAAGGGTATCTCCACCCCAAAATCATTTTTTTTTAGCCCACCCCCTAAACGCCATGTTATTTGTAAAAAAAAAGCCTCAGAAATCAAGTACCAATTCAATTCCTAGGCTCTCCTCTCTATTGCCATTTCCGTCCCAGAATATATATATATAGGTTGGGGGGGGGGGTGCAGGGTTGCCAAACTACAAATGTTCTTTTATTCTAGAATCTAATGACAGCCCTGAGGATAGTGGAGGTGAGAGGGCCCTGCACATGGCGAGTCCTCTAAGAGGACAAGGAAGTAAGGGACCAATACATACAGCACTCCAATCTTCTATCAGAATTTAAACAGTCTGTTCCAAAACTGCACCGCATATTCCAAATGTGGCCTTACCAGTGCCTATCCTGATCTACCATAAATGTGGGTATAGAGACTTGGCAATATTCTATCCTGATCTACCATAGATGTGGGTATAGAGACTTGGCAATGTTCTATCCTGATCTACCATAGCTGTGGGTATAGAGACTCTGTAATGTTCTATCCTGATCTACCATAGATGTGGGTATAGAGACTTGGTAATGTTCTATCCTGATTTACCATAGATGTGGGTATAGAGACTCGGTAATGTTCTATCCTGATCTACCATAATTGTGGGTATAGAGACTTGGTAATGTTCTATCCTGATCTACCATAGATGTGGGTATAGAGACTTGGTAATGTTCTATCCTGATCTACCATAGACGTGGGTATAGAGACTTGGTAATGTTCTATCCTGATCTACCATAAATGTGGGTATAGAGACTTGGTAATGTTCTAACCTGATAGACCATAGAGGTGGGTATAGAGATTTAATAATCTACCCTGATCTACCATAGAGGTGGGTATAGAGATTTGTTAATAATCTACCCTGATCTACCATAGAGGTGGGTATAAAGACTTGGTAATAATCTACCCTGTTCTACTATAGAGGTTGGTATAGAGACTTGGTAATGTTCTACCCTGATCTACCATAGATGTGGGTATAGAGACTTGGTAATAATCTAATGATCTACCATAGATGTGGGTATAAAGACTTTGTAATAATCTACCCTGATCTACCATAGAGGTGGGTATAGAGACTTGCTAATGTTCCACCCTGATCTACCATAGATGTGGGTATAGAGACTTGGTAATGTTCTACCCTGATCTACCATAGATGTGGGTATAGACTTGGTAATGTTCTACCCCGATCTACCATAGATGTGGGTATAGAGACTTGGTAATAGTCTATCCTGATCTACCATAAATGTGGGTATAGAGACTTGGGAATGTTCTATCCTGATCTACCATAGATGTGGGTATAGAGACTTGGTAATGTTCTATCCTGATCTACCATAGATGTGGGTATAGAGACTTGTAATGTTCTACCCCGATCTACTATAGATGTGGGTATAGATACTTGGTAATAATCTATCCTGATCTACCATAAATGTGGGTATAGAGACTTGGCAATATTCTACCCTGATCTACCAAAGATGTGGGTATAGAGACTTGGTAATGTTCTATCCTGATCTACCATAAATGTGGGTATAGAGACTTGGTAATGTTCTATCCTGATCTACCATAGATGTGGGTATAGAGACTTGGCAATGTTCTATCCTGATCTACCATAGATGTGGGTATAGAGACTTGGCAATGTTCTATCCTGATCTACCATAGATGTGGGTATAGAGACTTGGCAATGTTCTATCCTGATCTACCATAGATGTGGGTATAGAGATTTGGTAATGTTCTACCCTGATCTACCACAGAGGTGGGTATAGAGACTTGGTAATGTTCTACCCTGATCTACTATAGAGGTGGGTAGAGGGACTTGGTAATGTTCTACCCTGATCTACCATAGAAGTGGGTAGAGACTTGGTAATAATCTACCAGAGGTGGCTAGAGAGACTTGGTAAAGTCCTACCCTGATCTACCACAGAGGTGGGTAGAGAGACTTGGTAATGTTCTACCCTGATCTACCATAGAAGTGGGTAGAGACTTGGTAATAATCTACCAGAGGTGGCTAGAGAGACTTGGTAATGTTCTACCCTGATCTACTATAGATGTGGGTATAGAGACTTGGTAATAATCTACCCTGATCTACCATAGAGGTGGCTAGAGAGACTTGGTAATGTTCTACCCTGATCTACTATAGGAGGTGGGTAGAGGGACTTGGTAAAGTTCTACCCTGATCAACCATAGACATGGGTAGGTCTCCTTGGCTCTTTCTACACCTCTACATGGCTATGTCCAGGTAGATTTTTCAATTGTCCTGCAAAGCTTCAACATTAGCGTCCACTTTTACCAGAACATGAAGCTCTTTGCAGATTATTATTTTTTTTTTTACAGTTTACCATGCTTGGATAATACCTTCCCCAGTAATCAATGCCGAAATATGCTGGATAAGCGATTAAGATATTGGAGACACCCAAGAACTGCTTTAAGATCACTATCACCCAATATTGTCTATAAGCTTCCAAAATTCTAAAACCATAAGCAAAGGTTCTACCCTATGGGCTATGGAATAAAGAATAGGCCACCTCCGAATCCCTCCGCAATACAATATACAAATCAGGGGCCTATATAAACGTTCCAAATCATTATATAGCGACACTGTGCTTTCTGGCGTTACTTTACATCAATATCTTTAGATAACATTGCAGTTAGACATTTCCAAGTAGGAAGGTATTTTACAATGCAGTCAGTATTTTATGATGTGGTTGTAATATTAACAGTATTTTGTCACCTCGGAATCAGTCACATTTTGTCACCCCTGCCCTGTGAAACTGGACTACAGACAGGGGTGTCTCTAAGGTTTTTGCCACCTGAGCCAAACTTTTGAATGCCGCCCCTATGTACTACTAGGTGCTATGTTAATTTTCCTTCTGCTCTGCCTGCCACTTTTCTAAAGAAAAAAATTTAAAGTGAGCTCTGCCTGCCACCTCTCTGATATTTAGCATGGGTGACGCCCTGAGCATTTGCTCATATTGCCTCATTAGAGAGACACCCCTGACTACAGTCAGGTAAGGGCTATCTGTGTAAACCCATTATCAGACACAAAGCATTTTCTTGTTCAATATAAATAAAGTCTTTAATAGGTTTCAATTTAATAGTATTTAAAATTCTCTTTTTACATTAAGACTTGTGCTAGGATTTTTAATTCAAGGAAGAAAGCGCATCACATGATACAACCACAAACCTGCAATAATCCAGGGGGAAACTCACATTAGGAGTTGCCTTGGTACCAGCTAAAAGGAAATAGCATTCATTTAGTAGAGGAAAGAACATTAGAAATAGCATTATTTAGGAGAAGCAGAACAGTATGTACATTTCATATTACAGTGGTTTGTGCATCATGGGCAGAGATAAGATATATTAGAAGGCTCTCTGTGACCCTGATCATATACCTCCTAATATAATCCCACCCCTTTTCCGCATTATAGCAAATATGTCATAAACACTGAGAAACCAGCTATTCCCCCAAGAAGATTTATAAATATGTCTATTAAATAGAATAACTATTTGTTCTAGTAATAAATAAATACTATTCTCTTATCTCATAATAACAGTTGACAATGTAAGGTGTAAAGTGACTCGATCTAATAAATTATATACAAAAAAAACTATCAGGGAGATTCAATAAAAATTCTTATCGTTAAAAATGGTGCTAATTTTGCCCCAACCAATCAGATCTTATTTAACATTTGAAAGATAACATCTGATTGGTTGGGGCAAAATTAGCACCATTTTAAATAAGAACTTTTATTGAATAACCCTGTATGTGCTTTAGATCCACATAGTAAGTTGGCTAAATTAGTGTAAACCAGGAACCTCTTTTTTTTTGGCAATATGCACTGTAAAAAAACGGTATATAGCCATCTACATCTTTAAAGGGATACAAAGGGTAAACTTACAATATAAACTACTAGTGCTATTCCCAACCCTCCCTCTATTGCATTTGTGCAAACCAATATGTATCTTGTGCTTGTTATTTGGATTTTTCTAATACTCACTGAAATAGAAGATATGTGCATATATATATTATAATATAAAAACAAAGATATAGGAGGATATAGGAGCACTCCTAGGAATTTCAATGAAGTTTATTCAACACAACGTGGCAACGTTTCGGCCCTGTGTCTGGGGCCTTTATCAAGGCTTGATAAAGGCCCCAGACACAGGGCCGAAACGTTGCCACGTTTGTGTTGAATACTTCATTGAAATTCCTAGGAGTGGCTCTATATCTTGTTTATATCTATTTTTATAATCAACAGAAGCACCCATGTGATTTATCCTACAAGGTTTGAGTGCCACCCACCTTGGTTTATATATATATATAATTGTGACCCTAAATACCATTTCTTTTTTGGAGTTTATGGCTGAAACAAAATAATACATGATAATAAACAGTGCACTATAAGCGTAAACTGACCACTATCTCTCCCCATACACTGCTGCAGGAAGTAATAAGCAGGCAGATCCTCCAATGAAAGTTTGCAGTCCTGCATAAATGATAACACGCATTTTAAAGCTGTGAGGCCAACAGACACGACACAACCCAAAACAATTTTAAATAAAAAGACAGGATCGCTGCCGCATACAAATCGACATTTTGCTTTTAAGACACAGGTGTATGTGTCACCATTATTGCATCAAAACAGGAGAGAAGCTCAATAGCTACGGACCAGTGCTCATATGCTCATTGTATTGCGCGGCAAGATCCATGCAGTGTCTATTTAAAGCTGTGCATAGTGATTGGCATGAAAAAGGAAGTCTATGAAATGTGCCGAGCTGTATAGACTAATGGATTTATCCTACAGGATACCAGCAGTCAGTCTGCTGTGTGTAGGACTCTGGCTGTACCAAGCTCCCGTCTTCTTTCAGAACGGCAGTATATTTTCCAGCCAATCCTTGCTGACATGAGAATACAGCTCCTGGCTGTGCCCCGTTGCTGGTTTTATTTGATGTTCTTAAGAAGGGCCGTCCGTTCCTTGTCTTACTACTGCCTTGAAAGCATCTTCGCTGCCAGGTGCCATGCATTTATCTGGGTGAAGGAGCACTGCTAGTTTACGGTAGGCTTTATTGACTTCCTCCCCTTACAAGCATAAAAGCTAAAGTCATGTAATGTGAGAGATCCCTGCTGCCTGTCCAACAACTCCACTTCCCTCTGCATAAGGTAAACACATCACCTGGAACCAGAGCGATCTGTTACCTGCTCTGCAAACAATTAAAGGGAAAGTCAACACAAATGTATCACTTTATTTAAAAAAACATGAAAAAAGGACAGAGTAAATATTAAGTTAAAGGGCATGTCCACCCCGCAGGAAAATCTTTTATATAATGTAGGGCATCCCTGCCCACACCCCAACCGCCATGTGCATATTGTTAAAAAGATTCAGAACGCTACTTACAACCCTCGCTCCTGGCGCGCATGCTCCAGCTCCCTGCTTGCCGGAACTAGCAAACGGTCGGAAGGCAGCCAATCACAGACGCAGCTGCAGTCAATGGAGAATGCCGCGGGAGAGAAGGTCTGTAAGTAGAGTTCGGATCTTTTTTGTAATAATCTCCATGTGGTTGGGGTGGGCAAGGGGTGCCCTACACTACAGAAAATTACTTTTAATGCTAGGTGAATGGCAGAGCCAGGGAGGGATCCGGAGTGGGGAAAGGAGGGCTCCCCTGCGCATACCACCACTCAGAGGACAAGGAAGAGCTGTCTCAGTTTCCTGGACTTTGGACAAGCACTGTCTTCAGTTTCCTGGACTTTGGACAAGCACTGCAGGAGAACCATATGAAGCAGAGATGTAAGGTGAGCATTTAACACAGATATGATTATATTAAGTCGCAGGGGGTTGTTTATACACACAACAACACATTGCCCTGAAAACCACCAGGACAGCTCTTACTCATCAAAAATAAAACAACGCCAAAAACACACCGGCTCCCCTGTTTACTATCAACTTACATAATTTGCAGTGAAATTAAGCAATAAAAACTGTATTTATAGCTTGCTCAACTGAATTTAAAAGCATTACACAGGAATGAATAAACTAGTTTATACCTAGTGGCCCCAGGTTTAAGACTACATTTCCCAGCTGTCTTTGCTGTTGCGGATCCTGCGTATTGAATCAGCTTGCTCTTGGTGAAGCCAATGTTAATGGAAGACATTGGTCTCTTGCCGCATTGTCACATAATCCACAATGGCAGAATAAAAAGCCTGTGAAGGCACACATTTTAACTGATGAAACATTTTCAGCAGGAGATTTAAATATATCAAGGAAATTAAATCATTGTAATGGGAAACAAAGCAATAGAACATTTCCTTCCTGCAGGTATAAATAATTACCCTGCATGTTTTAGAATAGCCCCTCTTCCTGCATGTAAAGGATAATTTTATCCTACCTGCATAAGTTAATCCCCTTCTGTATGTAAGAGGACATTTCCTTCCTGCATGTAGCATACTATCTCTACTCCCTGCATGCAGGAAAACATTTCCTTTCTGCATGTAGCATAATATCCCCATCCTCATGTAAGAGAACATTGCCTTCCTGCATGTAGCATAATATCCCTTTCCTGCATGTAAGAGAACATTTCCTTTCTGCATGTAGCATAATATCCCTTTCCTGCATGTAAGAGAACATGTCCTTCCTGCATGTAGCATAATATCCCCATCCACATGTAAGAGAACATTGCCTCCTCATGTAGCACTTTCTTATCCCGCTTTCTGCATGTTACAAAACTTTCCTTTCTGCATGTAGCATAATCCCTTCTGCATGTAAGAGAACATTCCCTTCCTGCATGTTGCATAATATCCCCTTCCCTTCCGCATGTAATGAGAACATTCCCTTCCTGCATGTAGCCATAATATCCCCTCGCTTCCGCAAGTAAGAGACATTTCCTTCCTGCTATGTAGCATAATACCCCTTTCCGCAAGTAAGAGAACATTTCCTTCCTGCATGAGCATAATATCCCACTTCCGCAAGTAAGAGACATTTCCTTCTGCATGTAGCATTATAATCCCTCTTCTGCATGTAAAGACATTGCCTTCCTGCTGTAGCATTATATCCCCTTCTGCATGTAAGAGAAACATTTCCTTCCTGCATGAAGCATAATTCTCTCCTTCCGCATGTAAGAGAAACTTTCCTTCCTGCAATGTAGCATTATATCTCCCTTCTGCATGTAAGAGAACTTTGCCTTGCATGTACGCTAATGTCCCCTTCCGCATGTAAGAGAACATTGCCTTCCTGCACGTAAGAGAACATTTCCTTCCTGCATGTCGCATAATATCCCTTCTCATGTAAAGAACATTACCTTCCGCATGTAAGAGAACATTTCCTTCCTGCATGTAGCATAATATCCCCTTCTGCATGTAAGAGAACATTGCCTCCTGCATGAAGAACATTTCGCTCCTGCATGTAGCATAATATCCCCTTCCCGCATGTAAAAGAACATGTCCGTTCCTGCAGTGGCATAATATTGCCCCTTCCTGCATGTAAGTGAAACATTTCCTTCCTGCATGTAATGCATAATAGGCCCTTCCGCATGTAAGAGAAACATTTCCTCCGGCTGTAGCATAATATGCCCTTCCGCATGTAAGAGGAACATTCCTTTCTGCATGTAAGTGAACATCATCTTCCTGCATGTAGCATAATATCCCTTACGCATGTAAGAGAGCATGGCCTTGCCTGCATATAAAAAAACATTTCCTTCCTGCATGTAGCATAATATCTCCTTCCAAGTAAGAGAACATGATCTTCCTGCACGTAGCATAATATCCCCTTCCCGTATGTAAGAGAACTTGCCTTCCTGCATGTAGCATAATCATAGATACAAAAATGTAGGAGAGCCAAATGCAGGAGTTTAAACTGCAACAATAATTTAATTAAATGCAAACTGTTTCGTGCCAGTGTGCTCCTTTAACAAGCATCAAGCATTGATGCTTGATAAAGGAGCACACTGGCTACCGAAACATGTTGCATTTATTTAAAATTATTGTTGCAATTTAAACTCCTGCATTTGGCTCTCCTACATTTTTATATCTCTGATGATTCAGCTTGCACGTGAGACCGAGTGGAGTGGGAGCAATAAAAAAGCCAATTTTTTGTGTGAGTAGCCACAGTTTTTGCTTGTGTAATGTAGCATAATATCCCCTTCTCGCATGTAGAGAAATTTCCTTCCTGCATGTGCTAAATCCCCTTCCGCATGTAAGAGAACATTGCCTTCTCATGTAAAGAACTTTCTCCAGCATGTAGCATATATCCCTTCCACTGAGAGAACTTGCATTCTGCATGTACATATATCCCCTTCCACATGTAGAGACTTTCCTTCCCGCATGTAGCATAAATCCTTTCCGCATGTAGAGAACATTGCCTCCTGCATGTAGCATAATATCCCGTTCCACATGTAAGAGAACATTTCCGTCCTGCATGTAGCATAATTCTCCTTCCGCATGTAAGAGTACATTGCCTTCTCTGCATGTAGCATAAAATCCCCCCTTCACATGTAAGAGAACACTTTCCTTCTGCATGTAGCATAATATCTCCTATCTCTTCGCATGTAAGAGAACATTGCCTTCCTGATGTAGCATAATATCCCCTCCAATATCCCCCAGTCTCCCCACAATGTAAGAAACATTGCCTTCCTGCATGTAGCATAAATCCCCTTCCACATGTAAGAGAAACTCATTTACCCTTTCCTGCATGTATCATAATATCTCCTTCCACATGTAAGAAACATTGCCTTCCTGCATGTAGCACAATATCTTCTCCCTGATGGCAAGAAAACATTTCCTTTCTGCATGTAGCATATTCCCCTTCCCATAGAGAACATGTACTTTCCTGGTGTGTAAAGAGACATTTCCTTCCTGCATGTAGCATTATATCCCCTTCCGCGATGTAAGAGAACATTGCCTTCCTGCATGTAGCATAATATCTCCCCTTCCTGTTAGAGAAACATTGCCTTCCCCCTGTAGAGAACATTCCTCCCATGATCATGTATCATAATATCCCCTTCCGCATGTAATGAGAACATTGCTCCGCATTAAGAGAACATTCTTCCTGCATGTAGTAAATCACTGCCCTGCATGCAGAAAAAATAAATTTCCCTTCCTGCATTTAAGAGAACATTTCCTTCAGCATGAAGCATTATATCCCCTTCCTGCAATCGTTGCAAGGGGATCTAGATAAGTTATCACATTGGGCGCTAAGTGGCAGATAAATTCAATGTTGATAAATGTAAGGTGATGCATTTTGGACTTAAAAATACTTGTGCCATTATACTTATAATAATGGCTCTGTGTTAAGTGATCCCTGTTGAAAGGGATCTTGGAGTTTTGGTGATAACAACTTCAGGTACGTCAAGGCAGTGCCAGGCGGCAACAGCCAGAGCCAGCATGGTATTGTCTTGTTAAAAGCTAGTAGATTCAAGGGAGGAAATGTAATCTCATCTTCCCTCTTTACAAAGCTTGGTACGGCCTCATTTGGAATATGCAGTGCAATTTTGAATCCTGTGTACAAAACGGACATCTTTGAAACTGAAAGGGTCAGTCGAGAGGGCAATTAAATAATAAGGGGATTTGGGGGGAGCTTGAATATGAAGAGGACTGGAAAAGTTACAATTATGACGCTGGAGAAAAGGCGCTTGCGTGGGGATATGATTACTATGTGTATAAATCATTAACGGGCATAAACAATAAACTATCTGGGGCATTGTTCACCAATGAGAACATGTCAAAGGACACGAGGAAATCCCTTAAGACTTGAAGAAAAAAGTTTAGGCTTCAAGCTCGGAAAGGGTTTTTCACTGTGAGAACGGTAAGGCTATGGAGCTGTCTTCCATTGGACGTTGTAATGGCAGGTTCATTGTCAGTTTAAAAAAAAAAGCTGGATGAGTTTCTGCAAAACAAGGAATGTTCATTACTGGATTTGGATACATAAAGTAGAGTTGATCCAGGAAATTTCCGATGTCTACTTGGAGTCAGGAAGAATTTTTTCCCCCTTCATAAATTTGGTGGGGGTTTTTTTTGCCTTCCGTTAGGCAGGAAATGAGGATATTGCTAGATGGGTTGGACTGGATGGACGTATGTCTTTATTCAACCTCAAATACTATACTACTATACTATAATATCCCCTTCCGCATGTAAGAGAATATTGCCTTCCTGCATGTAAGAGAACATTTCCTCCCTGCATGTAGCAAAATATCCCCTTCCGCATGTAAGAGAACATTCCCTTCCTGCATGTAAGAGACATTTCCTTCCTGCATGTACAAAATATCCCCTTTCCGCATGTAAGAGAACATTGGCCCTTCCTGCATGTAAGAACATTGCTTCCTGCATGTAAGAGAACATTGCCTTCCTGCATTAATAGAACATTGCCTTCCTGCATGTAAGAGAACATTTTCCTTCCGCTGTAGCATAATATCCCCTTCCGCATGAAGAGAACATTTCCTTCCTGCATGTAAAGAACATTTCCCCTTCTTCCTCTGTGCTTTCCTTCCGCATGTAAGCATAAATGATCCCCTTTTCCTCCCCTTCCGCATGTAAAGAATCATTGCCTTCCTGCATGTAAGAGGACATTCGTCCTGGGTAACAGAATTTCCTTCCTGCATGTAGCATTATTCCCCCCTTCCGCATGTAAGAGAACATTGCCTTCCCGCATGTAAGAAGAAATTGCCTTCCTGCATTTAGCATAATATCCCCGTCCGCATTTAAGAGAACATGCCATTCGCATGTAAGAAACACTTCCTTCCTGCATGTAGCAAAATATCCGCCTTCCGCATGTAAGAGAACATTGCCTTCCCTTCCTGCATGTAGGAACATGCATTCCTGCATGTAGCATAATATCCCCTTCCTCCACATGTAAAGAAACATTTCCTCCTGCATTAGCATAATATATTCCCCTTCCGCATGTAGAGAACATTTCCTTCCTGCATTAGCATAATATCCCTTCCGCATGTAAGAGAAACATTCTTCCTCATTAGCATAATATCCCCTTTCCGACGTAAGAGAACATTCCTTCTGCTGTAATGAAGCATCATCTTCCTGATGTACATATATCCCTTTCCATGTAAGAGGAACATTGCCTTCCTGCATGTAAGAGAACATTTCTTCCTGCTGAGCTAATATCCCCTTCCGCATGTAAGAACATTGCCGTCCTCATGTAGCATATCTACTCCCTGCATGCAAGAAATGCATTTCTTCCTGCATGTAAGAGAACATTTCCTTCCTGCATGTAGCATAATTGCCCTTACCTATCCTTCCCGCAGTCGAGAACATTTCCTCTCACTTGCTGAGTAAGGAGAACATTTCCTTCCTGCATGTAAGAGAACATTTCTTTCCTGCATGTAAGAGAACATTTCCTTCTGATGTGGCATAATACTCCCTTCCTTCCGCAGTAAGAGAATTGCCTTCCTGCATGTAAGAGAACATTTTCTTCTTGCATGATGGCATAATATCCCCTTCCGCATGTAAGAAAATTGCCTTTCCTGCATGTAGAGAACATTTCCTTCCTCCTTGCATGTAGCATATCCCCTTCCACATGTAAGAGAACATTTGCCTTCCTGCATTAGCATTATCCCTTCCCGCATGTAAAAACATTTCCACTTCCGCATTAGCATAATATCCCCTTCCGCATGTAAGAGACATTTCCTTCCTGCTTAGCATAATTCCCCTTCCGCACGTAGAGAACATTTCCTTTCTGCATGTAAGAGAACATCATCTTCCTGCATGTAGCATAATATCCCCTTTTCGCATGTAAGAGAACATTGCCTTCCTGCATGTAAGAGAACATTCCTTCCTGCAGTTAGCATAGTACTACTCCCGAGCATAGAAATTATTTCCTTCCTGCATGTAAGAGAACATTTCCTTCCTGCATGAAGCATAATATCCCCTTCCGCATGTAAGAGAACATTGCCGTCCTGCATGTAGCATATCTACTCCCTGCATGCAAGAAATCATTTCCTTCCTGCATGTAAGAGAACATTTCCTTCCTGCATGTAGCATAATATCCCCTTCCCGCATGTAAGAGAACATTTCCTTCCTGCATGTGGCATAATATCCCCTTCCGCATGTAAGAGAACATTGCCTTCCTGCATGTAAGAGAACATTTTCTTCTTGCATGTGGCATAATATCCCCTTCCGCATGTAAGAGAACATTGCCTTCCTGCATGTAAGAGAACATTTCCTTCCTGCATGTAGCATATCCCCTTCCACATGTAAGAGAACATTTCCTTCCTGCATTAGCATAATATCCCCTTCCGCATGTAAGAGAACATTTCCTTCCTGCATTAGCATAATATCCCTTCCGCATGTAAGAGAACATTTCCTTCCTGCATTAGCATAATATCCCCTTCCGCACGTAAGAGAACATTTCCTTTCTGCATGTAAGAGAACATCATCTTCCTGCATGTAGCATAATATCCCCTTTCGCATGTAAGAGAACATTGCCTTCCTGCATGTAAGAGAACATTTCCTTCCTGCATGTAGCAGTAGTATCTACTCCCTGCATGCAAGAAATTATTTCCTTCCTGCATGTAGAGAACATTTGCCTTCCTGCATGAAGCATAATATCCCCTTCCGCATGTAAAGAACATTGCCATGTCCTGCATGTAGCATCTACTCCCCTGCATGCAGAAATCATTTCCCTTCCTGCATGTGAGAGAACATTTCCTTCCTGCTGTAGCATAATATCCCCTTCCCTGCATGTAAGAGAACATTTCCTTCCTGCTGTAAGAGAACATTTCCTTCCTGCATGTAAGAACATTCTTTCCTCCTGCATGTAAAGAACATTTCCTTCCTGCATGTGGCATAATCTCCCTTCCGCATGTAGGAACATTTTCTTCTTGCATGTGGCATAATATCCCTTCCGCATGTAAAGAACTTGCCTTCCTGCATGTAAGAGAACATTTCCTTCCTGCTGTTAGCATATCCATCCCCTTCCACATTTAAGAGAACATTGCCTTCCTGCATGTAAGAGAACATTTCCGTTCCTGTGTGTAAGAGAAGATTTCCTTCCTGCATGTAGCATTATATCCCCTTCCTGCATGTAAGAGAACATTGCCTTCCTGCATGTAAGAGAAGATTTCCTTTCTGCATGTAGTATAATATCCCCTTCCGCATGCAAGAGAACATTTCCTTCCCGCATATAAGAGAACATTTCCTTCTTGCATGTAAGAGAACATTTTCTTCTTGCATGTAGCATATATTATCCTCCCCTTCCGCATGTAAGAGAACATTGCCTTGCTGCATGTAATAACATTTCCTTCCTGCGTGTAGCATATATCCCTTCCGATTTAAGAGAAATTCTTCCGCATTAGCATAATACCCCATCCCGCATTAAGAGAACATTTCCTTCCTGCTTAGCATAAATCCTCCCCTTCGCACGTAAGAGAACATTTTCTTTCTGCATGTAAAGAACATCTTCTTCCTGCATGTGCATATATCCCCTTCGCATGTAGAGAACTTGCCTCCCTCCTGCATGTAAGAGAACTTTTCCTTCCTGCATGTAGCATAATATCTACTCCCTGCATGCAGAAATTATTTCCTTCCTGCATGTAAGAGAACATTTTCCTTCCTGCATGAAGCAATAATATCCCCTTCCCGCAAGTAAGAGAACATTGCCGGTCCTGCATGTACATATATCTACTCCTGCATGCAGAAATCACTTCCTTCCTGCATGTAAGAGAACATTTCCTTCCTGCATGTAGCATAATATCCCCTTCCCCTGTATAGAGACATTTCCTTCCTGCATGTAAGAGAACATTTTCTTCTTGCATTGTGCATAATATCCCCTTCCGCATGTAAGAAACTGCCTTCCTGCATGTAAAGAACATTTTCTTCTTGCATGTGGCATAATATCCCCTTCCGACTGTAAAAGAACATTGCCTTCCTGCATGTAAGAGAACATTTCCTTCCTGCATGTAGCATATCCCCTTCCACATGTAAGAGAACATTGCCTTCCTGCATGTAAGAGAGCATTTCCGTTCCTGTGTGTAAGAGAAGATTTCCTTCCTGCATGTAGCATTATATCCCTCTTCCCGCATGTAGAGAACATTGCCTTCCTGCATTAGAGATTTCCTTTTCTGCATGTAGTATAATATCCCCATCCGCATGCAAGAGACATTTCCCGCATGTAAGAGAACATTTCCTTCCTGCATGTAAGAGAACATTTTCTTCTGCATGTAGCTAATATCCCCTTTCCGCATGTAAGAGAACATTGCCTGCTGCATGTAATAACATTTCCTTCCTGCATTAGCATAGCTAATATCCTTCCGCATGAAGAGAACATGCCTTCCTGCTGTAAGAAACATTTCCTTCCTGCATTAGCATAATTTACCCTTCCGCATGTAAGAGAACATTTCCTTCCTGCATGTAGCATATCCCCTTCCACATGCAAGAACATTGCCTTCCTGCATGTAAGAGAACATTTCCGATCCTGTGTGTAAGAGAACATTTCCTTCCCGCATGTAAGAGGACTCTGCCTTCCTGCATGTAAGAGAACATTTCCTTCTTGCATGTAGCATAATATCCCCTTCCCATGTAAGAGAACATGCCTTCCTGCATGTAGAGAACATTCCTTCCCGAAATCTTCGCATTAAGAGAACTTGCCTTCCTGCATGTAAGAGAACATTGCCTTCCTGCTGTAGAGAACATTGCCTTTCCCGCATGTAGAAGAACTGCCTTCCTGCATGTAAAAACATTGCCTTCTGCATGTAAGAGACATTTCCTTCCCGCATGTAAGAGAACATTGCCTTCCTGCATGTAAAGAACATTCCTTCATGTAGAGAACATTTCCTTCCGCATGTAAGAATTTGCCTTCCTCCTTCCCGCATGTAAGAGAACTTGCCTTCCCTGCATGTAAGAGAACATTTCCTTCCCGAGTAAGAGAACATTCTTCCTTCTGCATGTTAAGAGAACATTTCCTTCCCGCATGTAAGAGAACATTTCCTTTCTGTGTGTAAGAGAACATTTCCTTCCCGCATGTAAAAGAACATTCCTTCCTGTGTGTAAGAGAACATTTCCTTCCCGCATGTAAGAGAACATTTCCTTCCTGTGTTGAGAACATGTCCTTACCGCATGTAAGAGAACATGCCTTCCTGCATGTAATAGAACATGTTCCTTCCGCATGTAGAGACATTGCCTCCTCATGTAAAGAACATTTCCTCCAGCATGTTAGAGATAATTCCTTCCTCCGCATGTAAGAGAACATTGCCTTCCTGCATGTAAGAGAAACATTTCTTCCCTTCGCATCTAAGAGAACATCCATCTCCCGCAGTAAGAACATTTCCTTTCTGTGTGTAAGAACATTTCCTTCCCGCATGTAAGAGAACATTCCTTCCTGTGTGTAAGAGAACATTTCCTTCCCGCCATGTAGAAACATTTCCTTCCTGTGTTATAAGAGAACATTTCCTTCCCGCATGTAAGAAACATTGCCTTCCTGCAGTAAGAGACATTCTTTCCTCCCCGCATGTAAAAACATGCCTTCCTGCATGTAAGAGAACATTTCCTTCCAGCATGTAAGAGATAATTTCCTTCCCGCATGTAAGAGAACATTGCCTTCCTGCATGTAAGAGAACATTTCCTTCCCGCATGTAAGAGAACATTGCCTTCCTGCATGTAAGAGAACATTTCCTTCCCGCATGTAAGAGAACATTGCCTTCCTGCATGTAAGAGAACATTTCCTTCCCGCATGTAAGAGAACATTTCCTTCTGTGTGTAAGAGAACATTTCCTTCCCGCATGTAAGAGAACATTCCTTCCTGTGTGTAAGAGAACATTTCCTTCCCGCATGTAAGAGAACATTGCCTTCCTGCATGTAAGAGAACATTCCTTCCCCATGTAAGAGAACATTTCCTTTCTGTGTGTAGAGAACTTTCCTTTCGTTGTAAGAGAACATTCCCTTCCCGCATGTTAAGAGAACATTTCCTTTCTGTGTGTAAGAGAACATTTCCTTCCCGCATGTAAGAGAACATTGCCTTCCTGCATGTAAGAGAACATTTCCTTCCCGCATGTAAGAGAACATTTCCTTTCTGTGTGTAAGAGAACATTCCTTCCTGTGTATAAGAGAAATTCCTCCTGTTAAAGAAACATTGCCTTCCTGCATGTAAGAGAACATTTCCTTCCTGTGTATAAGAGAACATTTCCTTCCTGTGTATAAGAGAACATTTCCTTCCTGTGTATAAGAGAACATTTCCTTCCTGTGTATAAGAGAACATTCCTTACTGTGTATAAGAGAACATTTCTTTCCTGTGTATAAGAGAACATTGCCTTCCTGCATGTAAGAGAACATTTCCTTCCCGCATGTAAGAGAACATTTCCTTTCTGTGTGTAAGAGAACATTTCCTTCCCGCATGTAAGAAACTTTTCCTTCCTGTGTATAAGAGAACATTTCCTTTCCTCCGCATGTAAGAGAACATTGCCTTCCTGCATGTAGAGAACATTCCTTCCCGCATGTAAGAGACATTGCCTTCCGCATGTAGAGAACATTCCTTCCACATTAAAGAGAACATTTCCTTCCCGCATGTAAAGAACATTGCCTTCCTGCATGTAAGAGAACTTTCCTTCCCGCATGTAGAGAACATTTCCTTCCTGTGTGTAAGAGAACATTTCCTTCCCGCATGTAAGAGAACATTCTTCCTGTGTGTAAGAGAACATTTCCTTCCCGCATGTAGAGACAGTGCCTCCTGATGTAAGAGAACATTGCCTTCCTGCTTACAGAACATTTCCTTCCCGCATGTAAAGAAACATTTCCTTTCTGGTGTAGAGAACTTCCTTCCGCATGTAAGAGAACATTCCTTCCTGTGTGTAAGAGAACATTTCCTTCCCGCATGTAAGAGAACATTGCCTTCCTGCATGTAATAGAACATTTCCTTCCCGCATGTAAGAGAACATTTCCTTCCTGTGTATAAGAGAACATTTCCTTCCCGCATGTAAGAGACAATTGCCTTCCTGCATGTAAAAACATTTCCTTCCCCATGTAAGAGACATTTCCTTCCCGCATGTAATAGAGAACATTGCCCTTCCTGCATGAAGAGAACTTTCCTTCCCGCATGTAAGAGAACATTTCCTTTCTGTGTGTAAGAGAACTTTCCTTCCCGCATGTAAGAAACATTCCTTCCCTTCGCCATGTAAGAGAACATTGCCTTCCTGCATGTAAGAGAACATTGCCTTCCTGCATGTAAGAGAACATTTCCTTCCCGCATGTAAGAGAACATTTCCTTTCTGTGTGAAGTGACCATTTCCTTCCGATGAAGAGAACTTTCTTCCTGTGTGTGAGAACATTCCTTCCCGCATTAAAACATTGCCTTCCTGCATGTATAGAACATTTCCTTCCCGCATGTAAGAGAACATTTCCTTTCTGTTGGGGTAAAGAGAACATTTCCTCCCGCATGTGAAGAACATTGCCTCCTGCATGTAAAGAACATTTCCTTCCTGTGTATAAGAAACATTCCTTCTGTGATAGAGAACATTTCCTTCCTGTGTATAAGAGAACATTTCCTGTGTATAAGAGAACATTTCCTTCCTGTGTATAAGAGAACATTCCTTCCTGTGTATAAGGGAACATTTCCTTCCTGTGTATAAGAGAACATTTCCTGTGTATAAGAGAACATTTCCTGTGTATAAGAGAACATTTCCTTCCTGTGTATAAGAGAACATTCCTTCCTGTGTATAAGAGAACATTTCCTTCCTGGTATAAGAGAACTTTCCTTCCTGTGTATAAGAAGAACATTCCTTCCTGTGTATAAGAGAACATGCCTTCCTGCATGTAAGAGAAACATTTCCTTCCTGTGTATAAGGGACATTGCCTTCCTGTATAGGAACTTGCTTCTCCTGCATGTAAGAGAACTTTTCCTTCCTGTGTATAAGAGGACATTGCCTTCCTGCATGTAAAGAACATTTCCTTCCTGTGTATGAACATTTCTCCTGTGTATAGAGAACATTTTCCTTCCTGTGTATAAGAAACATTTCCTCCTTCCTGTGTATAAGAGAACATTTTCCTTGTTCCTTCTGTATAAGAGAACATTTCCTTCCTGTGTATAAGGAGAACCTTTTCCTTCCTGTGTATAAGAGAACATTCCTTCCTGTGTATAAGAGAACATTTCCTTCCTGTGTATAAGAGGACATTGCCTTCCTGCATGTAAGAGAACATTTCCTTCCTGTGTATAAGAGAACATTCCTTCCTGTGTATAAGAGAACATTTCCTTCCTGTGTATAAGAGAACATTCCTTCCTGTGTATAAGAGGACATTGCCTTCCTGCATGTAAGAGAACATTTCCTTCCTGTGTATAAGAGAACATTCCTTCCTGTGTATAAGAGAACATTTCCTTCCTGTGTATAAGAGAACATTTCCTCCTGTGTAAACAGATGAACTTTCCTTCCTGTGTATAAGAGAACATTCCATACTTGTATAAGGAACATTTCCTTCCTGTGTATAAGAGACATTTCCCTTCCTTCGTGTATAAGAGAACATGTTCCTTCCTGTGTATAAGAGAACATTCCCTTCCTGTGTATAAGAAGAACATTTCCTTCCTGTGTATAAGAGAAATTCCTTCCTGTGTAATAGAAACATTTCCTTCCTGTGTATAAGAAGAACATTTCCTTCCTGTGTAATAAAGAGAACATTTCCTTCCCCTGTGTATAAGAGAACATTTCCTTCCTGTGTATAAGAGAAACATATTCCTTCCCTGTGTATCAGAGAAACTTTCCTTCCTGTTGTAAAGAAACATTTCCTTCCTGTGTATAAGAGAACATTTCCTTCCTTTTTATAAGAGAACATTTCCTTCCTGTGTATAAGAGAACATTTCCTTCCTGTGTATAAGAGAACATTTCCTTCCTGTGTATAAGAGAACATTTCCTTCCTGTGTATAAGAGAACAATTTCCTGCACATAAGAGAACATCAAGCTCCTGCATGTCTTTTTATATACATGCAACGTGCAAGGTGTCCCTGCTAGTACAGAGGTGTAAGAAAACGCCAGTTAACACTTCTGACTCCTCTAAGGGGATGATGATATTCTTTATCGCAATACAATTTTGAATGCAATTGCACTACAATAACAATATTACTAGTCACTCAAAGAGGGAACATGTTATATATACACAGCACATTTATTATTACTATTATATACATGTACCTGGAACATTTCATTAATTCCTTCCCCACTTTGGGCAGAGGTTTCGAAGTACATAAATCCCTTGCTCTCTGCCCAGAGTCGCCCTTCGCTCTCATCTACACAGCGATGCTTTGTGCAGTCAATCTGATGAGAGAAATCACATAGAAACCTGATATGATGAAAGGCCAATAGGAGTTATAATGAAACATTCTCCTTAATGGAAATCTTTAGCATAAATGATATAAAGGGTATCTCCACCCCAAAATCATTTTTTTTCTAGCCCACCCCTAAACGCCATGTTTATTTGTTAAAAAAAAGCCTCAGAAATCAAGTTACCATCCTTCATTCCCTCGGCTTCCTCCTTCTCTATTGCCATTCCGTCCCAGAAAATATATATATAGGTTTGGGGGGGGGGCAGGGGTTGCCCTACACTACAGAAATGTTCTTTTATTTCTAGAATCTGAAGCAGCATGGAGGGATCCGGAGGGTGAGAGGGCTCCCCTGCACATGCCAGAGTCCTCTAAGAGGACAAGGAAGTAGCAGGGACCAGATGACACAGACAGCTCCTAATCTTCACTTTCCAGAATTTAAACAGGCACTGCAGGAGAACCATAAGGAACAGAGATGTAAGGTAAGGATTTTTTTACACTACACAGTGGGGCCAGTAGTGGGTTAAATTAGTTTTGGGGGTTGACCCTTTAAAGGGAAATATTATTTTTTAAATGCTTAGTTTGTATTATGCACACCTAGTTATTCTACATATTCTCTTCCATTTTGAAAAATCAGTTGAATTTATACCCCTTTGCTATTCCCTGCTGTTGACATTAGTGAGCTGACATTTCTGGTTCTGTAATGCTCCTTCTTCTTCCCAGAATGCACTCTACTTTGGAATGTTCCTAACAGTAATTTCTACGGATTGGCTGTTGGATGGGTCAAACATGCTCAGATCTCTACTGAGCAACTGAATCAACCCAGGCTCTGGGTCAAGGGCAAGACCATAACGGTCTCTACTAGGGGTCCTGCAAACAGGAAGTGGGTATTTCGGAAACATTTATTTATACACAGACAAAATTATGAATGGACAGGTTAAGGCCATTAGGATGGAAAAACACTGCTCTTTTTCTCTAAAGTATATGTATTTGCACTGAACTTCCCCTTTAAGACTTAATCCTCGTACACACAAAAGATGCGTACCACACTCGTAAAGACAAATCAGGTGTGTGTACGTAGCTTTAGAAATAATTTTTTTCAAATTTGCATACATACAAATTACAGAGGAGCAAAAAGAAGGAAGTAGAGAAGAGAAAGAATGAAAAATAAACATGTGACCATCTCACTTCTTTAAATATACACATGAAGGGTTTACATAGACATTCCCTTTAATCTGCATTTACCTTGTTTGCACAAACAGCAAAGACGATGTTTTCAATGTTCCCCTGGGGACCAAGTTCCTGTTTCATTTCTGCTAACCAGGAATCCAGAGCATCAAAGGACTCTTTCTGGCCGATGTCATACACCAGTATGACACCCTGGGTGTCTTTGTAGAATTCGTTACGTACCTTGAATAGAAACCTTGTTATTAGGCTTATTGGAATTGTTATGTTGTGCAGGAGCTAACTGCACCAACCACAGTGTAATTATCTCCCAGCAATGTTAATATCACTACTTCCTTTACCCACTGCTATTCAGTACGGAACGTAAAGCGCAGATTGTTATATCTCGGCGATACCCAGGTGACAGTAAATCAAGTGTAAAATGTCCCTTTAGGCCAAAAATAGATTTGTGTGAATTATTTGAACATTAGAAAATAAATCTCCACATTAAAAGTACCTCATAGAAAAATGGATGGCCGGCCATGTCAAATATATTCACTTTGATTTCCCTCTCCTTGATCTGCACCCTAAAACAAAGCAGTGAGGAGCAAATTGAAATTAATTCCAAGGCCAAAAAGAGAATTATATATTTCCTATAATTAACAAGGATGTTATAATCCAACAGGTTTTAGGAGTCATGTGACAGAGATCACACAGTGAAGCAAACAAATGTCTGATGACATAGATAAACACTGATTATAACGGATGACATAGCTAAACACTGATTATAACGGATGACATAGCTAAACACTGATTATAACGGATGACATAGCTAAACACTGATTATAACCGATGATATAGCTAAACACTGATTATAACCGATGACATAGCTAAACACTGATTATAACCGATGATATAGCTAAACACTAATTATAACTGATAACATAGCTAAACACTGATTATAACTGATGACATAGCTACACACTGATTATAACTGATGACATAGCTAAACACTGATTATAACTGATGACATAGCTAATCACTGATTATAACTGATGACATAGCTAATCACTGATTATAACTGATGACATAGCTAAACACTGATTATAACCGATGACACAGCTTAACACTGATTACAACCGATGACATAGCTAAACACTGATTATAACTGGTAACATAGCTACACACTGATTACAAGTGATAACATAGCTAATCACTGATTATAACTGATGACATAGCTAAATACTCATTATAACCGATGATATAGCTTAACACTGATTATAACCGATGATATAGCTAAACACCGATTATAACTGATGATATAGCTAAACACCGATTATAATGGATGATATAGCTAAACACTGATTAGAACTGATGACATAGCTAAACACTGATTATAACGGATGACAGCTTAACACTGATTATAACTGATGACATAGCTAAACACTGATTATAACTGATAACATAGCTAAACACTGATTATAACTGATGACATAGCTAAACACTGATTATAACTGATGACATAGCTAAACACTGATTAAAACCGATGACATACTTAACACTGATTATAACCGATGATATAGCTAAACACTGATTATAACTGATGATATAACTAAACACTGATTATAACGGATGACAGCTAAACACTGATTACAACTAATGACATAGCTAAACACTGATTATAACTGATGACATACTTAACACTGATTATAACTGATGACATACTTAACACTGATTATAACTGATGACATACTTAACACTGATTATAACTGATGATATAGCTAAACACGGATTATAACTGATGACATAGCTAATCCCTGATTATAACCAATGACATAGCTAAGCACTGATTATATCCGTTGACATAGCTAAGACCTGATTATAACCGATGACATAACTAAGCACTGATTATAACTGATGATGTAGCAAATCACTGATTACAACTGATGACATAGCTAATCATTGATTATAACCGATGACATAGCTAAGCACTGATATCTGATGACACAGCTCCGATTATAACCAATGACATAGCTAAGTCTCGATTACAACTGATGACATAGCTAAGTCCTGACTTTATGCCCTGATTATATCCAATGACATAGCTAAGCCCCAATTTTAATCAATCACATAGCTAAGCCCAGATTTTAACCAATGACATAGCTAAGCACTGATTATAACCAATGACATAGCTAAGCACTGATTATAACCAAGAGCTAACCGATACACACGTACGACTATCGGACAAATTTTCAGTCTTTAAACCTTTGTTGCATGCTAATATTGTACGAATGTACAAAGATTTGGTCATCACCTGTACAACATAGAGGAACTTTCAGCCACTAGATGTGTGGCTACCAGCCACTAGATGTGTTTCTTTCCCTTACTAAAGGATAAACTAGCAGGTACTGTCACTTGCAGCAACTTACGACAATATCTGAATTCAAACCGGCTCATTCTCTTGTGACATCCTCACACGTCCCTTGTATTATGAATTACTATGGACATCTGCTGATAAGCAGTAACACTGGCTGGTGCTGACCACATGTGACATTATCCTAAGGCTGCAATGGAACTAAAACGGTAGTATCCCAAGTAGGAATTCATCACTATTATTAAGCTCTTAAAATGTTTTTTTAAAAAAATCAATAGAACAAAGAAGTGTTGAATGCAGTTAAATACAACAAATCTTCCATGGCCAATAACAACACAATAGATAGTCCTTTATTTTTATTTTTTTTTCACTTTTAATACCCCTTCCTTTGGCATAAAGAGATACAATGTAGCTAACTGGTTACATTTTCTCTCTCCCTGGGTATCTCACTGAGCATGTCCAAGGTCACTGAGCTAGGTGAGGGGAAGTAATTGCAGGGATTGACTGTAATTTATTAGTGTGTTTTATTTTGTTAGGAATTGCATAGAAAAAAGTTAATAAAAATTACCAACTTACTTGGTTACACCATAGTCAATTCCTATTGTTGCTTGATATTTGGGTACAAATCTTTTCTCACAGTAACGTTTTATAATGCAGCTCTACAAAAAATAAATACATATTGTAAAAGATTTACTTTAAGAAAAAGAACTGACACCTTAAATGAGGTCTCTTTTTTTAATCTTACGGTACTCATTTAACCAATGCAATAATCAGTATTTGAATTTTTTTTACTAAAAATGAAGTGCATGTTTTTCTGTATAGAGCAGAAGCTTCTGAATATACAATGTATTTCTCTTGGACAATGAGCATGTCTGAGCCAGCGGCTTGAGAAATAGGCACATTAGTGACTATCTTTGGTAAGAAAGTGATCAATCATTTGAACCAGCTAGTCAGCCCAACCTTTTTCTTTGTCATTTAGTTATTTTTTATAACTAAATTAGGCCTCCGTTATTATTATTGAATCCATGATAATACATAAGTAAAGCCTTGTATTATTCAATTATGGATCTGGGTATCCCTTACTGGGACAGAGAAAGAACAGCAAGACAGATTAGATTATTCTTCTATATTAAAGGGGGGGTTAAGTGCAAATACATAAACTTTTAAGAAAAAGAGCAGTATTTTCCCATCCTAATGACCTTAACCTGCCGATTCAGCATGTTGTCTGTGTATAAATAAATGCAACCGAAATAATGACTTTCTGTTTGCAGGACCCCTAATAGAGACCGTTATGGTCTTGCCCTTGACCCATTGCCTGGGTTGATTAAGTTGCTCAGTAGAGATATGAGCATGTTAGACCCATCCAACAGCCAATCAGTAGAAATGACTGATAGGAACATTCCAAGCTAGAGTGCATTCTGGGAAGAAGGCCTGTTACAGATCTGAAATGTCAGCTCACTAATGTCAATATCAGGGAATAACAAGGGGTAGAAATTCAACTATTTCAAAAAGGAATAGAATATGTAGAATAAATAGGTGTGCATAATATAAACTAACATTCTTAAAAATAATGATATTTTCCACTGAACTTTCCATTTAAAGGACAATTATACCCATATTAACACAACCCTTTAAAACCCTCAGTTGCCATTAGGTTCTCGCCCCTGGGTTCTCACTATAGTGTCTAACAAGCTGTCAAATTCTCTCAGCTTCCTGGACTGTTTTGAGAGTTGGCCAATGGGAAGATGCGCTCTGTAAATAGTCCATTGGCTAGTCCAGACACAGTCCAAGACTGTGTCTGGACCAGAGTGCTACACTAGCGTAATTTGACAGCTTATTACAGACCCTATAGTAAGCCCCAGGGGCGAAGACCTAGCAGTTAAGGCCCTCACCCTGGGTACTATCAGGAGAGGAGGGGTTGTTAGTTAGAGAGTAATTGCCCTTTAGTTATGTCTTTGCTTTATGTTTAACATTTACAAAAACTGAATTTCTTTTTTTTTACCTTCTACCCTCAGCTTATACTCGAGTCAATCAGTTTTTACAAAATTTTCAGGTAAAAATAGGTACCTCGACTTATACTAGGATCGACTTATACTCGAGTATATACAGTAAATGAATGGATAATCAGAGACACAGGAAACCATAAAGGTGCATCTCACTCACATTCCTTTTCATCAAGCATTTTCTTTAAAGGGGAAGTAAAAAGACACAAACTGACATCGAAAAAAGGAGTCCCCCAGACACCAAACTGTCTGATGGTTTCATGGGAATAATTGGGAATAAATGTAAATATTAGATTAATATAAAAGCATGTAGCGATTTCTGTACCTTGCCTACTTCAGCATTCCCCATGCTGATCACCTTTATGCGTAGAGCCTTCCTGCTCTCTTTTCTCTTCTGCAGGTTGGTCTCCATGGTGCGGCTGTGTTTGGTTACCTCTTGCTGAACAAGGAGAAAGTAGTTGAGTGTGTAAAAGAATACTAGAGTTTTAGTAAAAGTGACATGTAATTAGCACGTAACCCTATTAAACGGTAGGAAAGGCTAAACAGGCTATTATAGACAAATATAAAACATGGGATTGTGCCCAAGACATGACAATCTTTGTCCTATAGTAATTACAAGAATGTAAGAAAGAACAGTACAGCTATTTAATTGGTAATATACAGCATTGAAAATATTGGTTTCTTGCCTTGTCCTGTTATAGAATCCGAATTTCATTCAAGATTCTTTACACTTTACAACTCTCCACCACCACAAACTTTCACAGTTCTGAGTCACCCAAACAGTACAAACAGGTAATACTTAATCAACAATTTTTTTTAGTTTGTGGCTTTGACAAACCCCTACCCTGTGCCCATTCAGATGGTTAGAGAACTGCAGAAACAGCCAATCAGTAAGAGCTAGACCACACTAACGTGCTTTTGGCGCATTTGCACAATCGTTTTGTGCACGCGATGGTGAATGCGATTTTGCTTAAAACGGAAATTGCAGGCAAAAATTCCAGCGATTTCTGGTGCGAATGCGTGCACCATGCGTTTTTATATTAAATCAGAAGAACTGACGTGCAATCACATGCGATACCGTTTGCGATTGTGTGCGTGATTTGGTGCGTTGTAGTTTGGCCTCGGCCTAAGGGCTAGGCCACATTGCCGAATATGCCAAAGTGCTAACGATTGCACTTGCGATCCGTTACTACGTGGGAATCGCGGAGCAGTACATGTCAATGTGGGAGGGCGATCTGTTTTTGGAGCGCGAGCGTTCACCATTTTTTGCTGGATCACATTCGCTCCAGTTGCGGATGGTAACATGTGAAACATTTTGGAATCAGGGCAGTGGTTGTGAATGATGATAACTATGCATATTACTAAAACCATGTGCAATTAAATGAGGAAAATTAGGACAGGAGTGCGTTAAGCGTGCACACATATTAACCCCTAAAAGAACACAGCCTAAAAGGTGATTTCACGCATAAAGCAAGCAGATTAGTATCATTAGGACATGGGCTTATACTGGGACAGATTCCCTCTCCCTATCAGTGATTGATCCAACACCATCCAGTCCATCCAATCAAATTAGATGTATAATTAGAGGTTCAGGGGATAGTTAAAGGAATGTGCTAGAGAACTAGAGATTCCCTGCAGGAGACAAGCAGTAGGGAGATGTAGGTGTCTGTGTAGAAGTGAGTTCTGGCTATGGTATAACTGCTGTATGAAATAGGTAGGGTGTAAAAAACAGAATTGGAGAAGAGTGTTATGGATGAGGTTAAGCAGATCTACACCAGCTGTCAGGGGATGCTGGGAATTGTAGTTCATAAATTAATGGAGAAACAACATTAAACATCCATGGTGTATGTGTGTGTGTGTGGGGGGTTACTTTATATTGGTGAGGAGGTATTGGGTAGGAGAAGGGGGTGATGTGAGCTGTATTGTGGATGCATTACAATGGGGGTGGGAGTAGTGTTAAGGGTAACAATAGTTAACACTAATAATTGTATACGGCGGGTGATTTTCAATCTTGACCCTCTAGTTTTTTTCCCAAATTCCCACAATCCCCTGCCAGATCTAGTTGTAGATCTGGCAGGTTTATATACATTAGGATCACAGTGAGGAGGACGGAGGGAACGCTATACGGGGTGTCATGTGAGCAGCTGTGCATGCTGGGTACAGTAGGAAAGCAGTGGTAAAGGTACTATAAGGGAACTATATTGGATTGGGTAGTGAAAGGTTAATGACAGGCTACGTAATAAGAGGGCACAGTTAAGAAAGTGTTAATGGCAGACTAGGTTAGTAAAAGGGCACGGTTAGTGAAGAGTTAATGGCAGGCACAGGGTAGGCTGGGTAATAAGGGGGCACAGTAAGGGAAGGGTTAATGGCAGACTGGGTAATAAGGGGGCACAGTAAGGGAAGGGTTAATGGCAGGAGGCAGGGTGGGTAATAAGGGGCACAGCAAGTGAAGATTAATGGCATGGGGCAGGTTGGGTAATATGGGGGCACAGTAAGGGAAGGGTTAATGGCAGGGGCAGGCTGGGTAATAAGGGAGCACAGTAATTGAAGGGTAATGGCAGGGGGCAGGCTGGGTAATATGGTGCACAGTAAGTGAAGGGTAATGGCAGGGGGCAGGCTGGGTAATAAGGGGGCACAGTAAGGGAAGGGTTAATGGCAGGGTGGGTAATAAGGGGCACAGTAAATGAAGGGTAATAGCAGGGGGCAGGCTGGGTAATAAGGGAGCACAGTAATTGAAGGGTAATGGTAATGGCAGGGCGGCAGGCTGGGGTAATATGGGAGCACAGTAAATTAAGGGAAGCAGGGGGCAGGCTGGGTATTAAAGGGAGCACAGTAATTGAAGGGGTTAATGGCAGGGGGCAGGATGGGTAAATGGGAGCACAGTACTGAAGGGAATGCAGGGGGCAGGCTGGGTAATATGACACCGTAAGTGAAGGGTAATGGCCAGGGGACAGGTTTGTAACAAGTGACCATTGTAACCTGTTGGGCGGGGTAGGGAGATATCCCTTCCCCCCTAGACCTGGGACCTCCATCCCGACTGTCCCTCCCCAATCGCCAGTTTCCTCTAAAACCCGAACCGACGTGACGTCATGTAGTGAAGTGACGCTCCAGGTACAGACCTCGTTACAGCCCCGTTTCTCGTTGCGTTCGAGCCTCCTTCCAGCTCAACCATCAAGGACAGGTTAATCGTTACGCGAGGGGAAGATGCTGGTCAGTTAGGGTGGTCGCTTAGAACCAACCGCGGTCTCGGAGCCTGGTGGGGGGCGGATTGTGATTGGCGGAAAACAATCTGCTGGCCAATCACTCGTTTTTTTTTATTTTCTGATCTATAGTGATAACCTGTGCTGTGTGTGTCAGTGTATAATGTACAGGTATGTGCGGAGAGTTGTGTAATAATGAACTGTGTCCAATCTTAACGCCGTGTCTGGAGTCGTAGTAACTAACTGTGCTTATTTCACTGAGCATTCTGCTACCGCTGGAAGTCGGGAAGTGAAGAAGTCTTTAACAAACTGGTTTATCTCCACTGAGCATGTCTGTACCGCCTGGGTCCGGAGACGTGGAAGTCTTAACTCTAACCCTGGTCCTTTATCTCTCATGAGAAGGTCTGTAACTCAGGGGGGTCGGGAAGTGAAACGTCTATAACTAACTTTGCTTACTCTCCACTGAGCATGTCTGTACTTACCGCCGGGTTCGGGAGTGAAACGCTATAACTAACCGTGTCTTACCCTCAACTGAGCATGGTCTGTACCGCGCGGAGTCGGAAGTGAACGTCTATAACTAACCTGTGTACTTACCTCTCAGGAGCATGTCTGTACCGCCGGGAGTCGGGAATGAAACGTCTATAACTAACTGTGTCCTACCTTCACTGGCATGTCTGTACCGCCGGAGTCGGGAAGTGAACGTTCTTATACTAACACTGGTGTCATTACCTCTCTACTGGAGCATCTGTCTGTACCGCGGAGTCGGGAAGTGGAAACGTTCTATAACTAACCTTTGTGTCTTAGCCTCTCACTGAGCATGTCGTACCGCGCGGAGTCGGGAAGTAAAGTCCTATAACAGTAACTGTGTCTTACCTCTCACTGAGCATGTCCCTGTACCGCCGGACGTGGGAAGTGAAAGTCTATAACTAACCTGTGTCTTACGACCTCTCACTGAGCATGTCTGTACCGCGGGGGTCGGAAGTGAAACGTCTATAACTACGTTCTTACCCTCACTGAGCATGCTGTACCGCGGGGGCGGGAAGTGAAACGTTATAACTAACTGTGTCGTACCTCTCTCACTGAGCATGTCTGTACCGCCGGGGGTCGGGAAGTGAAACGTCTATAAAACTAACCTGTGTCTTACCTCTCACTGAGCCTGTCTGTACCGCCGGGGTGTCGGGAAGTGAAACGTCTATAACTAACCTGTGTCTTACCTCTCACTGAAGCATGTTCTGTACCCCGGAGTCGGGAAGTGAAACGTCTTATAACTACCTGTGTCTTACCTCTCACTGACATGTCTTACCGCCGGAGTCGGGATGAAAGTCATAACTAACCTGTGTCTTACCCGCCACTGAGCAGGTTTACCGCCGGGAGTCGGGAAGTGAAAGTCTATAACTAACTGTGTCTTACCTCTCACTGAGCATGTCGTACCCCGCGGGGTCGGGAAGTGGACGTCTATAACTACCTGAGTCTTACCTCTCACTGAGCATGTCTGTACGCCGGGAGTCGGGAAGTGAAACTCTATAACTAACTGTGCGTACCTCTCACTGAGCATGTCGGTACCGCCGGGAGTCGGGAAGTGAAACGTCTATAACTAACCTGTGTCTTACCTCTCATGACATGTCTTGTACCGAAAAACAAAAAAAAAGCCGGAAGTCGGGAAGTGAAACGTCTATAACTAACCTGTGTCTTACCTCTCACGAGCATGTCTGTACCGCCGGGTGTCGGGAAGTGAAACGTCTATAACTAACCTGTTCTTACCTCTCACTGAGCATGTCTGTACCGCCGGGAGGAATTCGGGAAAGTGAAAACGTCTATAACTAACCTGTGTCTTACCTTCACTGAGCATTCTGTACCGCCGGTGTCGAAGTGAAACGTCTATAACTACCGTGTCTACCTCTCACTGAGCATGTCTGTACCGACCGGGAGTCGGGAAAGTGAAACGTCTTCGATAACTAACCTGTGTCTTACTCTCACTGAGCATGTCTGTACGGGGAGTCCCCACGGAAGTGAAACGTCTATAACTAACCTGTGTCTTACCTCTCACTGAGCATGTCTGTACCCGGAGTCGGGAAGTGAAACGTCTATAAACTAACCTGTGTCTTACCTCTCACTGAGCATGTCTGTACCGCCGGAGTCGGGAAGTGAAACGTCTATAACTAACTGTGTTTACCTCTCACTGAGCATGTCTGTACCGCCTGGAGTCGGGAGTGAAACGTCTATAACTAACCTGTGTCTTACCTCTCACTGAGCATGTCTTGTACCGCCGTGAGTCGGGAGTGAAACCTCTTTAATTAAAATGTGTCATTCTCTCACTAGCAGTCTGTACCGCCGGGATCTGAAGTTAACGTCTATATAACTAACCGTGTCTTATTTCTCACTGGGTGAAACGTCTCATAACTATCCGTGTCTTATCTCTCACTGAGCATGTCTGTACCGCCGGGAGGCGGGAGTGAAACGTCTATAAACTAACCTGTGTCTATCTCTCACTGAGCATGTCTGTACCCGCCGGATCGGGAAGTGAAAACGTCTATAACTAAACCTGTTGTCTTACCTCTCACTGAGTTATGTCTGTACCGCCGGGAGTCGGGAAGTGAAAACTCTTTAATTAAACTGTGTCTTATCTCTCACTGAGCATGTCTGTACTGCCGGGATCTGGAAGTGAAACCGTCTATATAACTAACGGTGTCTTATTTCCACTGAGCATGTCTTGTACCGCTGGGAGTCGGAAGTGAAAACGTCTATAACTAACCTGTTGTCTTACCTCTCACTGAGCATGTCTGTACCGCCGGGAGTCGGGAAGTGAAACGTCTATAACTAACCTGTGTCCTTAACCTCTCACTCGATCATGTCTGTACCGCCTCGGGTGTCGGGAAGTGAAACGTCTATAACTAACTGTCTTACCTCTCACTGAGCATGTCTGTACCGCCGGAGTCGGGAAGGTGAAACGTCTATAACTAACATTGTCTTACCTCTCACTGAGCATGTCGTACCGCAGAGGTGTCGGGAAGTGAAACGTCTATAACTAACACTGTGTCTTACCCTCACTGAGCATTCTGTACCGCCGGGGGTCGGGAAGGTGAAACGTCTATAACTAACCTGTGTCTTACCTCTCATGAGCATGTCTGTACTGCCGGGAAGTCGGGAAGAAACTCTATAACTAACCTGTGTCTTACTCTCATCACTGAGCATGTCTGTACTGCCGGAGTCGGGAAGTGAAACGTCTATAACTAACCTGTGTCTTACCTCTCACTGAGCATGTCTGTACCGCCGGGAGTCGGGAAGTGAAACATCTAACTAACTGTGTCTACCCTACCTCTCATGAGCATGTCTGTACCGCCGGAGTCGGGAAGTGAAACGTCTATAACTAACCTGTGTCTACCTCTCACTGAGCATGTCTGGTACCGCCGAGTCGGGAAGTGAAACGTCTATAACTACCTGTGTCTTACCTCTCACTGAGCATGTCTGTACCGCCGGCAGTCGGGAAGTGAAACCTCTTTAATTAAACTGTGTCTATCTCTCACTGAGCATGTCTGTACCGCCGGGATCTGAAGTGAAACGTCTATATACTAACCTGTGTCTTATTCTCACTGGGTGAAACGTCTATAACTATCCTGTGTCTTATCTCTCCTGAGCATGTCTGTACCGCCGGGATCGGGAAGTGAAACGTCTATAACATCCTTGTTTATCTCACACGAGCATGTCTGTACCGCCGGGAGTCGGGAATGAAACGTCTATAACTAACCTGTGTCTTATCTCTCACTGAGCATGTCTGTATGCCGGGATCGGGAAGTGAAACTCTAAACTAACCTTGTCTTACCTCTCACGGAGTATGTCTGTACCGCCGGGGATCGGGAAGTGAACCTCTTAATTAAACTGTGTCTTATCTCTCACTGAGCATGTCTGTACTGCCGGGTCTGGAAGTGAAACGTCTATAACTAACCTGTGTCTTATTCCCACTGAGGCTGTCTGAACCGCTGGGAGTCGGGAGTGAAAGTCTTTAAACTAACCTGTGTCTTACCTCTCACTGAGCAGTCTGTACCGCCGGGAGTCGGGAAGTGAACGTCTATAACTAACCTTGTCTTACCCTTCACTGAGCATGTCTGTACCGCCAGGGAGTCGGGAAGTGAAACCTCTTTAATTAAACTGTGTCTATCTCTCAATGAGATGTCTGTACCCCCAGCCGGGATCTGAAGTGAAACGTCTATATAACTAACCTGTGTCTTATTTCTCACTGGGTGAACGTCTATACTATCCTGTGTCTTATCTCACACTGAGCTGTCCTGTACCGCGGGAGTTGGGAAGTGAAACGTCTATAACTGTCCTGTGTCTTATCCTCTCACTGAGCATGTCTGTACGCCGGGAGTCGGGAAGTGAAACGTCTATAACTATCTCTGTGTCTATCTCTCACTGAGCATGTCTGTAACCGCTGTTGGGAAGTGAAAGGATTCATGTGATTGGGATGACTTGTGCGTTGCCACACTAGCACGCATGATCGCAGTGACGCCTCTGTCGTGCTTGTGAAATTGAGCGATACATGCAAATAATGTGGTGACATGACAAAAACATATAGGAGCACGCGCATGTAGTGGGCCAACCCCCGTAGAAAGAGCACTTGAAAAAAGAGCACCTGTTGCTCGAAACATGTTGTGTGAGCACATGTAATAAATGTTGCCGTTAGCAGTTATACTGCTGGTCGCCTGTGTGTTACCTCTATAACGTTTTATAGTTTGAGACCCCCGTAGGGTTGCGTAGGTCTGCACAATCGCTAGCACGGTGGGATTGCCATACACACTCCGAATCACTCTACTGTGCTCTAGACCTGAGGCCCCATTATAACGCCCCAAATCGCGCACGCAATCATGAGCGTTAATCGCTGCGATTGCTTGTTGCGTTTCTGTGCGTTGTTCTGCGTTTGCACATGCATTTTTGTAATTTTAACATAAGAACAAATGTGTGCGTAAAAAAATGTGTGCATGCGCAATCACATGCATCGGAAATCACGGGAATCTTTGCATTCCCCCGATTGCCATTTTAACCAAAACAGATGCGCAAACGAGGGTTCAACCGCAACAAAAAAACATGCTAGTGTGGTCTAGCCCTTACTGGGCTATAAGTAGGGGAAATGTATTTTAGACCGTAATTTTCCTTTAACATTATCATCCCTTCAGCCATGACCAATTTACTTAATTCTTGTATACAACTGCCGAAGTGTTATTTACTCAAAATACAGATAATTATTGGAATTAAATAAAATAACCAATGATATTAACCATCCATAAACATAAGAGATTTTACATTATTCACAATATTCAGAAAAGTCATAACAATATCACGACTGGCATTGAGTATTTACAATTTGCTCACTAAACTACCAAGGCAATGTGGGCTGTAGCGCCAGTGTCTGGAAGCTCAGTCTCATTAAAGGTAATGTAAGTGCGGGCCGGGACAGAGTAAGCATACATTTTTTTCAAGGAGGCAGGTGTGCTCTTTTGCACTGAGCCAAATTTTTTAAGGCTACCCCTATATCTTCCTGCCCAGAGTGAGCGACATATATGTGCCCACACATACTTGTACACATAAGTTGCCCACAGTGACTGGTACATGCAAGTTGCCCACATGACTGGTACTGATGTTTCTACAGTGACTGGTACATGCATGTTGCCCACAGTGGCTGCTACATTAAGTGGCCCACACATACTGGTAGACATCCGATGCCTACCAGACTGGTACATGCTTGTTGCCCACAGTGACTGGTACATATAGTGCCCACACATACTGAGTAGACATAAGTTGCCCACACAGACTGGTACATGCAAGTTGCCCACAGTGACTGGTATATACAAGTTGCAACAGTTTATTGTGAAAACAAATAATACAAACTTTCGGGAACCCTGTCCCTTCCTCGTGTATCCCGAGGAATGGATACAGTGGATCTGAAATGTTGTATCACGTTGTTTAATAACAATAAACTGTTAAAACACAATTGTTATGTGCTCCTCCACTTTTGTTCTATGTTAACCCTAGGAATAGAGGTTTTGGAGGATTGCACTACCTATTGTCTGGAAACAGCAAAAGTGGCTCTGGACTTTTATACATACAAGTGCCACAGTAACTGGTACATACATAGTGCCCACAGTGACTGGTACAATCAAATTGCCCACAGTGCCCTGGCTGCTGCCCATAGTCCGTCCCTGAATGAAGTCAAGGGTAAGGTAAAGATACCTTTGTAGTCCACACAGACTGGTACAAGTACTCCACACAGACTGGTACAAGTTGCCCACAGTGACTGAACATACAAGTTGCCCACAGTTGTGGCGAAATGTCAGCTGTGGCTACTTTTGCCGTGACCGACGTCCTTCATCCTGCCCGACCGGTCAGAAGTGCCAAATGGTCCGTTGGGCAAGCATCCGCCCATGTGTACCCGCTTTAGACTGAATGCAAGGATGATAGCTTGAGCCTTGCTATTTTTACAAACAAACATGGACTACACGGTGTGCTCAGTGGTTAGCACTGTTGCTTTGCCAGCAATGAATCATAAGTTCAATTCCACCCCACCTGACACTTCTGAGGTTTGTATGTTCTCCCCGTGCTTGCGTGGGTTTCACTCCAGGCATTCCGGTTTCCCCCACAATCGTAAAGACATACTGATAGGTTGTAAGTTCAATAAATGTTTCTAGATTGTAAGCTCTTCAGGCAGGGCCTGAGGTGAATGTACACTGTAATTGTAAAGCGATCGGAAATGTTGGCGCTATATAAATCCACATAATAATAATAAATGCTACGTGTGCAATACACTGTGAGCTCTGTATTAATATACGTTGGTGGTGATTGGGCCAGACGTTTTTTTGTGTGGGCACTAGCACAGATGAAACAGCGTTCGATCAGCCCAACCGAGTGCCGTAGATTAAATGATAATTGGCGAAATGGACGTTCGATAAACCATGTGCATTACGAGTCGGCTCCACGATCGTAACGTGCAAGAAGCTTAAGTTGCAGCAACATACCATGCCCCATTATTACATCAATGTCTGCTTGGCTGCATCAGTGAGCCTTATTGAATTACTTACCTGATCATCTGGCCGAGGCTTTGAACAGTCGAGTGAGAAATACATTAAAATAAAGTAACGGTACTTGACAGAGCATTTGGGGAGAGACCCCGAAGGGCACTAAGGACTGATATCAACTAGAGAATGTAAGATGGAACACAAATAATACATACACAGGTACATATGTGGCAGTGGAGAATTTGCCGTGCCTTGTTGGCAGCAAAAGTAATCGGCCAGGCATCATGATCTTCGAAACATTTCCTGTCCAGAATCATTGGCCATTCTTCTAATTTAAACCTTTCCTTAAGGCTGTATGCATGTTACGTGCCAGAGGTTCTGGACATGTGTATTGACTACAGGGACATAATGGAAAACTGGTATGTCTTCACCCATTTTCTAGGAATGCGGGAGAGAGAAATCTTTCATATTTTCTTGATTAGTTGGGCAATGCTATTTTAAGAAGGCTTCTTCTTTATCTATCCTCTGTGGGGTCTTTTTCTCCCTTAAGCCCAGCCTAACCTAAGCTGTATAGATGTTTGATACCTTACAACGCCATTACATTTTTCTGTGTAGAAATAAATACACATTTTCCCCCAAAGGGGAGACGTAGTTTATAAGTCAATGGCGTACTAGAAATCAAGCTTGATCAAATCCAGTCTCATCTGTAATTGTTTTGACTAAAATAAGATATATCATTACTATACCCCCGTGTTATTACAACATCTTTCTCCCAAAATTCTGGCATAAGGAAACTACAGTGTTGTATAATGTTAAAACATCTTTAATACGGCACAGTCTAGGACAATAATCTGTACAGATGAAAAGTGTATGTTCTGGTGCTCCTAAATACATGATTGGAGGTAGGAATACTCAACCCTGCCTCCCTGCCCCAGGTACTTTTTATTTTTAAAAGGTATAGTTTAACAGTGTAGTTGTCTTTAAGTAAGATCATATATATATCTATAGTGAAGCTACACTACAGGCGCACACACAAGCGTGCACCTCCCATGCATAATGGTTGTGTAGGGTTGCGTAATCAGAGCATAGGCGATTGTGCAAAAATGCAGATTGCATGCTCTCCGATTACGCAGTGGCTCACCGTGTGGTCCGTGTATAGGGTACCAGTAGTGTGTGCACATGTGTATAGGGTACCAGTAGTGTGTGCACATGTGTATAGGGTACCAGTAGTGTGAGCACATGTGTATAGGGTACCAGTAGTGTGTGCACATGTGTATAGGGTACCAGTTGTGTGTGCACATGTGTATAGGGTACCAGTAGTGTGTGCACATGTGTATAGGATACCAGTAGTGTGTGCACATGTGTATAGGGTACCAGTAGTGTGTGCAAGCACGAGGTGTATAGGGTCCAGTAGTGTGTTCATGTGTATAGGGTACCGTAGTGTGCGAACATTGTGAGATAGTGGCTTTGTATAGGGTACCAGTAGTGTGTGCCACAGTGTGTATAGGGTACCAGTAGTGTGAGCACACGTGTATAGGGTACCAGTGTAGTGTGTGTTCACATGTGTATAGGGTACCAGTAGGTGTGCACATGTGTATAGGGTTACCAGTGTGTGTGAGCCCATGTGTTATAGGGTACCAGTAGTGTGTGCACATGTGTATAGGGGGTACCGTAGTGTGAGCACATTGTTGTATAGGGTACCAGTAGTTGTGTGCACATGTGTATAGGGTACGTAGTGTGGACATGTGTAAGGTGGTACCAGTAGGGTGTGCACATGTGTATAGGGTACCAGTAGTGTGAGCACAATGTGTATAGGGTAGCAGTAGATGTGCCAGAGAGTGATGGAACCAGCCACTGGTGCGCCTAGAAACCCCCCACCAGGCAATCAATGGAGGGGCCCCTAGATCGCCACAATATATGCAGCGGACAGTTTACCAACCAAACGGGGTTCTTTTAGAAGATCTTGGGAAGGTTGTTGTAGCTGGCCAGCTTATGTGTTTTATAGATATTTTGTAGGATTCCTTGTCTATTCTTTACCTAACACGGGTTACTCATACTAGTTGGTTCATGGTATAGGGCTGTTTATGGGGTATAGAGAACAAGATGGCCGACAACCCAGACAATACGGATGGTGCACACACGGCTGTGACTAGCAACCCATACTTTTCCCCCTCCGGGCGATGAGCAGAGTAAACATGGGTCTGAATGAGCTCATCTGTCCCAGAAAAATAAAACTATTAAATTCCTTAAATATTTACACTGGAATGTCACGCACATCCCTGCCACCCAGACAGAAGAGAGGAAATACCTAGTGTGGGGAGGGAAGAATCCAACATTACTGTGGGCGCTGACAGTGAGAAAACGTTTACATCCATATTGTCAATAATAGGATATATAAAGGAACAAGCATACCGTACAACACGGTGCAGGGACACTGTCAAAGCAATAGGGAACCTATATGTCATCTTTACACTGGCCAATTGGCACTAAACACAGTTCCCATCACACACCCCTTAAAGGAAAAGTGTGATGTCATGGGGTTCCAGCACTAATGAGATTATATGTACTTCATGGCCCTAAGGCCACAGAATGAATAGAGCAGGAAGGAGTTTTTTTTTATTAAAGTTTAGATCTCCTTTATACCAGACACCCTGGTTTAAGGTAAACAACCTGTGTAATAACTACGTTCCAGGGCATCATCACTAGAGGTGAATGGGTTATGTTCTGACAGCGTGTTTCAAAAAACCAAAGATCTTATTCGTATAGTATAGTATAAATTATGAATGGGGAAAAATCCTGACTCCAAGTGGCAATGGGAAATTTCCCTGCATCAACTCTACTTTATGTATCAATACAGTAACTTGTAACATTCCTTGTTTGCAGAAACTCATCCGCTTTTTATTAAACTGACCAATGAACCTGCCATAACAACGTCCACTGGAAGACAGTTCCATAGCTTTCCGTTCTCACAGTGACAAAACCCTTTCCCACTCTACTTTAGTTCAATACCAGTAACTTGTAACATTCTTGTTTGTAGAAACTCATCCAGCTTTTTATTAACTGACCAATGAACCTGCCATACAACGTCCACTGGAAGACAGTTCCATAGCTTTACCGTTCTCACAGTGACAAACCCTTTCCCAACTCTATTTATGAATCATACCAGTAACTTGTAACATTCCTTGTTTGTAGAAACTCATCCAGCTTTTATTAAACTGACCAATGAACCATAACAACGTCCACTGGAAGACAGTTCCATAGCTTTACACGTTCTCACAGTGACAAACCCTTTCTCAACTCTACTTTATGTATCAATACCAGTAACTTGAACATTCCTTGTTTGCAGAAACTCATCCAGCTTTTTATTTAACTGACAATGAACCTGCCATAAACAACGTCCACTGGAAGACAGTATAGCTTTAACCGTTCTCACAGTGACAAACCCTTCTCAACTCTACTTTATGTATCAATCCATACCAGTAACTTGTAACATTCCTTGTTTGCAGAAACTCATCCAGCTTTTATTAACTGACAATGAACCTGCCATAACAACGTCCACTGGAGACAGTTCCATAGCTTTACCGTTCTCACAGTGACAAACCCTTTCCAACTCTACTTTATGTATCAATACCAGTAACTTGTAACATTCCTTGTTTGTAGAAACTCATCCAGCTTTTATTTAAATGACCCATGAACCTGCCATAACACGTCCCACTGGAAGACAGTTCCATAGCTTTACCGTCTCACAGGACAACCCTTCCCAACTCACTTTATGATCAATCCCAGTAACTTGTAACATTCCGTTGTTTGCAGAAACTCATCCAGCTTTTTATAAACTGACCAATGAACCTGCCATACACCGTCCCCTGGAAGACAGTTCATAGCTTTACCGTTCTCACTGTGACAAACCCTTTCCCAACTCTACTTATGTATCAATACCAGTAACTTGTAAATTCCTTGTTTGTAGTAGAAACTCCTCCAGCTTTTATTAAACTGACCAATGAACCTGCCATAACAACGTCCACTGGAAGACAGTTTCCATAGCTACTGTTACACAGTGAAAAACCTTTCCCCACTCTACTTATGTATCAATACCAGTAACTTGTAACATTCCTTGTTTGTAGAAACTCATTCCAGCTTTTATTATACGACCAATGAACCTGCCAAACAACGTCCACTGGAAGACAGTTCCATAGCTTTACCGTTCTCACAGTGAAAAACCCTTTCCCAACTCTACTTTATGTATCAATACAGTTACTTGTAAACATTCCTGTTTGTAGAAATCATCCAGCTTTTTATAAACTGACCAATGAACCTGCCATAACAACGTCCACTGGAAGACAGTTCCATAGCTTTCGTCTCCCAGTGACAAACCCTTTCCCAACTCTACTTTATGTATCAATACCAGTAACTTGTAACATTCCTTGTTTGTAGAACTCATCCAGCTTTTTATTAAACTGACCATGAACCTGCCATAACAACGTCCACGGAAGACAGTTCCATGACGTTTACCGTTCTCACAGTGAAAAACCCTTTCCCAACTTACTATGTATCAATACAGTAACTTGTAACATTCCTTGTTGTGTTAGAAATTCATCCAGCTTTTTATTAAACTGACCAATGAAACCTGCCATAACCAACGTCACTGGAAGACAGTTCCATAGCTTACCGTTCTCACAGTGACAAACCCTTCCCAACCTACTTTATGTATCAATACCAGTAACTTGTAACATTCCTTTTTGAGAAACTCATCCAGCTTTTATTAACTGACCAATGAACCTGCCATAACAACGTCCACTGGAAGACAGTTCCATAGCTTACGTCTCACCACGTGACAAACCCTTTCCCAACCTACTTTATGTATCAATACCAGTAACTTGTAACATCCTTGTTTGCAGAAACTCATCCAGCTTTTTATTATCGACCAATGAACCTGCCATACAACGTCCACTGGAAGACAGTTACATAGCTTTACCGTTTTCACAGTGAAAACCCTTCCCAACTCTACTTTATGTATTAATCCCAGTAACTGTAACACTTCTTGTTTGTAGAAACTCATCCAGCTTTTTATTAAACTGACCAATGAATCTGCCATAAAAACGTCCACTGGAAGACAGTTCCATAGCTTTACCGCTCTCACAGTGAAAACCTTCCCAACTTGAAGCCTAACCTTTTTTCTTCAGTCTTAAGGGATGTCCTTGTGTCCTGACATGTTCTATTGGTGACCAATGCCCAGATAGTTTATTGTATGCCGTTAATGTATTTATACACAGTAATCATATCCCCACGCAAGCGCTTTTCTCCAGCGTACATAATTGTAACTTTTCCAGTCTCTCTTCATATTCAAGTCCCCCATTTCCTTATTATTTAGCTGCCCTTTCTGAACCCTTTCCTTCAAAGATGTCCTTTTTGTACACAGGATTCCAAAATGCACTGCATATTCCAAATGAGGCCTTACCAAGCTTTGTAAAGAGGGAGAATTACATTTTCCTCCCTTGAATCCAACCTCTCTTATACAAGACAATACCATGCTGGCTCTGGCTGTGCCGCCTGCACTGCTTGCTACCTTTAAGTTTATTATCCAAACCAAAACTCCAAGATCCCTTCCAACAGAGATTCACTTAACACAGAGCATTTATATTTATAAGCAGCACAAGGATTTTACTGGAATCGGATTTTTTTAAAAATTAGTCGCAAATTTCGGGTATTCGATTCAATAGGAATTTATGATTTTCGCTTTCATAATATTATGTTCAACACACAGTTTAAAACATTTCTAAAAATTTGTTGGATCTGCTGATTTCTGTAAAAATTTATTCAGGTCGGAGCCCCTTTAATTTTCATTTCTATAGATATCGTGAAATAAAATATTGTTAGAATGGTATTTCCCAGAATGATGTTACAGTAAGAGATCTTCAGTAGGTCTCTAGGGCATCTCTTGAGATCAAACATAAAGGAGGGTTTTTTTTTGGGTTTTAAGGGCATGTCACCCTTACAACAAAAAACGAGATGACTTGATAGTTATCTGCACAACCCCTACTGCTATTTTTACAGTTATTACATACATTGATGATAAATTATTTTCCTTTCTGGTAAAGGTATCTGTCTCTCCTCTGCTTAATGAGCTTTTTATAAGCTTGAGCATGTGCAGTGGACAGCAGGTGAAACAGGCAGTCAGTCATTGGTTGTGATGTCAGTTGTACAGCCTTGATTGCTGCATGGAGGGAGGAGCCAGCTTACTCTGCCAGAATGGGGACAATAATTATCCTTTAATATCTGATTAGTAATGAAGGTAAAAGTTCTAGCATATCAGTTGGGTTGTGGCAGGGTAAATGATAAGTGACTAGTTTTTTGTTTTTAAGGGTGGACATGCCCTTTAATTGATAGCCTTGATTGACAGCCGCGTGACCAGAAGAAGCACCTCAGAGCAGAGATAAAGCGTCAGAGTTGCGAGGGAGAGGTAAGGTAAGTCACTTCAAGTTCATCTTTGGGAATTATCTATAATACGAAACAGGATTTTAAGGGGTTTGCTTTACATTAATATAGAATCTTTTTTTTTTTTGGCTGGAGAGATGCCCTTTAAGGATCATGGACCATTTTTATTAAAGACTAACATTGGTGTATAAAAATCAACAATGCACAATTTTGGCTTTGGACATCACCCAGACATCCTCACACACAAACCTTCACTGTCCCATTGGAAAACCAAAAACACATTCAAATAGATCCTATTCCACTGCACAATCCCTATATATTCACACCCCAAAATAATAATCAGATATTAAAGAACATAAACAAGCTAATTTTTGGATGGGTGCTTGTGTTTCTATGACAACTGATGTTCCACAAATGAAATTTGAAGGGACCTCCGAATCTGCTATCTGTTAGCCAAATGAAAGAGAAATAAAATATTATTGGCAGAAAGCGGTGCTATGAATTTCTTGGAACTGGACAATGTGAATTAAACAACCATCTCAAACATTTTCTGAAGACACAAATCCATTTTAAAACCTCCAAGCTTCAACCAGAGATTGATCCGGTCAATGCTCTGTAACAGTAATGTCCCCATTTGGTTGAAAATGGTAACATTTGTTTCAGATTCTAAGATGGCTGCCCCATGCTACCTAAAACATTAACAAATAAGCCCCACAAAATGACAGTAGCTAAATTGTACATGGTGTTGTGTTAATTGTACGAACAATCAGCCAGAGTATCATTTCTGGTATGGGGTTAGAAAATAAGGAAAATAGATTTCCTGAACTGATCACGTTCTTTGATATATTAGGGCAGGGCACACACTGCCACGCAAACGGAATCGCATGCGTTTCATGCGTGATTTTGTTTGTGTTTGCGCATGCGGTTTTTTCTTATAAGTATTGGAAAACGCATGCGATTAAAATGCGAAAGCAAATCGCAATCGCATCGCACCCGAAAATGCGCGTTTCGGGTGTTGCCAGCCGCGATTCCAATCATTTGAAAAAATCCCAGCAACAAACACAAAAAAATTAACAATTAACAATGCATTTATCTAAAACACCTCTTAAGCTATACATCCAGGGCAGATGTTCTTCCGATCGAGTGCAATGAACAGAATCCAAACAGAAGAACCGCTTGAGGTCGCATCTAATCTTATGCCTTTTCCCCCTTGAAATCTGCAGTGATATGGGGATTTGAAGATGGGGTTGGCAGATTGACCTGGTCATCGTTTTCCTCAATCAACGTGACCGATCATTTCTGCCATAGCACAGATATAAAATGCCGATATTTTCTCTAAATCGGACAACGATCTAAAAACATTAAGATCACCGGAACTATTTAGGATTATTTTGGAAGATATCATTTTCCACAGACAGACCAACCTGTAGACAATTAATGCATATAACCCCAATTCCTAGATTATTGTAACAGCTGATTTCACCAGATCATCCAATACACCCTATAAAAAGAAGCGGGCATTGCGATTTTATAACCCGGAATACAAGAGTCCTTTAACCAGGTCGATATACGTTATAATCTCTGCTCCAGTCCAGTTGCATTGCGAGGTGAATGTGATGAAGCTTCGTCCACTGAAGCACGCATTGACAAACGGGATATTGACTCAGAAGAAAGAAAAAAAATAAAACTGAAAGTAAATATGAGATAACGTGATAAGGCTGCAAGGACACTGTGTGTATTATCATTTTATAACCAATGTCAGCAGTGCCCTGCAGCTCTGCAACACGAGACAGACAACCAAAAACTGCAAGGGCAACTAAACATTACTTTACTAAGTGCGCACAATTCAAGTTTATTAAAGCGAATGCTTTGTGTGTGTGTTTGAATAGGTGTCTCTGACTTTTCACTTACTGGTAACCAACCATAGGGAGAACCACGCTGTATCTCTTCTATACATGTATGTATGTATGTATGTATAGTTTATTACATAGCACCACTTGGGTAGCAGGGCTGTACAATAACAAGACACAATGGGGCCAATACATAAATATATAATTGTAATAAATACAAGTGATAGAGCTTTGCCACAAGAGGTAATGAAGTCCCTGCCCTGTAGAGCTTACAATCTAGTTAGGTAGGATACAATGGAAGATGGATGAGTGCTGGAGTGAGACGTATGCAGTGCAAATAAACAATCATATACTGTACTGGTTACCGATAGGTAGGATGTAAGGGTAGATTATTATATATAGATATATAGATACCATACACTGTGACCTGGTTACTAGATAGGTAGGATGTAAGGGTAGATTTATCATATATAGATATATAGAATCAGTATACTGTGCTGGTTACCGGATAGGTAGGATGTAAGGGTAGATTTATCATATGTAGATATATAAATCATATACTGTGCTGGTTACCAGATAGGTAGGATGTAAGGGTAGATTTTATCCTTATATAGATATATAGATACCATATACTGTGCTGGTACCAGATAGGTAGGATGTAAGGGTAGTAGATTTATCTATAGATATATAGAGATCATAGTGAAGGTGATGGTGACCATGTTCGTATCTTCCCTGTCGTTCTCCCCCCCCTGGTGCGCCTCTCAGAGCACCAAGGGACGTTACAATTACGGGAGAGGGAACCCTTGGCGAGAACGGAGGAATCCTGTCCTTGCAGAGCTTACAACTCATAAGGCCTAAAAAAAAAGAAAATGTTGCCATTTCTCTTTAAACTTACAACCCAAGGCCAAATAATCTCCTAAAGTCAATCTCCTGCCCACCTTGTCTCCCTCCCTCTATTTTTGCAAGACATTTCTCTCCATCAGCACTGTTTTGATTTTTTACACTGAATTGACCCCTAAATAAAAGCTCCCAGGAATTTGCGAAGTGGAGAGATTAAATGTGAAGTTTACTAGGACCCACAATGTTCCCAGACATGCTATACGTGGCGTTGAACCCTGCTCTAAGCAAATGTAAAGACTGAGATAAAGCATGTTTCTGGACCATCTGTACACAGCCTGATGGCGTGTTAAGGTCCATACAGATGGTGTGCAACGTGACCAATGGAAGTTCACATCTTAATCACTCCCCTGTCAGGATTTGCGACCTAACGAAGCAGAGACAGACACTAGTGCTTAACAATTGTCACACTAGCCCAGAGCCCGGTTTGCCCCCCCCACTTTTTTCCCTAATACTGCTTAGGATGCGCCATTATGGGAAGAGAGATGTATAAAGGTTGGACTAGATGCTACGTATGTCTTTAGTACAACTTTTTCCAATACTATGTTCACTGATGTTAACTGTTAGATGGACATTATGGCGTCGATGTATAAAGGTTGGAATAGATGTACGTAGGCTATTTATTACAACCTCCAATTTATGCTTACTATGTAACTGTTCGATGCGACATTATGGGTAGGCGTATAACGCCGTGAGACTAGTCCCCCGACATATGTCTTTATACAACCTCCCATACTATGCGTTACTATGTAAATGGTTATACGACATATGGGTAGAGGCTAAAAGGTTGCCGACAGATGAGCCGTATGTCTTTATAAACTCCAATACTAGCTTACTATGAACGGTATTACAGACATATGGCGCCTAGGTATAAAGGCCTTGACAGACATAGATGCGACGTATGTTCTATTATATAACCTCCAATACTAGTGCTTACTAGTAACTGCTTAGACAAGACATATGGGCCTCGGGTAAAAGCGTTGCGATAGATGACCCCCGACGCATGCCTCTTAATCCAAACTCCAATAATATGATTACTATGTAACTGTTAGAATGGAACATTATGCGGTAGGGTAATAATAGTGCTAGGATAAGATGGACATATGTATTTAACAACCTTCCAATACTTTCCCCCCTCCCCCCCCCCCCCACCCCCCCCACCCATGTTACTATGTAACTGTTATACAGACATTATAGGTAGGGTATAAAGGTGGACTAGATGAACATATTCTTTATCTCACCTCCATACTATATTACTAGTAACTGTTATACAGACATATGGGTAGGGTAAAAGTTGGACTAGTGGAAGGTTATGTCTTAGACCCAAAAACCTCCAATTTACTAGTTACTATGGTAACTGTTATACAGACATTTTATGGTTAGGGTATAAAGGTGGACGAAGAGGTATGTCTTATACAACCTCCAATATATTGTTACTATGTAAAGGTTAAGACATATGGGTAGGGGTTAAAGGTTGGACTAGATGGACGTATGTCTTTTATACAAACCACAACATGTTATTATGTAACTGTTATACAGACATTATGGGTGGGTATAAGGTTGTACTAGATGGACGTATGTTCTTTATACACCTCCAATACTATGTTACTATGTAAATGTTTTACAGGACATTAGGGGTAGGGTAATGTGGGACTAGATGGACGTATGTCTTATATAACCTCAATACTATGTTACTATTAACTGTATACAGGACATTATGGGTAGGGTATAAAGTTGGACTAGATGGACGTAGGTCTTTATACAACACTCCAATACTATGTCCTATGACCTGTTAGACAGACATATGGGTGGGTATAAAGGATGGACTTAGATGGAGTATTGTCTTATATAACCCCAATACTATGTTACTATGTAACTGTTTTACAGACATTATGGTTAGGGTTATTACAAAAGGGTTGGGACTAGATGGACGTACGTCTTTATACAAACCTCCAAACTATGGTCCATGTAAATGTTAGACAGACATTATGGGTAGCGGTATAAAGGATGGACTAGATGGACGTATTGTCTTTAATAACCCAAATATATGTTAATATGTAACATGGTAGTACAGACATTATGGGTAGGGTTATAAGGTTGACCTAGTATGGACGTACGTCTTATACAACCTCCAATACTATGTTACTATGTAAAACTGTTATACAGACAATTATGGTTAGGTATAAAGGTGGACTAGATGGACATATGTCTTTATAAACTCCAATACTATGTTACTATGTAACATGTTAGACAGCATTAGGGTAGGGATAAAGGTGGACTAGATGGACGTATGTCTTTAGATAACCTCCAATTACTATGTTACTATGTAAACTGTTATAACAGGACATATGTTCGGGTATAAAGGGGGGGGGGGAGGGGGGGCGCTTGGACGAGATGACGTAGGTCTTATACAACTCCAATTACTATGTTATATGGAAAGGTTGACAGACATTATGGGAGGGTATAAGGTGTTGCGACTAGATGGAAGTATGTCTTCATACAACTCAATTATATGTTACTAGTAACTGTGTTATATGACATTAGGGGTAGGGTATAAAGGTTGGACTAGAGGGAGGTAGGTCTTGATACAAACTCCAATACTATGTTATATGTAACTGTTAACAGACATTAGGGTAGGGTATAAAGGTGGACTATATGGACGTATGTCTTTATACAACCTCCAATTACTATGTTACTATGTAACTGTTTACAGACATTATGGGTAGGGTAGAAAGTTGGACAGATGGACGTATGTCTTATACAACACTCCAATATATGTACTATGTAACGTTATAACAGACATATGCGGTAGGTATTAAAGGTGGACTAGATGGACGTATGTCTTTATACAACCTCAATACATGGTTTACTATGTAACTGTTAGACAGACATTATGGGTAGGGTATACAGGTTGGGACTAGATAGATATTGTCTTTTATATAACTCCAACTACTAGGTTACTATGTAATGTTAGCAGACTTATGGGTAGTGTATAAAGGTTGGACTAGAGTTTTTTTTTTTTTGTTTTTTTTTTTTTTTTTTTTTTTTTTTCTTTTTTTCCCTTTTTCTTTTTTTTCTTTTTTTTTTTTTTTTTTTTTTTCGACGTATGTCTTTATACAACTCCAATATATGTTACTATGTAAATGTTATACAGACATTATGGTAGGGTATAACGTTGGGACTAGATGGACGTATGTCTGTATACCCATCTCCAATACTATGTACGAGTAACCTGTTATTACAGACATTAGGGTAGGGTATAAGGTTGACTAGATGGACGTATGTCTTTATAACAAACTCCAATACTATGATTACTATGTAATGTTAGACAGACATTATGGGGAGTGTATAAAGTTGGACGTAGTCTTTAACACCCTCCAATACTATGTTACTATGTAAACTGTTTTATACAAGACATTATGGGTAGGGTATAAAGGTGGACTAGATGGAAGTATGGTCCTTATTACAACCTCCAATTACTATGGCTATGGAAGTATACACACATTATGGGTATGTATAAAGGGTGGGACTAGATGGACTTATGTCTTTATACCACCTCCAATACTATGTTTTACTATGTAAAGGTTTATACAGACATTATGGGTAGGGTGTAAGGTTGGATCTCTTTTTTTTTCTTCCTGCATGTAGCATTATATCCCCTTCTGCATGTAAGAGAACATTGCCTTCCTGCATGTAGCATTATATCCCCTTCTGCATGTAAGAGAACATTGCCTTCCTGCATGTAGCATTATATCCCCTTCTGCATGTAAGAGAACATTTCCTTCCTGCATGTAGCATTATATCCCCTTCTGCATGTAAGAGAACATTGCCTTCCTGCATGTACCATAATATCCCCTTCCGCATGTAAGAGAACATTGCCTTCCTGCATGTAAGAGAACATTTCCTTCCTGCATGTAGCATAATATCCCCTTCCCGCATATAAGAGAACATTTCCTTCCTGCATGTAGCATAATATCCCCTTCTGCATGTAAGAGAACATTGCCTTCCTGCATGTAAGAGAACATTTCCTTCCTGCATGTAGCATAATATCCCCTTCCCGCATGTAAAAGAACATTGCCTTCCTGCATGTAGCATAATATCCCTTTCCTGCATGTAAGTGAACATTTCCTTCCTGCATGTAGCATAATATGCCCTTCCGCATGTAAGAGAACATTTCCTTCCTGCATGTAGCATAATATGCCCTTCCGCATGTAAGAGAACATTTCCTTTCTGCATGTAAGTGAACATCATCTTCCTGCATGTAGCATAATATCCCCTTACGCATGTAAGAGAGCATTGCCTTCCTGCATATAAAAGAACATTTCCTTTCTGTATGTAGCATAATATCCCCTTCCCGCATGTCAGAGAACATTTCCTTCCTGCCTGTAGCATAATATCTCCTTCCCCAAGTAAGAGAACATGATCTTCCTGCACGTAGCATAATATCCCCTTCCCGTATGTAAGAGAACTTGCCTTCCTGCATGTAGCATAATATCAGAGATACAAAAATGTAGG